>CM024808.1:15475791-15947855 GCA_014281875.1 Nibea albiflora
GTATGCAAATGAACAAGTAATAATCAAACATGGCAGCCCAAAAACAGATTTCTTTTTTATTTTATTTTACAAAAAGGACACTACTAAACATCGATTTATTCATCTTAGAAAACATAGATATAGTATGATGTATATGCATTTTTTACAAGCATCAGAAAGGAATACAGAAATACAGTGAGATAATGAGGCACATTAGTAACTGTGTCTATCACCATCCAAAGCGTGACACCAGCTTGCTCTGGTCATCCAAATCTTTCTGAACCTTTTTCCTCATGTAAAAGATGGGACAGTCCCGGCTGCAGGGGAGTCAGAAGGGACAGTGTTAGAAGACATGAAGGACTGCCACTGTGTTCAGCCATAATCCTACGGTACACACACATTTACAACACACATTTATAGTCAATATATGCTGAACATGTACCTGGTGCACAGCACGTCCTCATGGAGGGAGCCTTGACAGCGCTGACACTGAGTCCACAGGCGAGAGAAACGCTCCTCCAAAGCGTTCAAGTGAAAGATCTATCAACAAAGACATGACAAGAGAAACGTGTGTTTGATTCTTTACAGTCTATTTCATTAAATTATGTTTGCTTGAAGCACACTAGCAGCCCAAAAGAAAATAATTACAAAATGAGTCAGTTCAATTTGGTATTAAAACAGGTCATGTTAAACTCAATGTACTTAAATACGTTTGATATCAAATTTCCCTGAATTCTTTAGAGCCACAAGAGGGCAATATATAATAAGATGCTGGTTGACCTGTTGCTGAAGAAAACACAAACTCATCTCACATCCTGCTTACCTCTTTCTGGTACAGTTCAGACTCCTTCTTCTTACAGAAGTCGCACACAGCCGCTGCAATGACACAAATATAAAGCTCTTTACACTGCTGCAGCACAAAAAGTGGCACCTAACCTCATTAAGGTGGAAATCAAAGTAGAAAAACAAATCTCTAAATTCAGAGCACACACACACACACACACCATCCGTCTTGAGCACAGCTTTGCAGCCGATACAGGTGCTCCTCTTCTGAGCGAATGCCATGAGGCCCCCGATCTTTGAGGTCAATACAGTCTTACATCGTGTGTGGTCGCCCTCTGAAAAACACCAACAGCAACATTTAGACGAAATGCCAGAGAAAATAAATGATAAATGTCATTTAACTGGCACTTGAAATGTGCAGCTGCAACACTTGCTTTAGTTGTTAGCACAAAGGCAATGCTTCCAACATGATACACAAATGATGCAATGCTGATTATTTCGATATGTTAATACAATTAATCATTTCACTAATATGCAAATAAGCCACTGGATGATAAGAATGCAACACTCACTGAGCAGGACACTCTCTGCTTTGCTCTCTCCCAGGATAGGCTCAAATATTCTTAGCAGGGGCTTGGACAGCTGCTGCTCCAGGTAGTATTGTGTGTCAATGGGAATAGTGTTCTCCAGCACATAGATTGGGTCCTGAAGCAATATGTGGCGGGAGAGTCAGGATAATTATCGGGGAAGTGGTAAAGATGCACAAATGAAACAAACGCGCTCATTTAGAGACAAACCTCTGACTTCATGTACGCTGCTGCTCCCTTTGCAGCCTTGATGATGACGTATGGAACTCGGTCTCCCAGGTTTGGGGCGCTGCCGGCATCTCTTTTCCTCATTCTGTACAACATCGATATTAAACAGTCGCATCACACACATTTTTCCTTGGAGTATGATTTGAAATCAGTGTGATCACTCTGGTGACTCAGACCTCTCAGCCAGTTCCACATGTGCCTGTTTGCCAGCGTACTCCTGGGCGGTGCGTGTTAGCTCCTTGGTGATGACCAGCTGGCTGATGTCGATGCGGTTGCACAGCAGATCCGAGATCACTTCCTTAGCGTGAGCCACGGCACCCTGGGGATCCCTGAGGAGACATCACATCACATCAGCTTTGATTATCTTCACAACACAACTCTTAGGGTTAGGATTTAACTAGACAGAGGCAAAGTTAGAAAGTGGGTTCAGAATTAGACATTTTAGGATGTGTGTGTATGTGTGTGTACCTGTCTATGAGGATTTTCTGCAGACAGGTGTTGATAAGGTTAGCCACTAGAGGGCAGTTGTCTCTGCGGACAGTCTCAATGCCTTTACAGTCCATCTTGTCGTGATTGTCTGCACTTGTGGAGAAATAGAGGCCAGCATAGCGTTTCTTGTTGATGAGCAGGTACGGGTAGTACACCTGTGGAAGTGACAAAAATAAGCTCACATGGGCTGAGAGGACACTATGACTACATCCTGTTATTTCACTGTCCTCAGTACTTAGATGCCTCCACTCACTCTAACAACTGAAAGACAAACATCTCAGTCACGCTTCCGCAGATAAAACTTGGAAGACGTTAAATTAAGTGCGCAGAAGTGATACCTTCTCAAACTCCAGCTTGATGGGAGGTGTGAAGTGGGACGACACCCACTCTGCTGCCTCCCTCCCAATATCCATAGCCTCCTTCACCGTGGCAACTCCAAGCTTGACCATGACAGAGTCTGTGTCTCCGTAAATTACCTTTAAAAAGATAAAAATACAACATTTAAAGGTTCCGTACCTTTAGTCATGCGAATATGTTATTAGAAAAAAAAGATGCCTCACCTTGGCATCACCTTGGTAACCACTGGAAATGGTGTACTTGGACTCCACCAACTGTTTGGTTTGCTCAATCATCTGTCTTCCAAAACCAGTGACACTCTAGATGAGAAGAAAAGGAAAATATTTAAATAGGTTTATTGTCACTAGTCACACTACAGGCCACCAGATAAAAAATTGCCACTGAGTTAGGCATTTTATTTTTAAAAACAGCTCATTTAGAAGGCAGCCATTTCCTTCATGTCAAACAAGTCAGCCTTCCACAGAACATGTCTTTAGATTCCCACCTGTTCTGTGGCTTTTATTTCAACACACACAACATAATCTTTGCTCTACATCTTTAGTGTTTACCGTTCATGTTCTGACTTTACATCCGTGCAGAACAGCAGGAAGTGTGATGCAAAGTAAAGTGGGGAGAACTTTATTCAGCAAAGATAAAAACACTGTTGTGTTGGGCCAGAATTGTAAATATTTTATATGCTATGAATGTATTTGAAGTATGACAACACAATCGTGCAACCTCTGAATCTGCTTTTGGGCATGTGAGTGAAAACCCCTTCGTTTTCTAATCTTGATGAACTGGTTGATAATGTAAGTGTGTAAATATGTACAGTCATGAGCTGCAGTCACTTTTATCAGGAGTGAAAAGTCAGTTAGACTCTGATGCCAGACAAATGCTCACCTGTGAGATCTCTAGGCAGGGAAGTTTTCCCACCTGGGCACCCGTGAAGCCATAGACAGAGTTTGCACTTATTTTGAGGGCCAGCTGTCGACCGTCCAGCACCTGCCTCTTAAAAGGGTCAGTTTCCTTCTTTAGCTCTGCTTTGGCCCTGTGGACGGACAGCGGACAAACTGAGCAGGAAGCCACCTCTGACTGATTTTGGTTTCACCCATTTCGTAATTTTCCAGAGAAACTCCAGGGTAACTTAGATTTTGTGATGTATTTGAACAACTCATACCTCTTCCTGGCGGACAGCAGATTCTCCAAGATCTCAGGTAGAAGTCCTTTCCTCACAGAGCTCTTCACAAACAAATCACCAGTTGGAGTCTTGATGAAGTCCTCTGGAGAGAGGCTGACGACACACAACCACTTCAGATATTAGTTCAGCATGTAATTATTAGACATAAACACGTGTTTTAAGTGTCACAGGTCAAGGTGCATGCCATTTTATCTCTCTGTTTGCTCTTATGAGAAACACCCATTTTCTACATTATTTTAACAAGCAAAACAATTCTTTAGCCTAACTAAATATACATGGCAACACTTTTTTTTTTAATTGCTCACCCATGTTTCTCTGCTGAGCCTTTCTGCAGCAGGGTAGTGTAGCACAGATTGTGAGCCATCATGATAGATGGATACAAGGAGGAGAAATCCAGGGTGGCAATAGGAACACTGTAATACCTATACAGAGAAGAAGGTGGCAATGGAAAGGTATGTGAGAAGATTGCAAGTACCAAACCGTCAACACAAATACCAGAGAGGAGTCACACACTCACACTCAGTAAACATACGTACCCTTTCTCTGGCTCAATGACAGTCGCTCCAGTGTAGTCTTCTCCTCCTTCTGTCTTCACAACAGGCATGACCAGGTCTTGTTTCATGGCCTAAACATGCACAGAGACTTAGAGCTTCCATCCTTAAACCCACATGTACTCACACAGTGCACTGTCCCATGTGTGTGTCTTTGTTACCTGTCGCAGCAGCTGAGAGACGACTTTGATCTGCTGTCCTCTTGAGAGCAGGTAGGTGAGAGGCACGCCTGTCACTCTGGCCATCTCCATGTAGTTAATGACACACATCAGCTTCTGCAGCAGGCGCAGTGGGAGGTAGGCATCTTTCAAGCAGTAGACAGCCAGACGACGTCGTGTCTGTTCGTTGCCGTTCTGTGATGGAGGAAAAGACGGACAAGAAAAAATAGCAAGAACTCATTATTAGTCAATCGGACTTGCCATTAGCCATCTGAATCTGTCGAGCTCTTAATCTTGACAATAACCAACAAGGTTACTAATTCGTGTTTTACCTGCAGATCAGTGATGATGGAGTGCTGCACATCCTCCTTCTGTTCTTGTAGGAAGTGGAAACTCACAGCGTTCAGTGTGTATGATCGCAGTTTATAGTCCCTGAGGAGAACCTAAGAGAAACATACTCATCAGTGTCTGTACTCAGTGTGCAGCGTCTTTTCCTGGAAATGTTTGTACCTAATCAATGCACCATATGCCAATGCTATTGTAGCTTAAATATTGTTTTAATCTTGATTTATAATAGTAAGTTTCTGCAGTTGAAGCTGACCTGCAGTAGATCAAACTGAACCCGACCCTCCATGTTAATGGTCTTGTTCTCTCTGCGGCCCATCTGCTTGCTCTGGAAGTTTAGATCTCGCAAGACTGACTTGATGCCTCGCACTCGGCCGAGGTAGGGAAACAGATTCACCTGAACACAAGAGAAGCTATTTTATTGAGGAAAAAGAGGGAAAAGGAATGCAATGTAGTGACAAATGCGGTTCCAGCTAACCTTCAAAGCAGCTGCCCTGTTGAGTAAGTAGGGAAAGTCAAAGTTTTGGATGTTGTATCCAGTGATGATGTCTGGGTCCACTGTCCTCAAAAACTCTGCCCAGCTCTGCTCACAGAGACATAAACAGACCCACGATGACGTGACAGGTGATCAATAAAACATTAGGTAAAAAAAGAAAAACATGTCAGAAGGTTTTTCTGCACCTTAGTAATGCCAGTGTGTATACCTGCAGTAGCTGTTTCTCCTGTGTGAAGCACAATATCTGAGAGCCCACGATGCTGGCACAGGACTGGAGGGTGAACACGGTGCGGATGAAGGGCTCTGTCTCACCCTGCCGCTGGACCATAGATGCTATCTGAATCACAGGGTCTTTGTCTGCTTCTGGGAAGATTCCTGGAAAGCAAAGAGTTAACACCAGAGTCAAACTCTGCATTTGCCTTTACTCAAGTATGATCAGGATTATGTATGTTAGGGGTAATAGTTTGCATTCTGTGCAATAGGAATGCCATAGTGAAGTAAAGGAACACACCTTTTCTTCCTGCACACTCAATATCAAAGCTAAGGACCCTGAGCGGTGCGATCCTCTGCCAGTCTCCCTCTGCAGGGTGACTTATCAAATCTGTCCATCCCACATCCACTTCATACTGACACAAGGACACCTGAAGGACAAAAACACTGTTGGTAAAAGCCTGACAAAACAAATATTATATGAAGAGACACTCAGAGGGAAGTTAACAGCCATAGGTCAGATTGTGCCATGAGGAGTAAACTAGACCTACCTTCCCAGGGTACTGGGAATCTGTGTCCCCCATGCTCTTCTCTTCACGTGCTCTGTATTTGCCTTTGGGAAGCTCAATCCAGCAGCAACCCACCACATCAGTGTCCACCATAAACCTGACAACACAGAGATGCTTGTTGAGCTCAAATATACACCTTTAGTGTTACTTTACTCACCATTTGTTTTGTAAGAATGTCATTTATAAAACCAATATCCACTAGAGCGACAGCTAAGCTCCCTGACGTCATCTTATTTAAACTACGATCTCTGACTCACACTATATCAAATGTTTTGTCTGATGATGACAGACATCAGGCTGTTTGAGATGCTTTGTCTGTGGCTCCCTTCATACTTCTTGGTTCTTCAGGTATTGTTTTATGTTATGTGTTTATGTATATTTAGACTTTGCAATGACGCTCACTTGCACAGAAGGAGGCGAATTTGGTGCCAAATATATGCATATTACCTCATTTAAATATATGCAAATAACACTTGAGCTCTAAGACGGTATTTGCTTTGTTAGCAGTGCAAGAAGTTTGCTTCCATCTGATTGTTAAGTTATCAAATCTGCTTTACTGTTCTGTGTATTAAGTGCAAACACACACACACACCTTATCTCAAAATCTATGTTGGCCTCATAGGATTGGTAACTCTGTATGGAGAAAGGTCCAAACTTGAAGCCTTGCTCCAGCAGTCTCTTTGCTGGAGCAATGAGACGAGGCATTGCCATTGTTATCCGCAAAAAATCCAGACTGCGTTTCCCATGGTAACCATACATGTCTGCAGGAGAAAGAAAACAAGAAGCTGAACTCCAAAAATCATGATGAAAGCATAGTGACTTAACTTTACTGCTTTAACTGTAAATAAAAAAGTAAAGATTTTATATACTTTATTATTATTATTATTATTATTATTATTATATTCAATGAACAACAAATCCACATGAGTATTTGCACATCACTTGTACTCACTCTCTTTGCGTGTGATGTCCACAGCCAAAACTGTGACGGAGATATTGTCCTTATTGGATCTCATGTCCTTCAGGACAGCGGAGTTCAGCTCTTTTTTAAATTCACCCAGATAATTAGATGTGAACCCTTTACAAAGGAAACAGAGAGAGGGAAACATTGTATGACTTGAATTAATGCGATGATTTTCCCCCATAAAAGCTAAAATCATTCAGAAAAGTGACTCACAAGTAGCAGATGAAGTAGGCTGGAATACTCCAGTACAAATGCTTTTTAAAGTTTGATTTAAAATGTTTAACTAAAGTTACTGTACATTTAACATTTCAGATAACTTTATATTACATTATAATCAGTTTCTGGGCTCAATAAACATCCTTAAATTACATCTTTGGAAAAAAGAAAAAAGAAAAGGAAAAAAAACATCAAATTTAAGATTATGTAAAGTCAGCAAATTCTCACAATTTATGAAGCAGGAAACAGATGTGAGAAGACTTTGACAGTTAGCACACAACCCCACCACTCAACCCCAACTGCGTCCCATAGGGTTACACCGGATTTTATGGTTCCCCCACCTGCCAAATCCCAAATCCCACTTTAACCCCTGTTTACAGGACATAAACATCTTCTACATAGAGAGTATTTAATAATAACTGACTAAAAAGGTCAAGATGCATCACAACAAAATCCATGATGTTGTGTTGACATTCACTTATTGTATGTGTTGACAGGACAATGTTAAGTACTTACCACTTGGTGCAGGAACATAGAAGTAAGGTGCAAAACCATGAATGTGGCAGCACACACTGTTGCCATTGTCTGTCACCCCAAACATTCGAATGATCGGGACTTTTCCCTGTGACTGGCCAGGCATGCCAGCCACTGTTGCCCCTGCACAGCACAAAATTACATAACACACTCTTATTTAGATCAAAACAACAAAGACGATAACTCTAAGACAACTGTTACAACTGGTCCTCTTTGATAATTACCTAAATAATAGTCCAGATCAATCTGTTGAAACACCAAAGTGTCAGATGATGGGTTCAGTGGGGAGGCATGAGGCCGCCGCCAACGAGGATTAAGGTCTGCTGAGAAGAGGTCACCTGACAAAACAAGGTGAAAAAAGTAAAACCAAAGAGCATTATTTATAGGTCATTAGGGTATAACTAAAATATATTTAAGTACAATTAGAATTAACTCAGTAAGCACAAACTCCTGGAATGATAGTTACTAGACTAGTTCCACAGTTGCCACTTTTTGTTAGCACAAAGTTGCAATGTGCACAATGCAAAGCTATCCATCCATCAGTTAGCTATACCCACGTAGCCTTGAGGGTCACAAGGGAACTGGAGTCAATCCAAGCCGACAAAGCCAGCATGCTTAATTTACTCAAGACATTACCAATTTAACTAATCAGACGGACTTGTTAGAGCTGGCAGCAATATGAATCACTTACCTTAAAATGAAAAAAATCATGCTGTAAAATAAACAGGACTATTATTTTCCAGATTCTATAGAATAGTTTGTGTAGTTGAGCTTGTTTAACAAAATTCCAAGTATATGATACATTTTCATGCAGGATGGACAGGATGGGTGCTGTGTACAGCTTTACATAACTTAATAATCTCTTCCAAACCAGGAACACTGCCCAACACTCACCTACGGGAATAACATCATGGCCTGCCTGCCCCTCCATCTCCTCTGCATCCATCTCAGCATCGTCAAACATGGACAGTTCCTCTTCAAACTGTGATGGACTGTCCTCCCATTCACCTGCCGTTTTACCCCGTTTGGCCTGGTTCGCACCACCCAGAGGGCCACCATTGCGTCTTTTAAAATCCATGTCTGTGAGAAACAGACAGATGATTACAGAGTATGATACTATGCACATACCACAATTATAGTCAGTATGTGGTAGAACCATGACACCTAATGTACTAATTGTGCTTATAACCACGTGAAAATAAAAATCTTGATAGACAACCAGGACATTACGGCACATACAAGAGATCAGACAGAACAGGAAAGAAACAGAAATATTCCTTGGACTGTCAGAATACGTGGTGGTGAACTTAGTGTGAATAATTGGTTAAGTGCAGTACTGTCTGTGAATAAAGCATTGTTGAATACAGAAGGCACATGGTGCAAAAAGTAGCCTGTGCACAGCTCAAAGAAAAGCAAAGAGAGACGACACTTGGCTATAATACATTTGATACATAACACGTGTTTTGTTGTTAATGTCAGTGATGTAACTAACATGCTAGTTGCCGCACTAACTGTTGGCTGTACTGTAAACTAGTTGGCTAGCTGTATATTCCCTAGCTCCACGAAGTGACTCAGCTACGTGTTAATGCTAAAGTTAGTGACTTCCCTGTGAGATATATTTTCTATTAACCTCTCTATTCAAGCTAGTTGCTGGAAGCTGCTCTCTTTTGTAACAAGCTAAAGCTGCACGCTAGCACTCATAAACAGTCTCGCGCCAAAGCCGTTGCCACCTAAACATTAGGACTCATCTCACCGTGCGACAACCACCAACGGCTGGTTGAGTTTCTAACCAAGTAACACATACCTATCAGCGCTGCTTCTTCACAACAGCCCACCGGTTGACAACAACTCCCGCCACTAGTCTTCAATTTGTGAACTTTCACCGGCGAAAGCGCGGAAAATTTCCGTTTTGTTCCCGCAGCCCAATAGCAAAGGAACGGACAGTGACGTCACGGCCAGGCAGGAGCCTCAGTGGCTGGTGAGGCGGAAGTTGGCCGTAGCTTGACGTTACCCTGGGCATGAAATAAACCGTGTGTTTCCGGCAAAATGACGGCAGCATGTATACAACAGAGATGGAGGGGAAAATGTCTCAACAATTAGTGAAAGAAATCTTTGAATTTTAATTTATGTATCCAAGAATTTGCCATCACTAAAACCTTTTTCTGTTTTTATTTTAGGAGGTAAACATTTAACAAACAAAGTATACTTTCTGCCTCCTATTAATTATTTATTATATATATATATTATAAAATATCAGCAAGTAAAACAGTTAAATATCCAGGAGCAACACGTGCCCCTAAATTATGTTGCAGTTCGCTCTATTAGTGATGTGCCCTCCATAAATTAATGGAGGTATGAGGAATCTAATCCAACATGTCATGTAGTGAATTCAACTTTGAGGTCATGGGACCCGCTCACTTATTTTGAGCAGCTTTACCAATATAGACCCTGACCACTTGGCCCATGTGGTTACTTTAGGATAGTTCAGAGATATGTAGAGGGGTTGGGTGTCTTAATGTCACTGGTCATGCTGTATTCTTAAATATATATGCTCTATGTGACCCTTAAATAACATTATAAATAACTCTCTTGCTCTTCTCTCCCCTCATTTGGGGGAAAAATGTTGCCTGATTGTCCATGACTACCATCTTTTGTATGGATGAAACGATAATTCACCAACCACACCACTGCATCTCTCTTTAACCTCTGCTCAGCCAATTGCGTTTCTCAGCTGAGGAAAACGCCCAGTTTCCGTCACGTTGTGTACAGAGGAGGAGAGAGAAAGCAGACTGAGACCAATGAGAGTGAAGCTCATGAATAATGTGACAGCAGAGACCCTACACTCACCAATCCAGCCTTCTTCCTGCATCTCAGGCTCTGGTCGTCCTGTCTATCTACGTGACAGCGATCGCACCAAACCAATGTGAATTGCTGGCATTTAACTAAAGCCGCCGCCCCCTTTTCCTCACTCTCCACTGGTTTCCCTTTTTTTGGATTGACTGCGACAGCTGCCAATGTGTAGTTCATCTGCGTAAAGTTGGGACAAAAACCGAAGGGTGAGTAAATATCTGTCTTTTATTTTCTACAATGATAAGAGTTGAATACTTCCTGAACAGGCGCGGGCGCGCATCAGGACGCTGTGTCCTTTGCGCGTTTCCGCAGCTGGGTTGCAGTCAGTGCTGGATGTCACGTTCACTCCTCAACTCATGAGAAAACACAGACGATGTATACAGCATCATGTCATCCACAGATGAGAGGTCTGCTGTTGGCTTTATGTTGCCTTTAGGCTCAGCCGATGCTCGAGGTGGGCGTGCAGTGCGCGCTCCATAGCTTGATTTGGGACAGGTGTGGGACTTGAGTTGTTAGACCTGTAGGCCCACCAGACAGAGCAAATCAAAATATCCATAAAAGGCTATGACAAGATGTGATTACATGTTCATTGAAGTGCCATTATAAAGAATGCATAAAGTGGAGTCCCAGGCTGGAGAGCTGATTCCGAGGGAATCCCAGGGGGTCCGAAGAAATGAGCAACAGTTCAAGTTGAGCACTGTGGCATTTACTGTACTCCTTAAGTCTGCATGGCGGTTTGTTCATATGTTTGTTTCTGCCTTGCCAGCTCTTCTCAGATGCTGTTGCATAAGTTAGACACCCCCCTCCTCTCAAAATGTGCTTTGGCTGTCCCTTGGAAGTTTGAGCTTCACTGTGCAGAATGATGGAGGCTTTGCGCTGAGTCTGACTGACACTAGAAGACTGTTTTCACATTCATCTTCTGAAGGAGGGAAAGTTTCTCTGAGCTTACGTTAAATATGAATTTAAGATGTGACATTACAGTTTGTAAGCCAGTCATGAATCAGTCTTTCACAAGTGTGATGTGGAAACTTGAAGCTTCCATTGGAAATAAATTGTGATTTGGATGAGGAAGAAAGAGTAGATGTAATTTTAAGGATTTGTAATAAGGTAGTTCAACTTAATGTAACTCAAACGTAAATGCATATAAAGGAATGACACCACTCCCTTATCAGGTTGGTTTATCAGACTTGAACAGTGATGGACTGTCACTAAACTCAGCCCCATTATCATGAGTGATTGTTATCAGTCACATTTTTGAGATCAGCCCAGGCTGAATCTCTGCTGAGAACTATTAAAAAAACATTAAAGTTGTGAAGTGTTTAAGCAATTTCATGTCTCAGCTTCACACGATTACAACATTTCATAGATTGGTGTGTGCAATGGCACAATGTGAGCGGTTGGATCAAGTTTATACTTGTTATATGCCGTTGTATGTGCCTTCCTTCCCTATTTGTTCAGGACGTTACACCATCTATGCCAGCAGGAAGTGAACACAAGGTTGTATTTTGCATCTTACACTTACACACAGAAATGCACCCCTCCTTTAATTGTTAGGTTAAGATTCCGAGAGTAAAGGTGTAGTTTTTGTATACAACCGAACTGTCTATGATATGCATGACTGTACATGTTTGTGTGTTAGTGAGTACTAGTATGAGGAACATGCCCTTTGACCACCTCAGATAATATGCAGAGCAAATACTATACACACACAGAGGTACACACACACTACACAGGTATGTTGAATGTCTGTTACTCACAAGTTTCCTATAAGAACAGCCAAAGGTTAGTTACTAGAAAAATAACATGACTACAATGTGTTGTGTGAAGAAATGGGTGTCTTGATTTTTAAAAAAATGCAAAATATGTTTTTGTAACCCAGAGTTGATGTCAAATGATTGAATTTATTTGTAGATAAATAAATTCAAAGAACAGGTTTCGATGTAAAAGTCTTGTTTTTAAGTGTGAATTGCTCACGTATGGGGAAATTTGCCCTCAGGGCTTTCTGCCAGAAAGCACTGAAGCCTCTCCCATGTGTGAATTGCTCACACATCAAAAATCTTTTGGTAATTACATTCAATATGTGACAATCATGTATTCTGTTCACACAGTTGTAAGTTACTCCCATCTCAACTAAGTGTGTTCTGTGTCTACTCAGCATGCCGCTGGCTCGCAGCCTGTCCGCCACATCCTTGTCAGGACTGGAGGAGTGGGACGAGGAGTTTGATTTGGAGGATGCTGTTCTTTTTGAAATAGCATGGGAGGTCGCTAACAAAGGTAAGTGTGTGTGTGCATATGTTTGGTCTTTTGTGCATCTACACTTACTTTTAAAGTTTATGAAAATAAAAGGTTTGAACACATAAACGCTGCTTAAACAAAAAAGGATGTCTTATCTTGTTCGTTAACACAGGTTAGTTTCTACAGAGATATTGTATTTGCGAGAGAAACCTATCATCATAATGCCGTACATACAGTATATACATCAGGCTGAATCACATTATATCTTTGTCTCTACTTTGTGTGCGTACGTGTGGCATGTTTGCTGCATGTGTGAAGTTGGAGGCATCTACACCGTCATCCAGACCAAAGCCCGACTGACCTCAGAGGAATGGGGGGAGAACTATTTCCTCGTGGGTCCCTACGTAGAGAGCAACGTGCGCACTCAGGTGGAGCTGATCGAGCCCACCAACCCCACGCTGAAGAGAACCATTGACAAAATGAACTCCAGTGGTTGTAAGGTACTACCACATGTGCAAAGTAAACACATATGCCTCTGAGTTAAATTTGTCATCATCTCAAGGACAGGCAAGGATTTACACATAGTTGGAGTTATTACAGAGTGAGACTTGTGAATGGACAGTACACTTCAAAACCCAGTTAGAGATCATCCTAAGCCCCCTTTCATGTCTGACCCACTCGCTCTGTGCTTGGCCTTGTGTCCCTGATCACATCTCTAAACCTCGTGACATTTCGTTGTAAAGGTTAGAAGTTGTATCAGTGTCTCTCTGTCTCTCTCTCTGAAAGACACACACCAGAAATAGATAACTGTTGGGGTGTGTGTGTGTGTGTGTGCATGTATGTGTGTGAGATACTTTTAACGCTTTGTGCTGTGTCACTCTGGGAGTGCTGTGGAATTATGGGTCAAGGTTGGGAGTGGTAGTGGTACTATTTTAAAGGGTTAGTGCGGCCTTTTCAACGAAGCCTATCTGATTTATCTTGAATGACCTGACCTTTAAGCTCATGACAGACAAGCACCACAGCACAGTTAGTTCGTCAGTTCGTCGTAAACATATTTAGGTTCTGTACTGGCACAATGAACTAACCCATCTAGTTTAGACGTGCCTGATGCCCGGAGTGACTTTAATGTGCAGTTCTGTTTCAGCAAGACAAACTTAAAGGTTAATCTTGGATTGTGGGGTTGAAATGTAAAAGTAAATAGCTGATTGATGCATTTAACAGACAAATAGGAGTTGGAGCTGCTGCAGCTGTAACTCTTAATGTGGTTTGTTCTACTGTGTTCTCTTTCAGGTCTACTTTGGGCGGTGGCTTATCGAGGGCAGTCCGTACGTTATTCTGATTGATGTTGCATTCACCGCCTGGTCTCTGGACTCCTGGAAGAGCGAGTTGTGGGAGCTTTGTGACATCGGCGTGCCGTGGTTCGACCGTGAGGCCAACGATGCTGTGCTGTTTGGCTTCCTGACGGCCTGGCTCCTGGGAGAGGTTAGCAGCTCCCATATACAGTAGAGAACTGACAAGAATTTCTATGAAGCTAAATATAAAATGTTTTAGCTGCATTATGTCAAACTGAGAAGTTGAATATTGCATGTTTATATGCAGAAAACAGAAAGGTCACCTGCAGGTCCTTGAAAATGTTAAAAGGTCTTTTAATATATATCTTAATAATCTGAAGACTTAAAATGTCAAAACCCTTGAAAACATATGACAGACAGATTTGAATTAATGTTTTTGTGTATGTGTTTAGTCTATAGTGACCCTTTTTTCTTTGCATATCGCAGTATGCAGCCCAGTGTGAGGAGCCTCCGCACATCGTAGCCCATTTCCACGAGTGGTTGGCCGGCCTGGGTCTGGTGTTGTGTAGACATAGACAGCTGCCTGTTGCAACCATCTTCACCACCCACGCCACTCTGCTGGGACGATACCTGTGTGCTGGAAATGTGGACTTCTATAACAAGCTTGGAGATGTATGTGCGTGCATATTTTATTACACAGGAATATAATAAAACAAAAACAGAGATAAGACTTTTCACTCCATTGACTCTCTCTTCAGTTCAATGTGGATAAGGAAGCAGGCGACAGACAGATCTACCACCGCTACTGTTTGGAGCGGGCGGCCGCTCACTGTGCCCATGTCTTCACCACTGTGTCGCAGATCACAGCCATTGAGGCAGAGCATCTGCTCAAGAGGAAACCAGGTGTGTGGAGGTGAATTGATTCGTGAAACTCAGAAACTTCCTTGGAGGTTCACTTTGCTCTCGTCACTGGCCAGACAAACAGGTCTTACTGTACTCGGATATTTTTACTTCACTGTAGCAGCAATGTAATTAGCAAAGTTAGCTGTCCAGTTAATTAGACTTTTTAAGTTTTTAAGAAGTTTAACTGATTTCTATCTCTCTGTTTGCTTAATCTCTCCCATCACCTGCAGACATTGTCACTCCTAACGGGCTCAACGTGAAGAAGTTCTCAGCCGTGCACGAGTTTCAAAACCTCCATGCTCAGAGCAAGAATCGGATTCAGGAGTTCGTCAGGGGACACTTCTACGGGTCAGTCAGACAGAGAGCCCATAAACAAATCACAACATTCACAGCACAGTCAAAGCTTAAGAACTTACATTTAAATAAGTCGTTTTCCTGCCAGTTATGCTTTTTTTTTAATCAAACTAATTTTGTCTGATAAGAAAGACACAAATCCACTTGTGAAGAATAAAGTATACAGTGTAGAATGAACATTGTGTTTGGTTTGACCTTCAGGCACCTTGACTTCAACCTGGACAAGTGTTTGTTTCTCTTCATCGCTGGAAGGTATGAGTTCTCCAACAAAGGAGCCGACATCTTTTTGGAAGCTTTAGCCAGACTCAACTATCTACTGAGAGTAAGTGTGTGTTTGTGTCTGAAGATATGTGCATGTATCAAAGTGTTTACGTGTTTGTTTTAAGACGAGGAGGACAGTTAATTATAGGTGTAACCCCATGTTCATGTATGGTCTTTCCGTTGCAGGTCAATCACAGCGACGTGACCGTCATCGCTTTCTTCATCATGCCAGCTCGTACAAACAACTTCAACGTGGAGACCTTGAAGGGCCAAGCAGTCAGAAAACAGCTCTGGTGAGTTTTTCTGTTATGTTAAATAAGGCGCCACTTCACTCATTGTGAGCCAGACAACCAGAGTGCTACACATGTCCATACCAACCATCGGACATTTTGAGTTCAACCTGGAAAAGTGTTTGTAGCAGTCTTGTTACACTTGTATTGTTTTTATCTTTGTCCCTGACAGGGATACTGCTCAGACTGTGAAGGAACGTTTCGGAAAGAAACTTTATGAGTCACTTCTAGTGTAAGTTGATCTTTTTCAGTCTATGTGAAGAAACCTGTGAAATGTGGAATGACAGCTGTTTTATAAGCTGGAGTTGGTTTATTCATGCTAATAATAATTCTATTGTCGTTTACGGAAATGAATAACCCAATATACTTATCAAGCTTATCATTTAAAGCTGCCTTTAAGTCTAAAACAAGCTGTTATCATTAGCGGGCAGCTGCCAGATGTGTCAAAGATGCTGGACAAAGAGGATTTCACCATAATGAAGCGGGCCATCTTTGCGACTCAGAGACAGTGCCAGCCTCCAATCTGCACCCATAACATGCTGGAGGACAGCAGCGACCCCATCCTTAACTGTGTCCGCCGTATCGGCCTTTTCAACAGCTCTGCCGACCGTGTCAAGGTATTTGTCAGTAGTAATCACCCTAGCAAGATTTCCACTCACCTTTGTACATATTGTTGCCAGTTGATGAATCTCTACCTGAGTTTCTGCAGTGATTATCCTTCCACGCTGCACCATGTGCATGTGTTGCTGCTCACTCCGTTTGCTGTAGTGCATACTCATATATCTGGCTCTGATACTGAATGGCTTCTCCCATCTTCAGATTATCTTCCATCCAGAGTTCCTTTCATCCACCTCTCCTCTACTTCCGATGGATTATGAAGAGTTTGTAAGAGGATGCCACCTTGGCGTCTTTCCCTCTTACTATGAGCCTTGGGGCTACACACCGGGTATGATTCATGCGCACTGAAAAGGTGTTTTCATGTGGTTTGCTATATTATATAATAATAAAATGCTCCTGTTTGGGTCACCATCAGCTGAGTGCACGGTCATGGGAATTCCATCAATCTCAACCAACCTGTCAGGCTTTGGCTGTTTCATGGAGGAACACATAGCAGACCCTTCAGCATATGGTGTGTTTCTCCTACTTTATCTTTCCAATTCTTATTTCTCCTCAAAGGTTGTCTTTAAAAAGATACACAGGGAAAACCGATGCTTGCTTTTACATGATGTCATTTTCTTTTTACAGGTATTTACATCCTGGACCGACGATTTCGGGGTGTGGACGAGTCGTGTAACCAGCTCACTTCCTTCCTGTTTCAGTTCTGCAAGCAGAGCCGGCGCCAGCGGATCATCCAGAGGAACCGCACTGAGCGTCTGAGTGAACTCCTGGACTGGAGATACCTCGGCAGGGTAAGACCCCAAATCCCAAAGGACAAATTTTGTTCATGTGACAAATTCAGGATGAATAAATATTGTTTTTCTTGTGTTCTGCACTAGTACTATACCTCTGCCCGTCATATGGCCCTGGCTAAAGCCTTCCCTGACACCTACATGTATGAACTTCAGGAGCCCACCTCAGTAAGTGTGTCTTTGGATGGGAGTAGAGCTTTCACTTGCTTTCATAGTGGTAAATTCTTTACACCTCCTGTGATTCTCCTTCCCCAGACCTCAGGTTTCCGTTACCCGCGACCAGCCTCTGTGCCACCATCTCCAGCTCTGTCCCGCCACTCCTCCCCCCACCACAGCGAGGCAGAGGACAACGATGAAGACGAACGCTACGACGAGGATCTGGAGGCAGAAAAGGACCGGGTGAACATCCGCCAGCCCTACGCCCTGCCGTTCAAAAACAAGTCTCCTGCTGCACATGGGGCCAATGGGAATAGCAACGGTGTCACGAGCGAGAAAAACTGAGTCACGCAGATACACACATACAGTACATGCTAAACCTCACTAGTGAAACCTCATCTGTGGCAATTGTTGAAGTCATCCATGTACTCACAAACTTTATAAAGGAGTGCAGTTGTGTGAATGCGAGTGATAAATTTATTATCGGCTTTCTGTGAAAAATTGCATCACTGTCAGTGTCTTCCCAACTCGTGCGTACCTCAGAAATTTAAAAAATATATATTGGTCAGTTTGATATGTTGTTATTGTTTCAGTTACACCAGCAGTGCAAGCAGAGGTTTGCTTTGTGGAGTAAAATGCAGCAGCTAGAAAGGGCTAAATGACAGCTCAACACTGAAAACAAATCAGGATTGCTGGATTTTGTAGTGTACTAACACTGGATAACATAGCAAGCAATGAAGAAAATAACAAAAGATTATTATGAGTCTCTGGAGGGGTTTTTATACTTGATTTAGGTGGCTCAGAGCAGGGAAAGTGACAAAGCCATCCTTTTAACCAGCTGGTCATCATTTTACACTTCCTGGCCCATGTGAGTGTCAGTTTGCTGTGAGGACACACAAAGAGCACATATTCTTTTTTGGCTTAATAGTGTGCTGACTATTCACTGCTTCAGATATAACTGTCCACCTGGTAGCATTTTCGTCTTCCTTACAAATGCCTTGTTTACTACAAAACATCCCAGGATGGAAATTAATGTAGAACACACACACACACACACACACACACACACACACACACACACATAAACATTTTCCTTCAGCGCCTTCTGTTACCCATTAATAACCTCACACTCCTTTTTATCTGTCTGTGTGTGTGCTTGTGTGAGCATGGTTATTTCTGAGTTTCCCTGTTTTGGCAAGTATTTATTTGTGAAAGGACGAGAGGTCAGACAGATGGAGGAAAAATTGGGGACTGTGTCCCAAGATGGAAACATCAGAGAAAGTGCTGGAAAAGGAATTTGAGTACATCATGACTTTTTGTCTATTATGGAAAGAAAAACGGTTTTACCAGACGTGTACTTCCTGTATCATTTGTTACAATCTTGCACCAGATGAACTTCTAATAAAGTTTAAATATATATACCTACAAGTCTATTATTACAAATGATAAATGGATTTTCTTTCTTTGTATATGTGCAGTTTATTGGGACACAAATATACAGAATACAAGCCCAAGAGTCTTTGGGTTTTCAAGTAACATTGATCCAGTGGCACCTTTCATAAAACGTATCCACTATAAACCATCCAATTTATCTAGAAGTGGGACGTCTTGTGATATTGTAGTTAGTTCTTGTCTGCTTCAGCACAAGTAAACTCTGCCGCCATGACCTTTGCAAACTGTAATAAGTAAATAAGTAAAATAAATAAGTAAATACAGAAATAACAACAAATCACTCATTTGCATACAAACAAACTCGATCTAAATAGTTATTTTATGATACATTAATTCCATTATTGTTTCCATTTGAGCATTTCTGTTTTATGCAGCTTTCTACTTCAATGAATTTCAGAGGGAAATAATGCTAAATATGTTTTGGGCATTTGTAAGTCATTACAAATGCCCAAAACATCAAGACAGGCAAAGAGAGAAAAATAATCACTTGAACTCCTAAATTTTAGGAAACAATAAATGCTCAAATTATTATTATTTTTTTAACTTCACAGCATTTAATCAGAGCTGTGGTTACACTTTTTCATTAAAGGATGTGATAAGCTTACAAAATACAACGCCTTGCTAAAGGCTTTTGTCATAGCTGGCAGGATGCATCAGGATCTTTTAAGGAAGTGTTTAGTAACTGTGACTGACTCACCAATTAAACTATTCCAGAAGGAGTTATATGTTGCACTGCCGGTTACAGCTCCAAGGCTGGCTGGATTCCTCCTCACTGTGTGGACAGAAAAACCACCAGGCCCAGTCACCTCCACCTCCACCACATGATAGTCACTTAACCTGGGGCGTTGAAAAGTGAGATTCAAGCAGATGTGACAGGCTGCATCAGATCTATCAGATATTTAAAAACCCTCACGCTGTGTCAGACACAATCTCTCCCCGAACACCAGTAAAGCCGAGTGTTCCTGCTGCCACTGCTGCTGCTGCCATGGTGTTAACGTTGTTTGGAGCAAGTGGGCACAACTCTGCCACAGAGCCACTGAATAAAACACGTCGGCCCTCTCCCTCCGTCCAATCAGAGAGGATGTCCCCTGTCAGCCGGAAGCAGGAGGGATGCTTGGACATTCTTACAAACAAAGCCTGAAACAAGTCAAGAGAAGAGCGCAAAAGGATTTCCAGAGGACACTCAGTATTGAAATAAAATAACAGTTTATCTGACCTTTTTTACTTCTTGTTGTGCTGTGATGAATTTACCATTTTGCAGCAAGAAGATCAACAAGAAGGGACAACAGATATTACTGAAATGATATAAAGGTGAGTTTGTACCAACATACTGGTACCTGTCCCTGCTCTAACACCATATTTGCACTACCACAGTCTTACCTTCAGTCCCCCGCTATCATTCAGCCTCTGGATGTCCTGGCCTCCCCATAATGCACCACTGGGGACGTACAGTGTCCTGCCATACTTCTGGGCTGCCTGACGCAGCTTCTGGTTCAGATCATGATCGGAGAGAGCGGAGGGAGAGCCCACCTGAGAGAAGGAGACACAACGGCACAACAGTCAAAACTCACATTACTTTAAAGAATGTCATCTGATTAGTCAAAGCTACTTTATCTCTCCATATATCCTAACATAAATTAAAGTTATGTATAAATTACATATACACTGCTTATATCCCATATTTTTCCTTGGAATGATCCAGATTGAACAGCACACCTCATTTACTGCAGTTAAATACACTAACTTTCCCAGTTTAACATATCATAAAAGACAGCAAAACAAAATCTCACCATGAAATGAGACTGAGACAGGAAGTGAAGCCCAAATTCTTTCACTATCTGTGGGTGGCACACCTCTACAATCACATCACATGGCCTGTAAAACACACAGTTATTATCCATATAACTTGAACCAAAGATGTTTATACTGTGTTTTGCACATGGGTTTATTCTACATATGTGTGTGTGTGTGTGTGTGTGTGTTTGCACCTGCTTGCAAAGGATGACAGATCACCAAGTATGAGCTCATCAGGAACTAAACCTTTGAGCTTGTCAGAATTTCTGTTCCAAACAAAAGCCAGAGTTAGACCGAGAGCAGCTCCATCTTTAAGGATCCTCTCCACCAGGTACTGCCCTGAAACGCACATACTAGATACTGTAATGACAGTATATTACAGTTGTATGATAGAAGATGATACAGATGAATACATTTAAGGTATGTAAGATATATCAGCAGTTCACACCTAGATGTCCGAATCCTACAACTCCAATCCTTTGGGAGGAAGAGCTGGTTGCCATGTCCTGTATCGAGAAAGCGAACGTGCTGAGAGAAAGCCCAAAACATTCACCTGGAACGCACAAACTGCGCACGCATATACACACTTTTCACCTTTGACTTTACATCTGATTTAGCTATTTATTGCCCTACTCACCAGATAATCACATACCAATCCAGAACTGCGTGTCTCCCAACTCAAAGCGCAAAAACCGTCCCACGGCTTCAGGAAATGTGAGCAAGCACAGTTCAAAGTTTGACTCAGAGAGGCCAGAGTTAATCATTGTTAGTTATTCAATGTGTGGAAGTAAAACATGCTGCCTCATCCTCTATCCATTTAAATAATTTCAGTTTCAGATGCAATCAAAATATGTTGTAAAAAACTACATTTTGTATAACAGAAAAACATAAATTGATTCTTTTGTTACATGCACTGTACACAAATAAGAGTCTAGTTTTTAAAACTTTTTTTATTTGTCGTGCATATGTACAGTGTACCTTGTGTTTATTTTTTAATCAAATAAATCAAATATGTTGCTGTGTATTATAGCTCCGTTGTTGCACTGTTTTTTTTTTCTGTTCCAGTATCAAGTGGTGTGGCCTAACCTAAACCTAAAGCAGTTTAGCCATTAAGTCAAACAATGCAATATGAAGTCCATTTTTTCTTCACTAAAAGCATGCTTTGATCACAGACCCCTCTCAGATTCACTGGCACATAAACCTGTACAGCAGCAGAATTTTTGCTCTTTTGCGAAGCAGTTTTGAAAATCAGATGGCGTTGCTTTGTTGATGTCAGCCTCGATACAATTTCTCCCTCTTGTCATAGTTCCCACAGACATTAATGGTTCATTTTGCATCATCTGTGAAGTATAACGATATGATATGATGAGGATTACTTATTGCCAACAATGTGGCATTTTATCCACAATTAATTTGTAATTATCAATAATCAGCAGAAGTTTACATGTGAACTAAGAAAACAACCTTTGTCATATACTGTATGAGTTTATTACTAGTTCAACTTTGCCCCTTGTGGTGATGTCACCAATATATTCCCGCTGAATAGGTCAAAAGTCAACATGTTTGTCCATGAGAACTCAAAACAGGGAGAACATTGATTATCAAAGTGCAATCAGACAGCAAGGATCGGTCCAAAGTTCATTAGCAGACTGAGAGAGACGGCAAAGATTCGAGACAGGGTGACGGGATAACATCTGAAGATTATATGTGTTGGTAGCCAAGATAGTAAAGAGAGAACTACACGGACAGAAGACGATAGAAATTGACAGACAGGACAGGTTCATCTGACTGAGATATCTGCGGGGAGACGATGGACATTCTAGAAACAGATGCCTATGACAGGCGGCAGAGGAGGAATATGGTACCTGAAATACATTAACTCTTATGTACAGAATTTGTTAGTACAGTAATTGTATTCAATAATTGTTTTATGTAGCTTACATACATGTGGAAAGGACAAAGTTGTCATGAAAATCATGATTTCAGCCTTCTCTTGAAAACTCATTTTGTGATGTGTCTCCACCTTTTTTTCTGTCCTTCCCTCTCTATCAGTCCTGTGCTCTCCTTTTTTCTCTCATGCCTTTCTTTTTATCTGCCGCTCTCTACTTCTACCTGTGGACCCCTGACTCGCCTGCGTCCATCACGACTGCAGGTATCAAATCAGCACCAACGCTTCTATTGGCTGCAGTAGTGCTGAGCTGGAATGGAGGTCAGAGTGTCCTGGGTGTGGCAGGAGGACTGGTGTTTTCTGCTGTAGGTGACTGGTGTCTGGTATGGCCTGAGCTTTTCATACATGGTAAGGGCCTTGTACATTAGTGAAGCTGTTTTCAAGATGCAAATCATTTTTCAGTCAACGCTGAAATCAGTTCTATAGGTCTAATAAGAATACACTGAATATACAGCAATACATCAATCTTTCAGTGTGATCATCGTGACCTTTACTCGTTTATTTATTGCATGTCCGTTTCATCTCACACGTTTTAGGAATGGGTGCATTCGCTGCAGCTCATCTGCTGTACTCGTTCACCTTCGTCTCCAATCGTTACGCAGCATATCCCTCTTCCTCCTGGAACCGTTTTTTTTATCTGATCCTGATAATGAATGGAGGAGGTTTCTACATCTACATATATCCATTCCTGCAGAAGGCGCCAGACTCAAACATGCTCATTCCAGCTGTGGCGGTCTACATTGCCTTAATCATGCTAATGGGGTCGTTAGCCATCAGAACTCGCCACACAGCAACACTACTAGGAAGTTTGTCCTTCATGGTGTCTGACATGGTAGTGGCTTCGCAGGTTTTCAAGGTAACATCAATTGAGTACGGTCAGATTATTATCATGGTGACATATTATTTGGCACAGTTACTTATAGCTGTCGGCGATGTAAAGGCAGAGAACAAAGACGACTTTGGAAAATGGAAGAGGTCCTAAACAGCATCCCTGAAGTTTGAAGTATCTCCCTCACCATGGTTAAAATCCTAAAACTGCCAATAAAGGCTTCTTATGGGTCTTGGAGTTCGGAGTTGTAAGTCTTGGCAAACCCATCAAATGGAAAAGAAGACGATAAACAGGACGAGAACAGTTCTGCTACTTGACATCTACTGGCTGAGTTCAAATGACGTAAAAGAGCAGCTCGCAACCCAAAATATCTTACTGTGCTGCCAATCTGTATTCATTACACTTCAAAAAACACCACACTCTAAAGACAAGATTGAAAGAAGCTCAGTATCAGAAATATCTGTATTCTGTGATTTGTGCCAAAATATTTTAATCAGTGACATCCAGGTGTAATTTGTAAATGATGCACGTGGTTGCTTTGTTTTCCATTGTGAGCTGGCCATTACATGTAGTTTACATGAAATTTAATACTACATTTATTTTGCTAATAATAAATATGGTGTAAAAAAATAAAATAAAACAATGATGTCCATAATTCTGAGTCATGTTTTAACAGACATTCAACTAAAAGGATTATACTTTAACGCCGACATAATTAAAAATGAGCTGCATGTCTAATAAATTGACATTGGGATGTAAATATTGATCATGGAAAAATAAAATACTTTACATGCCATCTTTGATTGAGGTAAAGGAGAACTGAAAACACTGGACTAAAATAACAGCTGACTTGAAAAAGTATTTTATACAGAGTTATATATAGTTTGAGTTATTTACACAGTAAAATCCATCTCCTGGATTATATGCAAACTATGGACAGCATCTGTTGTAACAGATAAAAACATTACTTAGCATCCATGAATCAAATCACGAATGTTCTGTTACATCTTTGCACACCGAGAGTAAACAAGGTGAATAATAAAACTTCAACGATCCATCCCATTATCTTCTGACTGCTGCCCACGGAAACATGCAACCCTCAAACGCTCGCAGAAGTCCAGTTCTTCCTGTTGGAAACAAAAGTGGGACTTTAAAAAATGGTTTTCTGGACAAGGATTAAACCCAAGACTAAATCACATTATTATATTAAATAATACTTAATTAACCCAGTCTTACCACCAGACTCACAGACATAGGAATTACCTGACTCTCTTCTTTTCCTTGGAGCTCTCTGGAACGCTGTTTGAGAAACTCCTCCAGACCCAAAGTAGGATTCCTGCAGTCTTTCAGACCCTGTGGACAGTCTTCCACCAGACTAGACAAACATCAGAAATGAAACATGTTAGTGTCATTATTAATGTGAACCATGAGTTTGTGAGTTGTGAGTGTTTTAAGATGGCACAGTAGAGAGTGTTGCTTACCAGCAAAGGGCGCCGAGCACATGTTCATGGAAAGGTGAGTGTGGTGTGCGGAGAACAGATACCAGCTGCTGTACCATCCCCATGGAGACAACTGTGCCTGCAGGAAGGAGGAAAAAGAAATACATCAGATCGGAGATGAATGAAAGTTTCAGAATGAACATATTAAATGATCAGCGCTCTTTCTAACAAGACTCGGTTTGCCCCATGAAAAGGACAGTACACGACTAATGGGATAAGATGAGAGAGATGAAAGTGGGCTGGTTCCAAGATGTCCTAATTTACCATCCAAACTAAAAGACTTGGTGTGGCTCAGCTCAGGTCTATCCCAATAACAGGTTAGATGTTTTGCCCTTATTTAGCCTGGAAAGCCTGAGTGAGATTAAACATCCCTTTCAAAAGTGTAATGGCAAAGCCAGGTAGAAATACCATTAAGTTATAAACAACATTAAGAAAATCAGAACTTTCATCCTTAAAATAACCTAAATGGAGCCCATTAAAATAACTACGGTTAATACCACAAAATATCAGCAGCCAGAAGACAGAACATGCAGTGTCTGCAATGATTGGAATTCACCAAAAAAAGACCAAATTTTACAACTTCTGGTTGGGAGAAGTGTACAACACAGAAAGGCTCTTTTACCCAGTTCAGTGGAGATTATAGAGGAACTGTGAAAATGACTCCTGGGAATGAAAAGCATTCTGTAGCTGTTCACACATTTTGAAATACATTTACATAGATATGGTGGCCAAGAGGAAGGCTAGAGTGAACCGGCTGACCTGAGTGCACAAAGAACAGTGATGTGTGAGAGCTGTACTAAAATATTATCATGCTTTTTTACAGACATAACCAGCTGATAACATTCTATAATTAAATACTCTGAAGAAGTTAAACATGTCATCCACTGCCAGAATGAAAGTTTATATTCTTAAATACTTGACTTTTATCTTCATTATACTTTTACTTACTATCACAGTGTGGTCTGATGGCAGTTTTCTGACAAAACGGCACGCACTGTGTTTTATTCCCTTATTTGTACCTTTCTGTTCGGGATGTGACGTCAGCAGGTTGAGCAGAAGGAATGCAGACTTGGTTCTGAGCTTCTCGTTCTCCGACTGCATGCCACGCATCAGCACTGAGAAGCCATCGTGGGTCAAGAATGCCTGGAGTCCTGCCTCCTGCTCTCGAACCAGACCTTAAATCACAACAGGATACAATCGATCAAATAAATAACAGCATAATTTCTAGCCAGTTGCAAATCAACTGTATTTGAAAATTTATATGTTTTCATAGCAGATTTGTGTTTTTTCTTTGACACTCACACGATACAGCGTAAAGAGCTTTTACTCTGACGGTGGGGTGGGAGTCTGAGTCTGTCAGCTGCAGCAGTTTCGGCAGCGCCCCGATGCTGAGCAGGTGGACCTGCACCTGCGGCATGTTCTGAGCACAGGAAGCTATAAGCTCGGCAGCACGCCACCTCAGTCCACTTTGAGCGTGACACAGATACTTGGAGAGGCACAGTTCCAATCCACCAAGAATCATCAGGTCTGTGAATCAGATGTGGAAGAGGACGCAGTCAGGATAGAGCCAAGCAAACATCTGATCTATAGACTGATTGGAACATAATGTCATTCACTACAAACCTCTAGCGTTGTCCAGGTTCTCACACAACTCTGACAGCACCTCAAAGGCTGATTCACGTTCATCCTCGTCCTCTTCATCCATCTCTTCCTCTCCTTCCCGTTCCCTTTCGCTCGTTTCCTCTTTGCGCAAGACAGCCAAGCACTGCTTCATCTGTTCCACTTCATCCATCTGTCCTTTGGCGACTTCTGCAAGAGCTTCTCTCAGCCATGTTTTCCTCTGCAACAAAAAGAGATGACAATAATGTTTCATGGGTCCAAATGAAGATTTATACTCAACCCTGAAGAGGGTGTCACTAAAGTGGCTGTCCTTTCAAAACAAACACACTCACAAAAATGAATCTAGACCAAAGAGTACTTAGACTGAGCCTATGTGGAAACATGTTGTCTCTCAGTTAGGTTGGAGACTAACTGAGATGAACTAGAAGGGTATAGACCCAACAAAGTGTGTTTATGTGTAAAGGAATCTGTCTGAAGCCTTCTCAGATTTGATATGTATACTGAACAGGCATTTACCTCCTCTGACATGGGTTCAGCGGGGGCAGGTCCCTCTGCGGCTGACCCAGCATCCATAGCGAGCTGGAGGACCCCCTGGAGGTTCTGGGGATATCTCCTGTTCTGACGGTTTTCTGCCATGATGTGAAAAACTGAAGAGAAATATCAACAACACAGCTTGATTTCAGACATGATGTGCAGCAGCACTGGACAGGACCAGGATATGAACCCCAAACAACAGAGACAGCACACAGAACAGGCGGATTTTATCCTGACACACTTGTTTTTAGTCTTTTAGTCCGCAGTCACTGCAGTTTAGTAGTAACAGCTCAATCGTTTAAGACACATCACATGCTAAACAACAAGAAAATAGGCAAACACGGAGTTTAACACAGCTGGCTACAGGCTGTAATTTAGCTATTGATAACATTAAATCTCGGTGACAATATTCGTTTATAAGTTATAAGTTTGTTCTTACCTTGTAGAGCCTCTAAACGGCGTTGAATGAATGGACGCGGTTTCTTTTATAGCTCGTTACACACACAGAAACATGAACGTGCTAGAACATTCTAGCTAGCTGATCTCACGAGTGGCAAGGAGGGCGCCATGCTTTACCGTAAAACCTAAACCAAATTGGCAAGCAAAATATTTTTCCTTACTCTGTTCTCACCTCGAAGTCATTTCAGTCTTTCACTAACTTGTCTTCGTTAATTTAACCCTTTAAAATCATAATGTATTAAATCTAACACCAATACGACCTCGGTGTTTAAAATACCACAGCAAACGCAACCATATTAGCGTATTTAAGGTAAAACAATAACGTTTGTACGCGCGACGTTCAGAGAGTATTAATAAAAGTGAGATAAGCACCGCATCGGGACTAACGTGTCGAATATGAAACAAATATTGCATTATATTTTATGTAATATAGACGTTAGATAGAGAGATTCACGTGTATGTCTGTGTGTAATACATATTTAAATATTACTAAATATATACAAACATTCCCCCCTCAAAGTAACAGGTAAGTCCAAAAACCAAAAACGGATTATCTCGTGTAAAAACCTGCAGTTTGGCGCTTTTTCTTATTGATAAATAATTACTTGATATGTACCACCAGTAGTAGTATTTTTATATACCTAACTGATACCTCTGTTATAAATTGCTATTGTAGCTTCCTGCTCGTAGCGACAGGTGTGAAAGTGTCCGGATACTATCTTGATTTTTTTAACAATCTTTGGCTCATCCAACCATCCAAGATGGCGGCGCTTGTGGGACTGCGTGCATGTTTCTCCGGTAAAAACGTTTAATTTTCTTGTATCGTGTCTCATTTTGTACATATCGGACAGCTTATGACACCATAACACTCTGGCTTGCTCTGTACAGCAGAACATGTTGTGTATAACTGTAGGAATATGCAAGGAGATGATGCTGTCTCTCCCAGGAACAGAACAAGGTCACGTTACCATTAATGTTAGCCTACGATACAGCTAGCCGGGGATGAGGACATACTAATGAATGGTGATTAAAACTTGTTAATGTTATAAACATGTAGATAACGACCAAAGCAGACTATATATCTAACTAATAGCGTCTTATTTGAAAGAGAATGACACAGTCGAGTCTTTCTTTCTCATTCAACATGGATCTGTTAGCTTCATGTCAGAGCTGCTTAAGCTGGAACTACCATCCAGATATGCTAATATTACAGCAGATGACTTTCACTAATAACATGATGCTTTCCCCTGTTGTTTATTAGACACCTACATGTTTAATATCTTGATTGAACCCATGCAAAGACGAGTGAGGCACTCTACTAGTGCTAATATAGTGTGGGCGACATCTTATCAGCATCAATGCATGCTTGCACTGATTGAAACAAACATGAAGCCAAAAACAAAAAGTGCATCTACTGACTGGTCAGTTTGAGTGGATAGAGTGTGACATAAATATGTTCTGCAGTGATATAAAAGAAAAGTTGAAATGTCATGGATCTGGAAATATTTTCAGAAAGTATCTGTGCTTGTATTTTGATAAGAAACTTTATATTGGAACACACGGTAATGAAACTATGACAAATTGACTGATCAGATAATTTAATAATAAGTGTAACTAAGTTTAACTCCCATTATGATTTCTTCACAGCCCTCCAGCTCACTTCGCCGAGCCTCCTGCACAGCTCCTTCAAATTGGTATGAGTGCTCACAGACTGCAGCCTACAGGTTGATTAACAAGCGTTTTGTAACTGTATTTCATGATTCTTTTTTGGTTTGTCTTCGTCTCGTAGTGTGCTGTGCCTCTGAGTCGGCGGACCTTTGCTGCAGAGGCTAAGAAGACCTACAGCAGAGAGAAGCCCCATATAAACATCGGAACCATTGGCCATGTTGATCACGGCAAGACAACCCTGACTGCAGCCATCACGAAAGGTAGAATCACTGAAATCCTCTCTCTCTAATGCCTACTGTAGCCAAGACGACCATAAACCCAACACATTGAATTATTTAATTCGATTTTGGGACTGAATTGTCCTCACTGACCTACGACTAAAAAGTCAAGACCTTGACCTTGATGTGTTTTTGCATCCTCAGTGCTCGCTGAAGCTGGTGGCGGTAACTATAAAAAGTATGAAGAGATTGACAATGCCCCTGAGGAGAAGGCCAGAGGAATCACCATCAACGCCTCTCATGTAGAATACACCACAGCCAACAGACATTATGCTCACACGGACTGTCCTGGTCATGCTGACTACGTCAAGGTAATCAGCTTTACTTCCGCTAAGCACCTACAACCAACCTGGCCAAAAGAGTTACACGATACAAGCTTTTTTATTTGCTTCATACGTTCACTAAGTTACTCTGATCTCTTTTAGAACATGATCACAGGCACATCTCAGATGGACGGCTGCATCCTGGTGGTGGCAGCCACTGATGGTCAGATGCCTCAGACACGAGAGCACCTCCTGTTGGCCAGGCAGATTGGAGTTGAGCATGTGGTGGTTTTCGTCAACAAGGCCGATGCCGTGGAGGACAAAGAGATGCTGGAGCTGGTGGAGATCGAGATCCGCGAGCTGCTCACAGAGTTCGGCTATGATGGCGAGAACACACCTGTTGTAATAGGCTCAGCCCTCTGCGCCCTGGAGGTGAGGCGAACGCTGGCAGTCATTTGTCTTATTTATGATGATACTGTCAGCTCACTGTCATACTCAGCTTTATTAGAAAATTATTATCCACTCGACAAAGTCATGAGCCCGAACGTGGCTCCATCATTTATGACAAGTGACGGATTGCAGATTTTGAGTTTCTAACGTGAGATATCTTTTCTTTTCTGCATCCCAGAAGAGGGAGCCTGACCTCGGTGTGAATGCAGTGATGAAACTGCTGGATATTGTTGATTCGTATGTTCCTCTGCCCAAAAGAGATATGGATAAACCTTTCCTCCTGCCTGTTGAAGGGGTTCATTCCATCCCAGGTATGTAAAAAAACAGCCAGCCTGCACACATCAACACTGAACTATAAAGTTAATTAGTTAATAAGTTACATTGTTGCTATTTTATTTTATTTACTTTATTATTTTATTATGTTGCTAAATTTGTCACTCGTATCTTTCAGGCAGAGGTACGGTGGTGACGGGCACTTTGGAGAGGGGTATGATCAAGAAAGGAGATGACGCTGAGTTTGTCGGCCATAATCGCGTCTTCAAGACCGTCGTTACAGGTGAGTGAAAGGGAAAAGCAATAGACATTCAAAGGAGGAGCTGCTGTGCTCTTGATGAACTACAGGAACCAAAACATGACAAATATACAGAAGGCAAATGACAAATGAAAAAAATCTGAATAAATGTGTGGAGAAATGTTGCAGATGCTTAAACGCACGGTACAAGGGGTCACTGAATGTTTTGATCATGCAAATGAGTGCACTACTGTTGAGTCCAAGGTTATGACAGGAAATTCACCTTGCTGTCCGTCCTTTTGTGCTCAGGTATTGAGATGTTCCACAAGTCTCTGGATCGGGCAGAGGCAGGAGATAACCTGGGCGCTCTGGTCCGAGGGCTGAAGAGGGAGGATGTGAGGAGAGGGATGGTGATGTGCAAACCGGGATCCATTAAGCCTCACCAGAAAGTCAAGGCTCAGGTCTGAGAGCACAAAGCTGCAAACTGATTTTTGAGCAATCAATGAATCTAAATCTTTAACAGTCACATCTGTTACATGCCTACACATATAACCCACCAGCTGTATGTGATGTGCAAAGAGCAGTTTTAAAGTCAAACTGGGAAACGAGCCAGATTCCTCAATACTGACTCTGAGGTCATTCACTCGCTCAGTGTTTATCTACTAACAGAGCAGTTAGTGAGGATGTGAGCTAAAACAGATTATGGTTATGTGAATTATTTATTTGTGTTGCGTGTTTTTTAGTCTAGTTTTTAGTTTACTGTTATTCAAAACACCAATATGTTTGTTTGTGAACACATTTGTGCTTCCTTTATTACAGGTGTATATTCTGAGTAAGGAGGAGGGAGGCAGACACAAACCATTTATGTCCAACTTCATGCCCGTCATGTTCTCTCTGACCTGGGACATGGCCTGCAGAATCACTCTGCCTGCTGAGAAGGTGTGTGTGTGTGTGTGTGTGTCTTTGCCCATTGTCAGATGGTTTCAATTCACCCAGCTAGTGCATGTAGCTGCTGTTCATTTATGCAACTTCTGTAAGAGCCTCTGTTAAGTTATTATTTCTATAGTGATCTGTTTTTATTTTAGTTAGTAGTAGTAGTAGTAGTTAGTATGTTTTTAAATTTAAAAGGTAGTATTTAATGCAGGAGTGCATTTTATTACAGCCTACAGTGGTTTCTGATTTTCTGGGTTTGCTCCAGTGAGGATATGGTTTACAAAAATAAGTTCAAATCTCCAACACAAGCTGCTACTTTGAAGTCCTTTTACACTTTTTACATTTATAAAAGGCGTAGCACAACAACAGGATTTGAGAGGACCGTGACGACTCTCCTCTTCTTGTCTTCTTTCAGGAAATGGTGATGCCAGGGGAGGACACCTCCTTGACACTCACACTGCGCCAGCCGATGGTTCTGGAAAAAGGCCAGCGGTTCACTCTGAGAGATGGAAACAGAACCATCGGTACCGGCCTGGTTACAGATATCTTGACAGCTACAGAGGAAGACCAGTACAACTGGGGAAACTGAAGGGAAGCTGCAGAGAGGGCTCAGCTGAGGGAACGGTGCACTGTATGTGAGGGGGGGGTTGAGTGAGTGAGGGAGGGAGGGAGGATCGATGGGTGGGTGGGAGTCTGTGTCTGATCACATCAAATGATTATAGAAATAAACATACAGTACATGAACTCATGCACAAACATAAAACATTAGAGAACTCAAAGCAAAGCATGGCTCTGTTGTGCAGATCCGCCCAACCAAAATACCTGTAATGTTTAACACGTCTTTGTGTTTAAAGGCCAGGCTGTCAAAATTCTGTCATTTATGTAATAAAATGTATTTAATATAAAAAAACATCCTTTGTTTTGTGGTATTGGCTATCTCTAGACAGATGATTTTCATACACACAAATGTACACAATAATGTACAATAATAATGCTAAAGGACTTGGCAGGCAGGCATGCTGTATGTTAGAAGGAAATGACTGGTACAGTGGTTCCTGGTTTGAACTCCCGCGCATTGCCAGCTGGGATTGGCTCCAGACCCCCGCAGCCCTGATAAGAATGTGGTTATGGAAAATGGATGGCTGTTAGACCACACGAGGGCAGCAAAGAGGTGCTGCAAGTATCTGTTTGTAAGTTTAAAGCTCTGATCTCAAAGTGATAATCATAATTAACAGAATTTTAAAAGTCTGTTGGTGAGATTATTGGAAAATTTAGTCCAATAAAACTAGTTACTCATTCTAAACTTGGTGGTTATATATGTTTAATATATCTATGATTACAAAGTACAATAGTTTCTAGGTTATATATATATACCCTATTGACTAGTCTCTTTGGTCAGATGCTCTACTAAAATGTTTAAATGTAATAAACTGCACCAAGTACTGTAACGTAATGAACTTATTAAGACTTATCCAAAGCCCTCTGCTGGATGGCTTTGGATAAGTCTCAGCAGTCTCAATAGTTTTGAACACGGTGACCTTTAACAGATCATTTCAGTGTGGTAATCCAGGCTGACCCGCTGGTTTTGCGCACTAAATAGTTGGTGTCCTCTCTGGTTTGTTCATCCCCAGCAGGAAGTTCTCCAATTGCTGTGTTGCTGTAAGCATTTGAGTCAGTACCTCCTGTAATCCAATCATCCTGTTGCTGTAATCAAATACTGTATGTCTGCAGGAGCCGAGGCTGGAGCAGCAAATACTACTGAGTGATGTGCTCAGCTGGAGCATGAATGTCTCCATAAGCAGAATATCTTTTAAGAGATAGATGATCAGAGAGTAAACACTAGTATGTACTGGTTGTCTGTGATACTGGTCTCAACTGTCTGTGAAGAGTGCTGATACACTAAATGTAATTCAAACCAGCGTTCACCTGAGACTTATGACTGCTGAATCACGTCAGACCGTGCTTCAGGAGACATTTGTCCTCTGCTAGCATGTTGTTCATGTTGACAACAACCTCAGTCTGTAGACACATCAGGATGAAATATATAGTGTCTAAGCAATGACTGTTTTATAACACTATAATGTAGTCAGAAGCAGCTGTAAGAACCTTTTGTTAGTAAATGTTAATATAGACATCAACAACTACAAACACTTTGGTGAAGTAACTCCAAGAGTTAATGAATGATTAGCAACAAAATCATCAGTGGTGTAAGAAGTATTAACATCCTTTACCTGACTAGTACTTGAATTATCATGAACAAAGATGCAGGAGAATGGCCAGCTTGAGCACTAAATTATTATAAATGTCATTATTAGATTATGACTAGTTCATCAAAGCAGTGTTGTGTTGTAGCTGGGCGGCCAACAGAAAGAAGAAAAAACACATTGATTGTATTTCATAAGCATAATATACATATTAATTATACAAGTAACAAGAAAGTGTAGCAGGCAGATAAATATAGTAAAAATATGATTTATTCCCTTTGAACAAATAATCAGGTAGAAATACCTCAAAATTGAAAAGACTGCACTTTTTCCACCCATAAATATAGTGATATAAAATATGAACTTTATATAAATTATTATTATGAACTATGAAGTATGTATTTCATTATTTATTATATTTATACACTTTGTTAATAACATTCCCATGAATGAGTTGTACTTGAAAATAAGCATTTAATACATCTTTATAGTAAATATTTTATATACCGCTTAAATAGCCAGAGAAAACTTCACGTTGAATATAAGTTTATTACATATTCACACGGTGCTCAGCTTCCCCGGGGCAGTTAGACAGTACTTTAAATTACAGTATAAACCACCCTGATTTCTAAAACTAGTTTCCTCTATCAGATTTTCCCAGTCAGGGCGGGTTTTTCCAACCAGCGATCCTCCACTCACAGGTTCATTCCTCTAACCTCTACGCTGTCCACACCCTTCAAAAGAACAACATTATTCTGTGAATGGAACGGGAAACTGCAATCTAATATGAAGACGACGCTAACGCTGGTTTCCTTGACTTGTTCTGTCCTGATGACATGTCACACCCTCAGGACAAGGATGATGAGATTTAAGGGTTATTTCCAGCTAATGTTCAACATGGACGCCCATTTCTCAACAACACTGACTGATTCTGAGCAAAAAAAACTCTAGGCGGTGGGTGGTACGTTCCCATAAGAAACACATCAAACTATAAATCCTATAAATATAAACCAAAGTGACTTTTTTAGCAGATCCATGACAATAATTATCCACAGCAGCATGTGGACTTTTCATCTACAGCTTTTATTCTCTGTTGTTTATTACAAAGACAGCAATCAGCCTGTTGATAAAGAATGCTTTGGGGCTTTTGTGGTTAATTTTTGGTGAGTCCATATCATCATTCATCAGTAGCATAAAGTAGTGAATAGTATAGTAAAAAGTTTGATATAGCCTCAGGATTGACTATTGCCTAAAATGTCTGGACTTATGGCTTTAGGAAAGGAAGCGCAGCTGTTGTATCATGTTACTTTTTTTCCACCCTCCACCTCCTTCTGGCAGCTGAGACAAACCAGCAAAGAATAGAGCTGCTGCAATTAAGCCTGAATTTGCCTTTCAACAGCCCACTCTTCATGTTGGAAGACTGACCCCTCGGCGGCTTCTCATCCTCCAACACTGCAGAGTGGGTGAGAAGCATCCCAGTTTATTCTCAGTGCTCTTTCCATCACACAACACGTCTCAGAGGACATAGTTAGAAATTATACATTCATTCGACACTAAAATAAGTTAAATGCATGAAAGGGTAAATTGAATCTGTCAAATGTCACTGTGATGTGACCTCTTGTTGCCAAGATAACATTTATAATTTATATCTAACACACCCACTCATTAGCTGACGGGTCATATTAAACGGTAATTGAATAAAACCATATCTGGGTAGCAGATACCAACACAGACAAATTGATATTCAATGTATAGATATACATTTTACAGGAATTTTAACCATTTCCCATCAGTGGAAACTTTAATTATGTCTTGTAAAAAATAATAACAGCATCAGGTGTTTTTAAATAAGCTAAAATTGTCAGCTGATAGTGTCATGCAGCAGAAGCCCACACAGATTTTGTCCAAGTTAACCGTTACGTTTCTGTTTGTTTGTGTCTACGTGTGTGTTCTTGTGTGCGTGTGATCTTTTTTTTTCCAGTGCTCAAGGTTACAGGGCAGTGAAATCAAGCAGCACTGCCAAGTCTTGTCTGTACATATGCAAAGACATGCCTGATCGATTGCATAAGAGTGAAAGAAGAAACCTCTGACCCCCTCCCCACACACACACACACACACACCAGATACCATCTCACCAAAATCACAGCAGTAAATTACAGACCATTCCTCCATCTATATCAAAGAGTTTGCTCCGTCTTTCCCTCCCGGCTGCACGTATTCATCGTAACTAGACAACTAATCAATTCAGTGAGTGCTTACTGTGAAATTATCCCTGTACTTATCTGTCTACCATGAAGGAAAAAGAAAACTGTTGGCTTTGCGAGATATATTTTATTGTGGTTATCAACAGGAGAATTGTTTTATTTGTCTGTCAATTCATAATTGTTGTTTCACACAACAAACTTAAATCCCATGAGATAACAAGGTGCAACTCAGAGTGACGATTGCTTCAAATGCATTTAGTGGAAGACAAGAAGAGGTCAGTAGACATTATTCCAGTCCATCAAGCAAAGAGAGTATTTCTGGTTTCTTGCTTTGCACAAGAAACATAGGATATTATTTTTTTAAAATAATACTTAGTGTCTATTCAGCCAGAAAGATCACGAAACCAAAAAATAAATACATTTATTTACAATAATGACATGTACAAATTAGTTCTTCCCTCTTACTATACATGCAGGAAGTCCTCGGCCCTGCTCTTGGCTCAAATGGCAGCGGAACCACCATTTGTTTTCTAGAGCAAGCTTATTGTGGTATTTTCAGCATAGGTCAGCAAGATATAAATACAAATGTGTTGAATTTTGCTGAAATGGCAGTCATGTGTATAAGTTATCCCACATGGAGCTTTTAGTTTGAGAAATGTGGAGGGAAGACTAATTCATCTCATCTGGGATAAGTGAAACTGTGGTACACAGTCTGACCTAATATCTTTGTCACATGTCCTATTAATAATAAAAGAAAGACGGATGCCACTGGAACAGAGAAAAACAATATAAACTGTTATATGACTCAATGGATTCAACAGTAGAACCAAAGTAATATATAAAAAGCTTCTATCAAAGGTTTATTTGGACACATTTGGTCATTTTACAACGACATGAGCAGGCCAGAGTAAAACTAGGACGCTTGTTGTTTTCCCTCAAAGTTGATTAATGTTTGTTGATTGCCTGCTGGGCTGCTGTTTTTCACATTATTATACTTTATTTTTACTTTAAAGATATATATATACTGTATGTATTCATTGCATACTTTCGTGAGATTGTGAGCTAAATGTATTGCCTGATATATCTATTATAACATTATGATGACACTATAATCAATCTAAATCTAAATTAGAGCTTGTCAAAACATTTGTCTATTTTGCATGAGTGATTACATGACATGAATGTAAGAAACTTGTCCAATGAATATTTACTGTGGTTAATACAGTCTTTAATGTGTTGGCTGTTGTTGACATCAGAGCGCTTGAAGAGATATTCTCAGGGCTGTATTTCATGTTGTGTTCCAGGGCTTCCCTTTGGGCAATATTTCCTGTTTTTTTTTAGCGTTTTAATTTACACCGATGTGTTGCAGTATTACTCGACACTGTATCTCATGGGCCAGGCATGTGACAGGGTTCAATTTCAGATGACTTTAAGTCTCCTTTATTGCCTGTGCGAGCAAATCTTTGATAGCCAATATGTTACGAGTTACAGTTAGATCATATTTGTTGTTCACATGGGTCACGATGATGGCAGCAGCACATGTATAAAGATGAAAAGTCATCTGGCATCTGTAAAATATATAGTGTACAACTGTATTTTTCTTCCATTGGATATTGTATCTGGGAAGAATTGACAAATTAATTTAATTTAACCATTTGCTTAACTTCAATTCTCACTAGTAATTGTGCAATCATAGCTTAGCATATGTAACTAGGCATGTAGACATGTTCAGCTCTGAATTTATTCAAATATTCTGCATTGAAAGACTGTGGAGGGTGGTTGAAATTTTTACCCTCTCCAAAATGAAAAATAGCAAATGTGTAATGTAGGATTGGATTAACCAGTGTTTTGTCAGCTCTACAAACATTAGCCTGTCATATTTATCATTATTATTATTATTATTATTATTATTTTGTGTGGGGTTAAGTTACAGTTACGTGAAAGCCTTATTCATGACTAACACGTCCACTGTGTAATATTTCCTCACTATGTGGAAACCGGTCCATTAGAGTGTAGGCTAATATTAGCAGCTCTGTCCTGCTGTTTATTGGAGTTGGCTTTGGGTTACACCTCTAGAAACCCAGCCAGTATTATTGAGACAGGGCTGTTAGCCCTGATGCTAAAAGCATTTTATCTAGCAGGTTAAACACACAGTAATTAGAAATAAGCATAAATCTAATCTTTTGTTTGCTAGTATGTAAGCTAAGCAAAATAAGCTATCTATCTCTGTACCTGCAATACAAGAACAATCGTTTATTTCCAGGTTTTCTACATGGATCATGACAACTTTTGCCTGGGACGGTTAGCTTTAGCCTTTAAGGATATTTGTTTAGTTTAAAAAGATTTCAAACTTTAAAAAGTTAGCTGAAGATGCCCTTTGCAACCAACTCATGAAGCTAATATTAGCTTAATTAGCTTTGACAGTTTGACAACAAGGCAAAAGTAACCAAGAGGGCTTAGGGTTCAATTAAATGTAAGGCAAATACAGATATTTATTTATATTTATGGGAACACCCACAAAATGTCACATCCATCTATTAGCATGCTACAGAGTTACTGTGCGGCTTTCTCTACGTCAAATTAACATCAAAATATATTTGTGTGTAGTCTGCACCTACAACATTAATGTTAAGTTTGTTGTATTTCAACTGTTATATTGTTTCAAACAGGCCACGAATGTTGGATTAATCGTCCAAAATTAACTATCTCACCAAGTTTAGTCTAAATTTTGCTAAGTAATTATCTTTCCTTACAAATTTTTACAACTGCTACCAACATAAACATGGTAATGTAAAATTAGCTTGCCTATTCATGTTTAAAATTGTCTTCCTCTAAATTTAAAAAGAGGAGTAAGTCTGTAAACTGTAAAAGACTGTAAAAAGGCTGGACCAGAGGAGGAACACGTGGGCAGGACCTATAGGTCTCACCTGTGTGATATACGTAGTGCAATGTCCAAACATAAGCTAATGGCCTTCTTTGCCAAATATCAGAAAGGACTCTTTGTTGACATTAATATGAGCTAAGAACACCCTCCAGCTATGACAATGTATGTTGGTACTAATTCTCCAGTCAGGATCTAAAGAAGAGGGTACAAGATGTCGTAACTCAAAGAGTGCCAGTCAAACCTCAGATGGTGGAAAACAATAAAGATATGATGTAAATATGGCATATATGTTGAATGGATGATCAGTCACTGATGATCACTCTGTGGAGTTGACACTGAAGTGACATGTTTCGTGTACGTCATGCATTTTTTGCTTTGTGTTACCACCTCAGCCAAGGGTAGGACTTTTTTCTAATAGCAACATTTTTCCTTCTTCTCACCGAGCTGTTTTTATGTACAGATAAAAACAGGTGAATGGAAACCCATTGCATTGTATCACTGGCTGAAATATTAAGACATAGATGAGTATTTTCCCTGTTAGTGTACATAAACGTCATATGAGGCACCATTAAATTTATTTGCCCTTTTTGTGATGGAAATGTTTATAACTCTACCTTGTCATGTGTCTCCCATAGTTACATGCAGTCCATACTATGTATCAGTTGTATATAAGACAACTAATTAAGTCATCAACTGACATTGTATAATATAGAATATTTAAGGATAGCATTAAGATGAAAATCCACTGCTGATCTACACTTTTTCTTTTATCAAAATTAGTCTGGAGAGTTTTAGTTTCCTAAACGTTATCTGCAAATTGTCAGTTTCACTCGACACTCAGTTGCAATTCATATATTTGAGGACTGTGAATCTACAGATAGTCTCACTGAAACTATGAAACATTTCTCAAAATATTAATACAAAACTATGCTACTGTCATGCACTTTACTACTAGGGGTATCTGCAAATTGATACATGACAGTTTTGTTTAAATTTGATAAAGCTCCGGAACCATCCCAGGGAAGCAAAACAGTTATTCCAGTGAGAAATGTGATTAAGTTTCTTCCTTGCTTGTATGATAGAGATTAGAAATGTTTCTCCACCTGCAGCAGAAATGTCTTGCGGTAGCCTCATGTCAGAAAGATGACAGTCATAGGTTTCTACATGCGTTGCACACAACAAGCAGCAACCAGAGTTTACATCACTGATTCTCTACGAGAGGACTTTTTATCACTTTCAGGAGTCGTCTGCTCATTCACTAACTCTGGTGCACACTGCCTGTCTTTCTCCTGATCTTCCTTGTCCTCCTCCTCATCCCTGCTGATGAAGGCCAGCTCGTTCTCATAGCAGAAAGAGTTGGCACCAGATGTTGGGAATTTTCTCTCCTCCATGTCCTTGGCACTGCATCTCGGGGTGGACGGTACTTCAAATGTTTTGTGAAAGTAGGCGTAATCTATCCTGTACTGGCTTTTCTCCTCAAAGATGACGGGCTCAAAGCGGTGACCCCACAAGATCTCAGAGGGCAGGTAAGAGCTGCGTGCTTGCGTCGTCATTGCTGTGGCCTCCACCAACCCTTCAAGTATAATGACTATCTCAAACTCAGATGTTTCTAGATCTTGCTTACTAATACCAAACAGTGGACTTTCTTCATCAATTTCATGTATGACAGTAAGGGGTGCAACTAGAAACAGACGGTCTGTACCTTTGTCATAGCCTACGTTCATGTCAATCTGATCTAGGGGGATATATTCGCCTTCCTCTGTGAAGCGGGGCTTGACGAGCTGAGCTCGCACATGAGCTTCCACGATGTGGCTCTTTCTTAGATTGGCAACCCTGAACATGAGGCACAGTTTCCCATCACGCAAAGCAATGACTGCGTTGTGGCTGAACAGTAGAGTCTCTGCACGCTTTTTGGGCCGTGCCATCTTGGCCATGATGGCACCAATCATGAAGGCATCGATGATGCAGCCCATGATGGACTGAAACACTACCATGAACACAGCAGCCGGACATTCCTCTGTCACACAACGAGCTCCATACCCAATGGTTGTCTGGGTCTCAATAGAGAACAAGAAAGCTGCCACAAAGGTGTTGACCTGCGTGACACAAGGAACAAAGCTGTCGTCCCCTGCGGGATGGTCCATGTCACCGTGTAGGAGGCCGATGACCCAGAACGCCAGGCCGAATGTTAGCCAGGACACCACAAACACCAGGCTGAATAGCAGGAACATGTATCGCCAGCGGATGTCCACACAAGTTGTGAAAATGTCAGACATGTACCGCTGTGACTTCTCATCCATGTTTGAGAAATTGACGTTGCATTGGCCAGCCTTGCTGACAAACCGGCTGTGGTACTTGCGTCTTGTGTGAATCTTGCCATTGCCGAAGCTGCCCACAGCAGGCATGGTACTTAGTCTCAGGCCTTCTTCGTCGCAGGACAGGAAGTTGTGTTGGTGAGCCCTTCCCACATTCATGCCTCAGTGGGGCACTGCCACGTGGGTTCACACAATCAGCCCGGTTCATACAAAACTGACCAGGCTCACGGAAAGTGCACCAGTCCGTCCAGAGCTAATAGGTGAGGCACGAATGTAGTTCCCTGTGAAGAAAGGACAGATGCAATATTAGTATACACCGTTATCGATTATCGTATGATATCAATTAAGAATAACAATTTAAGGATATCATATATCACTCTGTTGCAGCACTTTGTTGACTACAACTACTTTTTACCACTTAAGGACACACTTCTTCAACTCATGATCATTATGTACTTAAAATATCTACAGGAGTCACTCACTGTCAACTCTATAGGATCTGCTGTTTAATAATAGCAGCTGGTTTACAAAGCTGTGCCAAAGCATGTTGTAATTTTACTTAATCATTTTAGCTTGTTGCTTTGTAACACCTGTCTTTGGATTGTTTTTCTTCTCAACATGTTATTTACATTAACATTAAAATCTGTGTTTTAAAGCAATTCAGGACAAACCTGGTAGATGATTTTCAAACTGCAGACTATGTTGAAAACTTGGTTTCAGGGTAAGATATTTAACCTTGCTTTAAAGGATTCCAGTTAACCTAGTACATTTCATTCGTATTGTATTCTTACATAGCCTACATTTGATTTTCTGTCCTACCTCCGTTCTCCCCTGGTCTGTTGGAAATACTCTGGTATATACAATACATGTTTCTCTGATCAACAAGGTACAGAAATAGCCAGCTAATCCAATGCCCTGCCATTTTATGTGACGTATCTTCTGTTTCCTCCAGCTGGCACAGCTATTAGAGTCACTGGAGTACTGTGATGAGGCTGTGTGATTCCCCCGTGAGGTTGAACTGGAAAATAATATGGGCTGAAAAAGACGGGGTAGAAAATGGGTATCATAGAAAACACAGCCTCAAATATAAATGGTTTACAGGAACATAATGGAAAACATATTTTAGGAACTGCTCATTGCCACTTGTAGCCTTGTAGTAAATTCAATCAGAATCCTTCACACAGAAACACGTTACTCCAAGCAAGACAACTGTGATCCCAGCGTGTATTATTTGAAACAAGCTCATCGTGCTTAAGAAGACAAATTGTCTATTAATGTTGTTTTCTAGACAACACAACATTGCAGTAAACAAGAGCCTTCAGCTTAGCCAGAGGCTCTGGGAGACTCAATGGTGCTTTGAGTTAAATCCTAATTTCACCATGCTTTTTGTAATATGTTCACAATGCTAACATGTTTAGCAGGTGCAATATTTATTCACACCTTAGTTCAGAATCTGCTAATTAGAACTAAATGCAAAATACAGCTGATAGATGTTTTATTAGTTTTACAAATAAATTAGTTTTAAAGTTATAAAACTAACCTTGTTCACTCAAAAGCACAAAAAGTTTCAACACTATTCAAAGGTCAAGGATCACCAAAGACATTGGGATGTATCTTCTGGGAACCACAAATGTCTGTACAAAATGTCACGGCTATAGTCATTGAGATATTTCAGTCTGGACCAACAGATAGTCATTATAGTGCCCTGCTAAAAATCTAATTTCATAAACCTGCATTTATTATATTTTATTATTCAGATAATTTAGTAGTTAGCCTTCAGCATTCAGCAATGAATTTTAAGTGTTAAATTTCCTCTGATTGTCATTTCAAGTCATAGAATAAGACGCTATCATGAGTCATTAGGATTAGTCTTTTAGGATATCTGAGAACTCTATAGGATCACAAGCCTGGCTGGTTGTTACACTCACCTCAGGAAAACATGGCAGATGATTACTGTTTGTTTTGTTTCTTCATAATGCACACAAACACCAGATAATTTACCTCAGTACTTGTACAGTGTGCAGTTATAAAGCAACTGGGGTTTTATCTTTAGCAAAACTTCCAAATGGGGTCACTAAGCCTGCTGTGCAGGTGTCCCCACCAGGGATACTCTATAGCTAGAGAGACATTAATATCCTGTGTATACAACAGAACAGGTGTGTGACAAACAGCGGCTATCTGCATAGATTTAAATTCAGATATTTTTAAAACTTTCCAATACAGGATGACAACAACAACAAATCTGACTTTTTTTGCCTGTCATTGACTGGTGGTGTCTTTTATGCAGCAGTTGCTGCTTCTCAATGCTCTAGTTGCTAGGAAGCAGGATGTTGAGTGTCCAAAGGATATTAATATCTAATATTCTATGCGACTGCTCCTCAGCTCTCACAGGAGCCACACTCTGCCTGCTGGGCTGTGATCTAAGTGCCGGAGCAGAGATTAGTTTATTTCTCTGCTGATATTCACAATAGGAACTCAGTTCTCGCTGAAAATAGATTAAACTATGACAGACACTCCGCATTAAGGGAATCTAGAGCAAGGCTACAGTGTTATAGCTTATATCTTTTCTGTCTAAAATCATAAGTGGCTTACCTTGTGTGCAATATTTATGTTCCCAATAAATATTGATTTCCAGCTTTCCTTTTCTTCCAGATATCCAGGTCTTTTAGCCAAACTGCTGCATGTTTCTCCTCAGGCTTCCTTCAACTCTTCTGTTACGGGTAGAACCACTCTATCCTCCTGAGGCAGAAAAGTAAATGGTCACAGAGTACCATCATGTCCATGCCTCCTAGTTTTAACGCGTCTCTTTCTCCGCTCAATGAGGACAGCATTACATTCACTCCCACTGTCAAGTCCTCCAAAATTGGTGCTTGATTGATATTCAGTCAATCAGAAACAGACCAAAAACATAGAAAATGACTTTAGCGGAGCACTGAAGTCATAATTTTGAACCTCAAAATGACTCGATCACGGCCTGTGGCGTCCAATCCAATCAGAAAAAATCAATCCCTCACATGAATTATGTCATGTCAGTCAGACAGTCATGGACAGTCGACAGCCTCACACTTTCTTAGTAGATCTGCTATCTGATCTTATTCTGTTGCAGATCCCACTCTGTATCCCACATCCAGTGAACTATTGCTCACTGCTCAGCTCTCGTCCTCCCCCTCCCTTTCATGGTGTCACTGTAGATACTTGGCATTTGGAGACTACATGCTCTTCCCCTTACCAAGTATTGCACTAGTGCTGGTCAGCAATACTCAGAGTTGAAAGAACTAACAGCTACACATGAACGATGTCTACGAGAGAGTCCATATAGACACTTCTGCTGGTTAACCTGATTTCTTCGCTCTTCTCCTAAAAACTAGTTCTTATCCTGGCACATTGTGTGTATTGTTGGTCCAGGTGTAAAATCTACTGAATTACGCACTTACCTAATGAAATAGAGAAAAAATAAGAGGTCATTTACACCTATAATACATGAGCATACTCTGTAATGTTGTCTTTAGTTTCCAACTTAAACCAAACAGATTACAGAGTGGGTGGTGAGATCTCCATTTTTACTCATTCAGAATGCAAGGCAGCTAATGTTGAAGAAGCTCAACTAGAAAAGCACACGTGGGCAGTGTCTTACTGCACGTCACTTCTTTGTCTTATGTCTGTGCATGCATGAATGAAGGAGGAAATCAAGAGTCAGTCAAGCTGGCAGCTCTGTGAGAGAGTACTTAGGGATCTTAAAGCCAATGTCAGCATTCTGACCTGCTCACAATGACAATGCTAACACGGTCAACTTCAACCAAAGGGATTAGGATAAATCATCTAGGAACCATGAATGCGTGTACATAATCTCATAGATGTTGAGATATTTCACAGATAAGTGAAAATGTTTGAGGAGGAGTGAAAGGATCACCAAAGTAGCAGTTTGATTCATCCTCTGGGGAGCACGAATGTATGACAAATCATGGCAATACATCTGAAAGTTGTTGAGATATTTGAGTGTGGACTTAAACGGGGGACCAACGTAGAGATAATTCATAGAGCCAGGTTGCTAGCATGACTTTAAAAAGTTTACATTGTCACTCTTTCTGTGCAATCACAGTTTATTTCCAAACACCTCAGATTAAAATTGATCTGCTCTATGCAATCTACAACACATCTAATGTTGGTTTTTAGCAACCCAACGGCAGGCTGCCTTACCCAGGAGTTGGTCATTCTTTTGTGAGCTTCACAGGACAGAAACAGGATCTCTAGTTCTAGTACTGGTCTGACCCAGATTCACTTGAGAGGCCATCAAAGAGCAGACAGATGGGTGGAAACACCTTTCACCCGTCTGTCTGTTCTGATACTGTAATATGACAGCCATGGATGGCAGTCTCAGTATCAGTTCTCTGATCATAACAAGAATACATATTTGACCTTTATGAGTGTAACTACTGTTGAATGAAGGACAAACATACACATTCCCTTAATATACAAGATATGACAATGCATATAAGATTTGACACTTTTAAAGCAATGTAAATGTATGTGTGTTAATTTAAGGTGCGTGTAGGGACGTGAACATCTGTCTTATTTGTTAGGAATGACTTTTAAGTGCTATTTAACAGCTAACAGCTGTTAAGAAACTCTTTTGAAGCAATTATTGAGTCCAGTTATCGAGTGCACATTTTCTACCTTAAAGTTGCATTCTGTGTGTGTGTGTGTGTGTCTGTGTACTGCTGCTGTGTTTTGAAGCTTTACGTGCGCACTATGTTACTGTTATTTACTGTTACTATGATGACAGGCCTGTAAATAGGTTATGGGTTCACTTAGGAGATGGCAGACCGATGTGAAGTGTGCTATAGGGACAGAGAGGGCTCAGAGCCCAGTCGGTACCTCGTACCAAGCGAGTTATTTAAAGGCCGCCTCACTGCGGCAGGACAAGTGGGCCAGCCTCGACCACACTCATTCAAGACGCAGGCTGCAGCGTTTGATCACACTTTGATCACCTTTCAGATAATCAGTTCACACCCTTCTGATTCATTTCAAGCTTTATGTCATGTTGTGGTTGTCTGTGTGTGGTACAGAAGATACCAGTCAGAGCACAGGATGTTTACTCAAAGCTCAGTCAGACATGAGCGTAACTGGTTCTGGCAGGACACTCAGGATCAGGAGCACGGCAGGTACTCCAATTATACAACTGTGTAACCGTCTGTTTAGTTCAGTCTCACCAGCACTCCTGCTGTTCTTGCTCACTTGCTGTGTTTCTGCACTTCCTGCTCATTGTTCTATTATCTATAGCTGTATACAATATCTTCACCGTGGCATGTAATTACTGGTGGGAGTAAAATCAATCACACAGGTAATTGTCCCATTTATCTGCTGTTAACTTTCGTGTCACATCCTATTAGTACATGCATAGCTTACTTCACTACGTATATGATAGTTTTACACTGTGTTTGTGTCAATCATTCACCATTTATGCTTTTTATAGTCAGTAGTTTTACCCCAAGAAAATAGGAATTTCTTATTAGTGTCCACATTTTTGTGCTCTGTACTGGTGGATATGACAGCAGTGAGGATCAGAAAGAAATTAAAAATAACATGAAGCCAGCTTAAAAAAAAAAAATAAATAAATATTGCATAATTAACCTGAAACATCACTTGCAGCTTCCTAGCAATAGAAAACAACACGCAGAACAACTTGAGTAAGGCGAATGACAGTATAAAGGACTAAGGTAGTCTGTGCCAGCTCAGATGCAAATGTGTGAAAACAAAACTAAATCTATTTTATCACACTAACAAAGCTAATTAAGTACATGGCTGCTCTGACATTCACCAGCACATTGCATACAATTTTCAGCTGACATTAGCATTAGCACTAAATATTGTAGCCCCATAATAAAAGGCGTAAATATCTGGTATACAACATACGTCATCCTGAGATAATACCGACGTCAATGAGTAAATAACCTGGTAATATCATGGAGACTAGTTGTAATGTTGGTGTTTATGTTCTAACAAACTATACTAACGCATAACTATGAGTCAAGAGGTTATTACACTGAAACTACATTTACAGGTAAGTATTTCCTCATTATTATAAGCACTTTACTCTATTACACCAACCTTTGTTACCTCCAGTAATGGATTTTACACCAATATTTCTACTCTATCCTAATATTTCTTCCTCACCTTATCTACCTGATAAATGTGAGGAGATTTGTCTGGTGTTAGCCAATTATTACTGAAATATTTTGCCGTATTCCTACTTGAGATATCTCTACACATTATTACCATCTTGATCTGCCCCTATTATTGCAAACTGCATATGTGGCATGGTGAGAATGGAAAGCTTTATAGGTGTAGCAACATTAACTGAGTAGGGCTGGGTTGGGTAAAGGTCAGTAAGAAGAAGATTTATTGTATCGTACAACCACACACGCACAAAGGACTTATGCAAATGTGGAATTATGGGTTCAATGTCTTGCTTAAGGACACTTCAGCAGTGTCCAGGAGGGGAAACTGGCACTTTTCCAGCTATGATGCTCCTACGAACTGGGCTATTTTTGCACGAGAATGGTATTGCACAGGTGTTACCCTGTTGTTAGGTGTTACTTCTTATTACCTTGTTATAGATTGTTATGTGCTACTCCATTAGATTACAAGCACCCCATGATTGATTTTTTTCTTTCTTTCTTTCTTTCTTTGTATGAAAATGTGTTTAAAATAACAACTAAAAGTGTAATTCTGTCGACCTCTTCTTAAAAACCTGGAACAACCATGTCTGCAGGCCTGTGTAACAACAGCAGTGATCACAAGGAAGAGACAGAACGAACACGAATGTTCGAGATGCTGTAGAGAGAGTCTCTGTTGGCAGCCAGCACCGACAAAAAAAAACCTGAGTGGGGGAAGAGAGGCGTTGTGCACCCACCCAAGAGAAAGAAATGCTGCATATACAAAAGACACAGGACTTTTTTTAGGGAGCTGTTCACTAACCTCATTGCTCCAGTTATGCTCCAGAGCAGCCTAATCAACATCCTCTCTCTTAATAATAAAGTGCTCTCACCTTATGAAATAACACAAGGAGACCACGTTAGCAGAAAAAGGACTGGAGGTTGAATTTCTTACTATAAGGTGACATCTGCATTCAATCACAAACCTTTAATTAAACCTTTCTGTTACTTCATACAGGTGGATAGTGACGTTTTCCTCACTGGGGCTATTTTCTGAGCACATGCAATGTTCAGCTCTGCATATGAAAAGTTTAACATCATTGAAAAGTCTGTTCTTTCAGCATTCATTTCTAGCTGATTGCTGTAGAAAAGCAAATAATTCATATATAAGATCTTCAGTGTCATTAAAGAAGTTTTTTTTTACCCCGAGCAAACGTTGATTATTTGTTTCTGACACGTTTTACTAACAGCACGTACAAGAGTCAACTGCGTGCTTCCCCAAATACCGATCAGCCTCATCGTCCTCCATGCCGAGGCTGGTGAGACCAAACCGACGGTGGTGCCAAATTTATATTTAACTCAGGTGAACAATGTAGGATTTATCCATTGTCATGGAAACACTGACAATTTTGAGTTTGAGCAAATAAATTGCATGTAGGTCACACGCCTCTGGACCTCGTTTTTTAAAACGCTGTGATCCAAATCAAACTGGGGGAAATAAAATAAAAAAGACATCCCTGCAGCTCCTTTGCTGTTCACACTGAAACCCCGAGCTGTGTCATATGTGAGAGGAAAAATAAGCAGAGTGTGGTCCTGTCAGCTGCGGTGTAAACACAACTGAAATGTATGATTGTGGGGAAGCAGGCAGAGCTCACTGATCAGCGCTGCAGCCTCTTTGCTGGTTACAGTAATTGATCTTTGCATGACTAAATGGGCCACTTATTTTTGCAGCCTGAGCAGGTGCACCTGTGTGCTGGTGTTTCTACATCAGCCGCTGATCAGTCATGAGCGCTGGGAAAGCTTTTGTGGGGCAGCTCGACTCAGAACAGACCCTGCAGGTGCACTACTCCACACACACACACACATACACACACACATATTAAAAACAAACTGAGAGAAGTTCATATTTGAGATTTACTGCGTATGAGAATTCACTTACATTCTTTATTCTGAACATGTTATAATCATAATAAATGTCACATAAGTCAAAACTATGTGAAAGAAATAATGAAGTAATTAAAATTAAATGAATGCGCCACATGAGAGAGATATAGGTTTTCAGTATAATTATAATTTGGTTAAATTCAGTGTGTTTTTCCATTAAGGTGTCAAGATTAAGAAGACATGAAAAAACATGTTGCAAAGGAAACGATCATCTTGAAGGGACAGAATAAATGCAACACCAGGAACACTAACTGCAATTTTTCATTCATTATTTTTCAGTACATCAGAAACTCAAATATCATGAGAGCTACATACTGATACCACTAAGCAACAGAAATAACAGCCAGGTCTAAAACGGTCTAAAATTAAAATAGATTTAATTTCCAATTTATGCAAATTCTTAAATTTTAACTTGACTTCATGATCTATCGATGACTTGCTCACTTTCTGCTGAACAACTAATGAATTTATTAAATAAATGTTTCAACTGTAGCTCATTCCAGAGCCTTCAGACAGATTTTGCAGCATTCACCTGCAGTTGAAATCTTCAGAGCTAGCAAAGCTAAAAGAAATGGACCTTAAGTTAAGATTATTTTGTCAATCTGTTATTTCCCAGGTCAAGAATGAGCTTGGTCATCTGACACAGTATGAGCTCCATTTATCCAGTCCAGGTTTTACACTCCTCGGGTCTTGTAGGGTGAAAAATCTTTCCTGTCTGTTGCAAAAAAATAAATATGTTGACTTTCAGAAAACAAGTGCAGAAAAGGTGTGACAGCCAGACAGAAGTGCTCATAGGTGCAGAATTATATCCATGGTGCATAACATTAGGAATCAGCTTTACTCTTTCAAAGTGTCGGCTCACATGACATGTACGTTTCGCATGCCGGAGTCACAAGGAAGGAAAAATGAGTGTTGGGTTTTAATGAGGTGTGATGTTCCTCTTTTGGAATACGACTCCAACAAACAGAGCAAACATCAAGACTGGATATTCTGTAAGAATGATGTGATACTGATGTGACTGAAAATGTACAGAGAAATCAGACCGCCAGAGACGATGACATTTACTGTTAAGGTGTAAGGAAAGTTAGAAAACCAACTTATAAAAGCTCTCCATGTAACTTTCTCAACAATTCTAGGTCTACACGTGTTAAGCGTTACAGGGGTAACTGAGGCAAACTGTAATGTATCTCTGAGCAATGTCAGGTATGGTACTTAAATGTCAACAGGAGGCTGAGTAATGGTTGTAAATTAAACAGTATTTCAGAAGAGATTACAAGATGTTTGGGATCTGTCTGCTTTGAAACCGGGGACTTCTCTGAGTTTTCTGTGTCTGTGTGACAGCTGGTCTGATGTTGGAGACTCTGTTGAAGTATGTTATCACTTGCAGGCTCTGTGCTGTCTTGATGCTCCACTAATGAGGCACAGTGTGTGTGTCCCACGTGAGAGACATCAGTGTTTTCCTGCACCAGCCTTCCTCATTAGCTGCCGGGGCTCCTGGGAGCTCAGATTCATACTGTGTCATACACTGTCACTGCATGTTGAGGCTGCACAGCGAGAGAGGTCTTGGTTTCTGTTTTTGGTTGACCATACAGCCAGGTCTCAGACTGTACGGTTATCACGTTACCAACACATATCAGCGCTTTACTGTATGTGGCAGCAAGACAGTTTTCTGCTTGGACGTCACAAGTTTGGCATGATCTCCGAAAACGTAATCAGGCTATTAATGACACATTACATGAACTAAATTCAAACTTGATACTGTTTTTTAGTTTTAGTCGCCTAAAACTTTTCAACTCATCTCCCATGATGAGGTGTAGGTGTGTAGATGTGAGAAACAAGTAGCGGCTCACTCTGAGACAATAAGGGTGTCTATCCTTACAGCATGCTCCTGATCATAAGCCATGAATGTTTACATTTACATTTACAACAGGTTGTGCGAATATTGTGAAACATAAACAATGTGTTTTGTTTAAGATGCAAATACTTTATTGTCTTTCTTTACATAACTGAATGATGCCAGAGTACAAAACCTTCATACATTACGACTAATACTTCCATATATTTAATAAATATTCTTACACTTGCAAATAATTTTGGTCATAAAATGTCTGAATCTCTGCAGCAGCAGAGCAGATTTTACACTAAGACTAAAAACAGATACAGGTGTACCGACATCATGTCTGTTACCTCTGCTGGGAGAGTAAATGGTGTATTCTGCTACATCTAGTGGTACAATATGTTAATCACAGTTTTTATCCAACACACTGAGTTGCCTTTTAATAAAAACACAGGCAGTGTTAATAAGTTACACTGTGCATTGTACTGAATATATAAATATTGTTTCTTTGAGATAACTCTGTGATATTTTATAGTAAAAGTTTAGAAATGTTGATCTAGAAAAGTTGCTGATTGTTGCTCCCTCTAGTGGTTTTCTGATCAGGATGACTCAAACAGCTTCATTCTTTCTTGGACAGAAAGGCCTTCTTTTAAACTCTGCAAACAAAACACACACATGAAATAAAGGAAAATAAGAGATTAAATGAAGAGTAGGATGAAGTTCTTAAAAACTTTACCTTTGACCTCACTCCTCTGAGGGATGATTTCTCTGTTTTCTTCAGAAAAGCAGCATTAGGTGTGTTTGTCACAGTGTCCTCTAAAAAAAAAGAGGATAGAAAGCACAGAGATGGAAGAATTATTCACTTACTCGATGAGGAGATTGACAGAGGTGCAGTTTTGTTACTTTTGTTCCGTTTTCTACAAAGCTAAGCTAATCAGCTGCTGGACGTTGCTTCGTATTGACTGTACAGACATGAGAGTGGTATCAAGGTTGATCTAAACATGAATTTAGTCAACACAGCGTCAGCCTCACTGGAGCTCTGTCCTGAAGCTCCTCTGCTTGGAGACCAAGTGGCAAACTTGAAATCTTCATAGAGTTTCTTGACACCATGACGGGGTGTTTCATCCTGGATGTTTGCGTAGAGAGCTTTGAGCTTGTTCTGGGCATATATTTTGTCCTGTTATGCACACACACACACACACACACACACACAGTTCAGTGTGAAATCACAGACCATGTTTCAGTTCTGCCCAGAAGTTTAAAGAGATTTCAGTACCATTCGAGCAATCTTCAAGTCTTCTCTGAGAGAATGAGCTTCCTGTCTGAGAAACTGCATTTCTGCCTCCCTCGCTCGCAGAATCACCTGTAACATAAAGAACATCAACACAGTACCATGAAGTACTTATTATGGTCACACACACATAGTTTATATGTTAGTCAGAGGCTTTAAGGAGAGTTTATGATGTGGTGCAAAGACACTTACTTCCATCTCATAGAAGTCATTTACTTGAGGGTTAAGGTGTTTCCCATTTAGAGAGAAATGCGGCTCAGACATTTCATCTGTCTCCCTCTTAAAGGACGACAGGGGACAGAGAGACAAGTTATGATATGCAGACGCACATTGTTCATGTCACCAACATGTTGAGTTTATACATTTGAAGAATACTCAGCTGTTCAGTCTGAAGCCCAGTCTGTTAAAATAAAATATTGATACCTGCTTCTGTTTGAGCTCCTGGTTTTCTTTATGGTACTGCATCGAGGATTTTCTCTCTTCTTGTAGCTCCTTGTTCAGGTGAGAGTTTTCCAGGCATTTCTGAGTGTGCTGAACCGACAACACCTCGAGCTCCTTCTGCAGTAACTGTATCTCCTTCCTGCAGCAGCAAAGCAGAGGCACACATCATGTTGTACAGTAAAGTAATTGAAGAAACGTTACTATGTGATATATATTTGTTAGAATACCAATAACAACAAGGAAAGAAGCTATTATGAGATTAAAAAGCTCCCAGACGAAGCCCAGTGGTTTGTAGATCTGAGGAGGAAACTTGTTAGTGGTGAGTTTTGTTGTCTACCAATTATATTTTTCAAATCTGTCTTGAATAAGAAATAAATATCTTTAATAAAAAACAAAACAACATCCTACTGTAACCCCTGCAGAGTTACCATTTGACTGTACAAGGTGTGTATCACAATATGAAGTAGTCCAATACAACGGCCCTGCGTTAACAGAGTTAGCTGTACGTAGCTTCAGGGCAAGAGAAAAACCAAACACTGTGAAAGGTCCGGTCGTCACTCACTCATGCTGGGCGTGCAGTTGTTCAATGTCAGCATTCTCCTTGATGTGATGAGACAGTCGACTTTTCTCCAGCTCCTGTTTATGGGCTCTCCTCATTGCTACAATCGCTGTGGAGAGACATGACAACTTGTGCAACTGTTTGCCAGTTCAACCAGTCAGACCCCATGTTATTACAGGAATGTACTTTACCTATCACAGCTAAACCAGAGGCCGTTGTTATTTATATATCTCTATACACGATCTGATCTTTACCTGCCATTGTGGCAGCTGTCTCGTTCTGCAGCTGCTGGTCTTTCTCCTTCAGAAGTGCTGCCACCTCCTTCTGATGCTGCTGCTGTAGATCATCTATCAGCTGCCGGTGCATTTCCTCCATAGCAGAGAAATCTTCATCACAGGATGCCTGAAATTTAGAAGTAAATATAAGATGGGATAAGATAAGTATAGAGAATCTATAGTTTTAGATGGCGGCTGTGTGTGCTAGCTCGTTATCTGATGGCAAACTCTTTTAGCAGTAACAGACAAAATCTTCTCCGAGTTTGGACTTTTCTTGACCATTAGTGGGACAAATAAAGCTGTGGATTGTTAAAGGAACCAAATATCTGATGAAGAAATAAAGTTTTTGTTACCTTAAGTTTTTCTAGGTCTTTCTGATGAGCCTCCCTCGTGGTCGCTGCATCACTTCCCACCATCTGGTTCCTGGGCTCCTCTTTTGTTTTTCTCTCCATCTCAGTCTGGTCTGGTAAGGAGGAGGTACTCCCAGTGAAAGCAGGTGCATCTGCACAGGTTTTGGTCTGTTTCTCCTTGGAAACACAAGACTTGGTGTAGTAACCATGCAAGTGTTTCATCTCCTCTTCATGGATCTGTTGTAGTTTCCTAATCTTCTCTTGAAACTCTGTTTCTAGCTTTTTCATCCATTCCTCGTGATAGTCCTGGATTTTCCGGATGTCTTCCAGGAGTCTCTGGTTCCCAGCCTCTACGGATGTTATCTTCTGCTCAGCACGCTCTAGTTCATCTCTTAATACAGTGTTGTCCTCCTGAAGCTGACATAAGGTGTGATTAAAAGCCTCCTGCTCATCTTTTAATGTCATATCCTGCTCTTTGCACAAAGCTTGCAGTTTGTCCTGTAACACTTCACTTTGCCTCAGCTCCTGCTCTAAATCCATCTGCAGCCTGACGGACAAATAAATCAACTTTGCCTGCTCCTGCATCCAGTTTAAGTCAGCTGCGAACGCACTTTCCCAGTTCTCCTCCTCACTCCACTCTACTCCACTGTCATCAGAAATCTCCTGGCAGAGCTGGTGTAAGCATCTCGCACGTCTTTGCAGCCGGGTTATAACTCTCTCCAACCACTCTGGTTCTCTCTCTGCCTCTTTGACACCAGGTTCATTCTTTTCAACTGGTTTTGTAGCTCTTTCTAAACCTCTGCTCTCCTCATAAGGATCTAACTCCGGTGGATTGATATCTTCCAGACCTTTCCCTTGATGCTCCACTTCTTTATTACTTCCTTGGGTCGCACTCTCGTATTGCTGCTGAAACTTTAAGGAAGCATAAATGAGCTCTGCTTCGGCACAGACTCTACAGATTTCCCTTTCATTGTTGTCACATTCTTCTCTTTTTTCTGCCTTTAAGGCTATTCTTTGGGAGATTATGCTTTTGTATCTGTGTGCTGCATCCCCCTCATCCGCTCTTGGTACTAAGGATAGTTGTGCAATGCCATGTTGGCTCTGAAGGACGGACACCATTTTTTCTACTACAAATAGTTCCCTCATTACACACCTCCCAACACTTCCCCTGTCGTCCTCTGAGGGTAACGTATTAGTGAGTTTACTTTTAGCACTAACGTTGCTCTCAGCTCCAGCTAATCTCTCATCATTGAGGATCTTGTCCTCTCCTTTGCAGGCGTTATGTGACTCATGCTGTTGTCTCTCTGCGTCTTTCTCTCCTTGCTGAAGGCAGGCGGCAACAGTGGCTAGTTGCTTCTCAAAGTCCATAATATTAATCGGGGTGGCTTGAAGCCTCTCTCTGCAGACTTGTATGATGTTCAGCGCAACCCGAAACCGGCCAACGAACATCCTGCAGCGGATTTCTGTCTCCTGGGCAAAGCGTTGGCTCTGCTTGGCCTGACTGTGAAGAAGCAGACTGAGGTGCTGAGCGGTGGCTCGGCTCCGAGTGAGCTGAGAGCAAAGGTGGGGATCCTGGCAGGTGATGTGACTTTGCTGTTCCTCCATTCTTTGCATAATGTCCCTTAACTTCTCCTCAGTTACATAAAGTTTGGTTTCAAGCATCTGGATCACGGACAGAAACCTTTCTGGGTCATCTCCTGCAGCGACCATGCCGTGATGTGATGAGTCAATCGAGTGAGAATGGCCTCTTGTAGGTTCAACGGCATTTGAGCTGTTAAACAACTGACCCCTGTCTGTTGCTTTTGACCCGCTGACATCGACAGTGAGAAGACCACTTGTCTGTTGTGGTCTCTCATTTTGTTGAGCAGGCTCTGAGGAGTCATCCTCCAGCCGAGAAGAGGCACAGGTGCAAACTTTCAACACTTCACTCAGCTTCACTTCTGTCTCCTCCAGGCTGTTCCCTAAGACCTCCATCTTCAGCAAAACCTCACTCAGCTCTTGCTCCTTCCTGTCCAGGAGTCTCTCGTAGCCTTCTCGGATGTCCTGTGTTTCACACTCCTTTTGCTGCACCTTCCCTAAGGCGAGCTGCAGTTCCTCGCACACTCTCTCGTACGAGTGCTCCAGGTTGTAGTAGTGTGTCTCATCTGTTTTCAAGCGGCTTTGCAGCCTGCTCACCTCCCCATCCGCCTCAAATAACTGATTCTGCAGCTCTTGACAGCGCCGGTCAAGCTGCTCTCTTTCCTCTTGAAGTTTCTTCACAGCAGATACTGTACATGCTAGCTCCTCTTGAAGCTTTTGTTGAGCCTCCTCGATTTCCCTGGTCCAGGTTTGAGTCTTATTCAAGCTCCCCACCTGCTCTTCAGCCCTGTCCAGTCTCTCCTGGAGGTGTTGCGCGTGTTGTTCTGCCTGTGCCAGGCTAGCAGCAAAGCTCCTCCGTTCTCTGTCCTGACTCGCTTGAAGAAGCATGAGGTGCTTCTCCAGGCGAACATCCTTGTCCGCCTGTGCTTTTTCATTAGCATGAAGTTGAGTTGTCACCTCTTGGAGGTTTTTCTGCAAGCGATCAGCCTCCTGCTGGAGAAGGTGGAAACTCTGCAACTCCTGCTGCAGCTGTGTAAAGCAGGACTCGGCCTCCTTCCTCTGCTTCTCACTGATGCTCAACTGAGACTGCAGGGACGCCACACAACGCTCCCACTCCACCTGCAGCTCATGAAAACGCCGGCGATCTTGCTCCAGATGGGCTTGCGCAAGTGCTGTGGCATCACCTGTGACCAGTAACTGTGCTTGTTGAGCCAAGAGATCTACTCTTCGCCGTAGTTCAGCTTCCCTGGCTTCCCCCTGATTCCTCTTTTGAGCCTCCAGCTCAGAGCGGAGGTCATGGTTAATCTTCTGCAGCTGCTGTAGAGCCAATGCTTGTTCTGAAGACGAGTCTGAAAAAAGATCACTCTATAGAACAGTATAGAGCTTTAATTAAAGACAAGCTAAAGACTCCATAAGTAAATCTGAAAGCAAAACTGAATTCTCTTGCAACTTATCTTGCCTTTTAATGGCAGAGCTATGTGCTTTTTCACAAAATGGTAGAGGGCATCACCTTTAAAACTGAATAAATGAGTGAATATTTATGTTTGAGTGCCATCTCTGTTATACCTGTGCATGAACACTTCCATTTGAACGCCTCTCTCTCTCTCGTTGTAGCTCATCGTGCAGATTTCTGTTTAACTGCTGGAGTCGAGACAATTCCTTCTGTGTTTGTTCCAGCTGCAGAGAAATCACACAAAACAGTTGATCAAACACATTAATGCACTTCTGATATAGTATTCCTTAGAAAATTGGGTTTCTTTATATTTCCTGTTTGTGACAATGCATTAGTTTGACATGACAGAAAATTAAACTACACACATGATCTCACCTCTTTGACAAGTTGCCCAGTTTGCCTCTCACAGGACAGTTTTTCCGTGGCTTTCGTGCACTCATAGGCGGTGTTTTTTGTTACTCGTTGTTCTTCACTCGTTTTAACGTGCTGCTCTGTTTCACTCTGCATGTTTGGGTGTTCGTCACGGCACTCATCATTTGACTGCATTGTTGTGGAAGTCAAGCTGTCACTTCCAGCTCCTTCAATGCACGGCAATGCATCTGTCACACCTGGCACACAAAGTTATACACAGAAATAAATTTGCCACAATGTAATATGTACACATGAAGAATAACTTGAGTGGTTGAGTTGACTTGAGTGGTAGAGCAGGTTGTCTATTGGTTTCTAGTTCGACAGCCAGCCTCCCCAAGTCCAGTCAAAGTGTCCTTGTGAAAGATACTGAACCCTGGTGCATGTATATACGTATGTACTATATGCGTGTTGTGACTATTGAAGGTGTTTGATTGTAATAAGTCATGAAAAATCTGTAAAATAATTATCTTTCTCTGCAAAACCTTGACTGAAAATTTCATTTAAATTTTTGACATTTATTTGAATTCTGATTATTTTTGTTGGCCAGCCGCTGCTGCTGTGAGTCATTTTCTTTATACAGTGTTATGTAACATGTGTTATGTAGGTATGCATGAGTCTCACTGTGACTGTTCCCCGGTGGAGCACATTTAAATTGAAATGATTCAAATATGATTTAATTTGTCTGTGTGGCTCCAACAAGAAACTTACACTGTAGATACGAAGCGCCTTCATCCTCCTCCACCTGCACTGTAGGACTGATGGGAGACAGAGCAGAGGGGGTGGAGGGTGAGGCGGGGGTGGACAGATGAGAGGAGGAGGCGATCACAGACGATGCCGAGCTTCCATCAGCGGATCTCTGCTCGCTCTCTGCCTGCAGCTCGTTCTGCTGTGGACGTGTTTCTTCTGCACAGTCACTGGTTTTCTGCTCTTGCTGAAAACTGTTTGGGTGTTCGGCTCTCTCCTCAGCTGACTGCGAGTCTGCTTGCTGTGATTTCTGATGAGTCTTCTGCTCGGGGAGGGAGCTGTGAGGAAAGAAACTTTTTTAGACTACACTACTCAAAGGGTAATGTCCGATCCACTAACAAGCATAAAATGCTTAATAAAACCTAATACACTGTATCTACAAATCTGACAACAATCACACAGAACTTAAAATAAAACAAGTCTATTTACCACGTGACGTCAGGGGTAAGACTTGGCCTCACATTCTTCAACACTGCTTGGACCCAGTTACGTTTCATCCCAGAGGTCATACCACAGAGAGTGTAGACTCCATCTCTGGTCTGTGGAAAGAAAATTACTATTCATTACACATCTTAAAAAGAACAATACCATAGTATTTATGGTATTAACATCTTGTCACAGTTTCTCTCTAATGTTGGATTACCATGCTTTACCCTCAGTGTTGTGTTATATCAAAGACTTGACCACCTTCCTTTACATTTTTCAATGTAGTATAATGTGCTGTGAAGAGGAATTAGGTATGCGCAGAGTGGTGAGCAGGTACAATACAGTGCAACACAGTACCGAAATAAAACTGGAATATTGAAAGTTTCATATCAGGTAAATGTGACGGCATCGAAAACAAGACACAGCAAGAAGATACAAGTTAAATATAACAACAAAACGACAGCACTTCTGGAGTTACAAAATGCTTTGATTACACTTATTTTGGCAAAAGAGGAACATACTTTCAACTTTTGAAAGCTGCTGTGTCAGGTATTCCTTCAGCTTTTCCCAACAAAACATTGTGTGGGCAGGCAGATGTCAACAATATCATTTTTTACTGAAGTAATTGCTGGTAAGCATGTAGTAACACAAGGAAAGAGCAATAAGAGACACATACCCCCAGAATAGTTTGTTAGAAAGTTAGTGAGTAAGCATCTTTACCTACAGGGTGAAATCCGACAAGTGAATGCAGAGGAATAAATAATTCACAAAATAAAAGGGGGAAACGCAAGAAGTGCGGTTGGCGGAGAACACGCGCTGTTACGACATAAAAGACGACATCACGCCTCTAACAGAGGAAACCATGAAAAAGCCAGAGACGCAGCAAGTTGAAACGTTTTGACGTTATGGAGATTTCTTCACGTGGATCCCTACTCCAGATGTACGGCTAACAAAATAAAGATTTTGTGAGTGACAACAAACCAAAATAAACCATTTCTAATTTGCCTTCACAAAGATCATCCACACCAAACAGTCTGTGAACTCAAACAATCCAGCCAAAATGATCACAGTCACAAATGAGCTGCTGGTATATTATTTTCCAGCTTCACTAATCAAAAACAAAAACATTGCTTAAAGACCTCTGATTGGCTAGACACTGCCACATTCTGTAATTACTGTAACCTTTAATATGTTGGTACAATGAAATGTTTTAGATACAAAAACATCTGGCTTCATCGTACTGATTAAAAATCATGACGATGCCCAGTCACTTCTGCTCAGTTCCACATCTTAGAGCTCACATGTGATCATACATACTGTGTATCATCTTTGAACTACAGCATGTGCGTTATTCATTTATTCAAACTATTGAACTCACATGAATTTGAAAACCACTGTTCTTCTGAGTTGGGTAGTCTGTGATGTCAAAACATGTGGACAAGTTTATCTCACCGTCCACATCAGCTGCCTGAAATGAACAATCAGGGAAATTTATAAATTTAAGTAATCCTACACTAGTTCTTCAAAGTTAAACTTTCCACTCACCATATACTGTACATCCTGTGATTCTTCCTCCATCAACACTTAAGTTTAAATACATGCATATCAGAGGAGCATGGAGACATGTGTATTACTGCACTATGAATCTGAATCTCGAGAACAGCATGAACTTCTCCCGTGAAGGAGCAATGCAGTGCAACAGAGAGTTCAACAGAATCAGTGTTTCATAAGACAGATAATCATGCACAGGAGAGACAACAGCGTGTAAATAAAATATAGTGAATAGCACTGAGCCGGAGATGTGGCATGCTGCCAGTAACCAACAAGAAACCAGACAACCCCTACCACTCACTGACTGACTATATGAGTCAGCTCCCATCGACTGTGCAAGAAGATACAGAACCGTTAACACAGATACGTAAATCCAGCATCTGCAGTCATTCATAAATATGGAAAAGTAAAACTAAGAGTACCTGCTTCTTTACTTTGTTGCCGTGATGATGACATTCAGCAGTGGAAACCAAAGAGGAGGAAGACTCCTGTGGCTGAAAGGAGCTGCTGGTTTTCATTTTCTCTGCATTATCACCACAGTGCTGTTCTTTGTTCTCCCTTTAATGATCAAAACATGAAGAGAATAATTTGTTATCTGTTATTACTGACTGCAGATTACTAACATGTATCATTATAGCACATTAATTATAGCAGAATTACGACCATAAAAAGAAAAATCCAGGAGCCTTTACAACAGAATCAAAAAACAAACAAACTTAGAAACAAGAACAAACCTGATTTGCTCCTCAGATGACAGCTGTTCAAAACTCTGAGCTTTCTTTTCTGTGGTTTGTCCTTTTTTAACTTGTGAACTTGAAACTGCATCTAAATCTGTTCCAGAGTCAGTAAAGAAACAACAGCTTCTTTTATTATATTTATCATAAGTTCTTAGAAAAAATAATAAAATAATAAAAAGCATGATAGTAAAAATTAGATTTTTTTAAACAGGTAAATATACTTCTCATAAATTAAAAAAAACAAATTTACCGTCTGCAGTGGATCTCTGATCGAGTCTGCTGAGAGAGCGGCTGTTTCTCATGAATGAAGCAGCGGTGAGAGAGGATGTGTGGAGGGACGAGAAGCTCCGGCTGCTGCAGAGGCGGAGAGCTGGTCTGGTTTGGCGAGACGTTTGTTTGGTACCCTGTTGGCCAACGCAGCCCTGGTGACTGATGCTGCCTCTTTTCAAAGTGCCACCAACCTTACTGCCACTAGCAGTGGAGTCAGTCCCTCTGCTGCTGAGGCTGTTGCTTCTTCCATGACTAACACTGGTTTTAGATGTACTTTTGCCAGCCTGTTTAGCTCCACGAGATGCAGGTACTGTTGATGCTACTAGATCCTTTGGGAGACAGAAAAATAGAAAAATACTAAACAGTGATTGTATTGAGGGGGAACGTTTCAAAATATAGCTCTATGTGATTTTAATATTTACTCAGCCCCATCCCAACCTGGACTCTTTGACACAAACAATCCAATCACCACTGGAGAGAACCTTTTAATCCTCACAAGAGCTCTTAATTTGCTTAAGTACCAACTGACCGACACTGTGATTGTAGACACACACACACACACACACACATTAAACTTAATCACACTTGAGCACCGGCTGGAAAGCCATCAGACCTAGCCGGTCTATACCAGTCTCTGTAGATGCAACCCACTCAAACTGCAGAGGTAATGAATCTGTGGCCGGACCACAAGACAGAGAAATCAATTAGAGGAGGCTCGAAGAGTCCTGACTTAGCAAGTTGTGCAGGTTGTAGCTACGCTGATTTGATCTTTGGCCATTGATGGTTACATGAATCAAACCAAATGCAGAAACGCAAAAACATGCAGCCTCTCTGAGGAAAGGACAGTGGCTGAGCAGATGTGTAAAATTCAGCACACTTTCACATTTTCACGTTTCGTTTCTCAAAGGTATTTTGGGGATTTAATTTTCAGGACCTCACATGATCCAATTAATGATGATTTAACCTGTGGTCTTTATTGTCCTTTTTTGAATGTCTCGTTTCTATTTTTTAAATAGTGCTCTATATTTACATTTTCCAACACAGCAATCAAAAGCACCTAAAAGATTGAAGCAAGAATGAAAATGTAAAGCCTTTTCTTAAAAGTCAGATGTTGCCTATTCATGACTTTGTAATAGAACATCTCTCATTTTAATCTGTGCAATAAATCTGCATCGCTGAGAGGCTTCTTATTCAGACAGAATTCAGTGCTTAAGGTCATAAAGCGCCACTAAATCACCAAACCAGCATTTTTCATTTTTTTAGTATATGCGGCACTTACCTTCCCTCCTGTCTTCTGGGTAGGTTTGTTCGTCTTTGAGTTGATCGGGGCCTCAGGCCACCTGCTGTATAAGATTAAAACAGCTAAGCATAAGCAAAGCTACACTTTCAGAAAACTATTTTCATTTGGCTATATTCAAAGATGATTGCTGATATTTTTACTTGAAGGTGTTAAAATGTAACCACGTCTGCAAATCAGATATTTGCAGACGTGGTTACATTTTGAGTGGGGAATATCTTTACAGTTATTTTTCTCATGAACACAAAATATTCTGTTCTGCTTTGTCTGTAACAGATGTGTAGTTTTTCTATACTGACACAATTATATATGCACAATTCAAGATAGATAAGTAAATCATTACTTTATGATGCTAGGTGTTACAAAGGACAAGAATAATAGAAGTATTATATTCAAGTTACTGATTATTTCTGTGAAACAATGCAACAAGTTGTTCCCCAAATTAACTTTTAATAACACAATACAAAATCATTACTGGTGGTCAAATAACTGCTGAAACAAATTGCCTTGCTTTGTTATTTAGCTACTCATGACACTTGAGAAGCTGTGATTGCTTCAGAGGAGATGGAGGAGCATTTTACATGCATTAAATCACTGCCAAGAGTGAGCAGGATGGTGCCAGAATACATTAACATGATTTGGCAGCCGCTAATGTAGAGGCTGCATTCAGAGCAGGGATAAATAACATTTTAATCTATACCTCAAGACGGAGAAATCACTGCCAGAAAAGTGATCACACGTAGAAACAGAAGGCACAATATTATATAGCAATATTATTTTAGCAACCAGCAAAACACCAAACATACTCACTGTGATGCTACTCAGATACTTCATTACTATTAAGATGTGTGCTATGTTATGGTCACAACAATGTAATAATCAGTCTAATTTAGACAGCTCCCTTACCTTTGCTTCTTGAACATAATTTTCAATAGAACAATGAAAAAATACTAAAGAGACTATTAGGATAAATGTGAGAACTCCTGGTTGATGATTTTATCCATCTGCAAAAGAGAGGCGGTCTATCTCTCGACAAACAAGTAGAGCAAATCACAAACTAGCCCCAGCGAAACACTCACTCACTCACAGACATAATCCCATACAGAGTTGACAAACTCCATTAGAGTTTTGCAGGATTAGGCCAACAGCGTAACAGGATTACTACTCTGTAATTTTATGATCTTGACATGCCTGCCTACAATGCCTAGCAATTTCTATCAAGTTTTTATCAAGACACGCTATTTAACTTAGATTGAGCACAATTTATAACAGTAGTGCAGATAAACATGGACACCAGCCTATATTTTGTCTGCACACGGTGACTCAGCTGTCACTGTGGCTCTGTGAGCTGTGACCCGACCTGAGCTACTTAAAAAACTACTTCTTAGATACATTACTTGCCTGAGTAAAATCACCGCTTATACACCAGGAAATCAATTATCATCCATTTAGAGCTAAAGTGCCTCAACTAATTAATCATTTAAATGTGTGTTTCAAGGCAAAAGTCAACAGCAGTAGATTATTAAATTCTGTATAAATTCTAATTATAAACTGTCTACAAATATTATTGTTATTTGTATACTTATATACTTTCTATCTGTACATAGTTTTTATGTTTATGTTTACATGTCAAGCTACATGCTATATCTATGTACATTGAGAGCAACAGCACCTGAGTCAAATTCCTCATGTGTGTCACATTCCTGCAATAAAAAAAAGCAACAATTATTACTATTAAGTAATTAATTATGACTATTATAATAATTCAGAAGCTCTGATATATTCTGACCATTTATCGACTCGGAATGGGTGTTTCGTTTGCCAAATTTCGACCTAAATTAAACTTTAGCAGTCAAAAGCAGGTATTAAACTGATTTAATTTAATATAATATGATTAAACTTGACTCACTCTAGGTTTCTGTTTTCCCACTTGACTTAAATGCAGCATGTGAAACATTCACGGCCAGTCAGAAAGTTTCAGCTCTCTCTGACAATAAAAAGTTTTCTCTTGTAACCTATTATAATTAAATGAATCAGCATATATTGTAATAATCTTAATCTTTAAATCTTACCTTCGCTCCTCTCTCCTCTCTGAAAACCGCGGCCGTTGATTGGCTGGCCCGTCACGTGACCCCACAGCTGATTTCTCTGTTTTGCTTTGACCGTTCATCATTTTCATGTTAGCCATTTCTGGGTTTAGCAGCCTGGTAGCATAGCGATCGTCGCCCAACTTTAAGCGAGCTTCACCATGGCACAGGCGGCGCAGGCGGCGCAGTCAAACGTCTTCGACGCCACCAGCTCTCAGATCCAGGTGGAGCACGACAAGAAGCGCCGACAGTTTGTTATCAGACTAAACGGTGAGTTCATCACATTAGCGTGCTAACGTGGCTAACGTTAGCTCAGATGTTTTCTTGCTGCCTGTATCATCGTCGTCGTGCCTTTATTGATAACTTCAGCTGCCATTTCACACACAGGGGGTTCGTTTGCGTCGCATGCTCGCACTGTCACGTTTTTATTTAGCATATTATTTCATGTCAGGAGCCGAAAAGACGACACTACTTTCTTTCACTTGTAGCTTCACCAGCTGGACGAAAACATTTTCTTCATTCCTCCCCTGAAAGCAAACACGCAGCTGTCACCGACACCCACTCATAAAAGACGCTCCTGGACACTAGTTATTATTATTAATGAAGTTGAACAATCTTTACAAGTTAAAACATCAATCAAACTCCTTCCTTAAACCTTCATTGTATTGTATCACTCCTTTTTACATGGGTTGTTGCATTTGTTTTCATTTAGTTCTTTTTGGGTTTGTTTGTTATGTTTTAAATTCTGATCATGTGTGTGTGTGTATGTCCAGGGCAGTCCCATTAAATGTCAAATGGAGATTGTTTACGATGATCTTGTGTATTACAGCTGTGTGAGATTACAGGAAAAACTGGAAGTCGTCGTCTCTCTCCACCCAGTTACATCATCCTTTACCACAGGTTCTTGTCGTACCTGACTATATGATTATTTCCTTGAAGTTACAGGCCATTGACTGTGGCACCGCATCACATGGTGTCAAACCAGTAACTCTTGGCTCTATCTTGTTTTCAACTCATGCCACGTCATACCGAGCAGCCGTGTTGACTGCAACATGATCAATGACTCTGTGTCCAGCTTTAGTTGATGTAAATGGTAAATGGACTGTGCTTATACAACGCCTTTCTAGCCTTCAGACCAAGTGCTTTTACACTACATATCTCATTCACCCATTCACACACATTCATACACTGCGGGAATTGACTTCTATCTGATCATCAGGTTTAGGAGTTTACCATTTATACACAATCATATTCTTCTGGAGCAATTTGGGGTTCATGCAGACATGCAGACTGGAGGAGCCAGGGATTGAACCGATCATCTGATTAGTGGCCCGCTCTACCTCCTGAGCCGAAGGCTCTCATTGTGTTGCATTTCACGATTGTGTTGCATTTCTGAGGTAGATGGCGTGCTACAATGGTTTTTGTGTTTCCATAGTCACGTGGTCATGACGAATTTTTGTGATTCTCCTATATTAGGTTATCAGTCTCACCTATGAAGGTGATGTCAAGTTACAGGCAGGAAACTTGGGTTGGGTGAAGACAAACTTAACACAACTTTGAGTTCTGTCTGCCCTCAGGATCTCATGATCGTGCAGTCCTGCTGTATGAATACGTCGGGAAGAAGACGGTAGACTTGCAACACACTGAAGTTCCAGACGCTTACAGAGGGAGAGGAATAGCCAAGCATCTGGCCAAGGTAAAACTCATAAAGTCTGGTTATTTTTGCATCAGTCAATCTTAAGAAAAGAGGATTTCTCATCTCAAGTTACATTTGAAGGTGCAATACACATGTGAATCAATAACCACAGCGTCTATATCACATGTTGTCTGATAAAAAAAAAATGTATGCTTCTGTGATGGCAGGCAGCCATGGATTTTGTGGTGGAAGAGGATCTGAAAGCCCACTTGACCTGCTGGTACATTCAGAAATATGTCAAAGAGAATCCTCAGCCTCAGTACTTTGAACATATTTATCAATGACCCCCACATGGCGCTCTGACAGAGAAGAGAAGGAGAAAGAGACTCCCAGGGGATAAATACTGTGTGGCAGCATGCTTTGGAGTTGTAGGCTGATACACATCAAACAAAGGACCTTCCAGGCTCTGTTAAACATGACATTGAGGGACTCCAGAGACAGCTGAACCTGTGGAAGAGACATCTACGAGCTGAGGATGGATGCTCACACCTGAAACAGGAAGTGAATCAGCTGGTCACAACTTGTAAAACCACGAGCAAATAAACTAACCAAAGCTGAAGCCCTGTTACCTCAGAGAGTAACCTTCAGGATGTATACCTATCACGGACTCGAAGGGAGTGTAATGAGAGCAGATGTGAGTCAAATCTTGAATTGTCCTCCTTTGGACTCACTGGTTGTGAGCAGCGCTACGAGACGGCCGACCCAGAAGTCCAGGATAGTTTGGACAGACGCAATGACAGCTTCACTGATGCTCAAACTGTGATGACTTTTATATTTGGACACCCTTTTTGATATCGCTTTGTTTTTCTTTTTTTTTTTAACTTTGCTTTCACTCTTCTCCTTAAAGTAACGGTAGAAAAAATCCCACTGACTTCCTTCTTTCCTCCAAAGCCACAACACCAAAATACATTTCCATGCACAGTAAGTGCAGAGTGTGCACAGGTAGACATTCAGGCTTATACCAAGCCTGCGACACCCACAGATACCAGATTCATTACCTGCCATAACTTTAAGAAATTGCGTTTCTAGGGCTAAAAGTCTACTTTAGTAGATTGTAAATGAAAATATCTAGTCGAACTAGCTTGTCAAAAGAGTTTTTTCTGTTGAGATGTAGGCATAAATCTGGTGGGTAAAAGGTCATTTTTAATGTAATTTGAAGACATTTATGTTCCCAAACTTTAAATTTGGTCCCCATGTTACTATATCAACTTACGTTCTTCCCGGTAACAGAAATTTACTGCTTGTATTGGAGTCATAAATTAATTAGTCAAAGATGCAGGGACTTGTAAACCAAAGAACACAAACTGCAGATGTCTAACTCTGGACATACAATAATGAACATCGTATGTGTTGAATATTGCAGACATGCGTGTGATAAAATGGGTCTAAAGTTTGTCACTCTGTGGTACAACACCTCAGTATGGATATGGATAAATATCTCTGTTCAAACCAGCATTTCAGCAACAGCACTGCTATATTTAGGGCATTTGCATCTTTGCATCTGACCTTTGTTCAGTCATTCATTTCTTCCATTAGCTACAAAGCTTCTTTCTTCAGCTCATGTCAAAATTATAAAGGTCATCATAGAGGAAAACTGTAACTGAGAGATTAACTGTGGTTTCCCATTTTTGGCTCTTCGGGAGCTTCTGCTGTCGACAATCAAGTGTTGAGGAGAAAAATCCCTCAGGTTACTCAGCACACTTACTCTGGCAGGACGTACATCAACATGCAAAGCAGACTCTCGTTCTGCTTTAATGACTTCAAGAGGTAACTGCAGGAAAACTTTCCCTTTGTAAAACTTTCCTTTAGGTGACACACCCATTGATAGGCCGAGGTGGTATTTCATTTTTTTTTGTGTGTTTTTATATTTGTGGGTTTTTTTCTGGAAAGGAAGTTTTGAGCATGTGGCTCTACCAAATGCATCAAAATGTACTGATCCTTGTTGTATTGTTTTGTGCTTGACACTTTTTTCCATTCTTGTTGTCTATAAATAAATAATCAAGTACTCATCACATGATTAAAGTGTGTGTTTTCATTAATACACACAATCACATGCAACTTTAAAGAGAATATGTGAGATGTGTTTGCACAAATATGTCTCAGTGAGGACTGGCGTTTGTTTCAGTATCTTGATGTCCACCTCAAAACAACATATTACATATCAGTAGAGTGGAGTGAGGCGGAGTACTACATGTACAGGAAATCAGAGGTCTACATAAGAACATAAACCTTTAAGCTATGTATGTATGTCCTCTCTTTAATAAACACATACATCCTTCAACAAACAGCACAGACTTGGAGAGAAGCTGTAACGCCTTTTCAAACAGTTTTGTCGCCATCTGGTGATGGTATTGTGAATGACATTGGTGAACACTGGAATTTAGTGCGCTGGGTCAGCAGAAAAAATATGCAGTGGTTTAATTTGTGTCTTGTCAACAATGCAGGGGCAAAAACTCCTCAAATGGGTGAGACAGAGACAGAACATCTCCCAGGAGAGCCGATCTCACTTCACTGCAGTGCTACAAACACACACACGGCATCGCAGTCAACACATTTAACCAGCTTCACATGAACTCAAAACAATTTATAAACTGTAATGGGTGTTCAAAGTCCATTTCAATGAGCAAATGTCAGTCAATAAAAGCAATTTAGGACTGCAACCAGGGCCAAGGCTACCACTGCAGACACTGAAGTCATGCCCTCTGTATTATTTCTGGAGGTTTCAGCAACTTCCCCAGTGGTACTTGGACTGGGCATATCAGTGCCTCTTTAATGCCTCTTTAATATTGAGGAATGTCGACTAACTTATATATCAATATATCAAACTGCTCTGTACAACTGTTAAATAATACTCTGAAGTGAGAGAAAGCCTATCTGGTTTGGAAAAAAGTAAACAATTGGACACCAGTTTGGATACCTTACTTAAATATTTGATGGTTTTTGATCCCTTAATAGGATCTGTTATGGTAAAATACCCGTAAAGGACTCTGTATCTGTCCACCAGGATTGTTTTCTTGGTTGTGTGAATATTGAAATAACATTCAGATGTTTGTGACAGGAAATTAAATTCATGGTAAATATAAATGACCTGCTAACTGGAACACAGTATTAAAGATTATGTGGTCAGGATGAACTGAAGAGACCCGTGACCTCAGTTAGACCTGTATATATAGCTAATGGCACCATTTGATATTTAACATGAGTTCCTCAGATGTATTTCTGAGGTGGCAATATGTATGACTTGTAAGGGCCTGTTCTCTGAACAGCACATTGTTGGAGGGTCTGTGCTGCACTGCCTGTGAATATTTAAAGTCTTGTATGGAGCGTGGCATGATTAAATCATAATTGAAAAATCACAGCTGCGGAGATCTTTTATCGGTTTGTTTTGCATTGATACGTGACTCCCTGCATGGCGGGGCTCTTACAATAGTGGCGCAGTGTTTGGTTTCAGCTGGTCCCACATTCCTGAACGTAACCGTTAGTTGTTTCATCCAAAGCGCCTCGGGTTACGGCACGTGGACGGGCAGAGCATACCAGTGCACGGGGACACAGGGCACAACATGGGTAAGTACCCGGAGGTGTACGAACACACATTTTATTATAAAAACAAGAGATAGTACACTGTATTCCACACTGTGTACAGTATGTTCCAGCCGCTGCATGAAGTCTACTCGCCCAATTAAATGTTGAACTATCTAAACAGCGCCTGTGTTTATTTATTGTTTAATTTGAATATATTAATTTATATGTTTTAAACAAACATACCTCCGTCCCTTTGTGTTAGATTTATTTTAGAACGTGGTCTGACCTCTCCAACTTGTACGTGCCGTTCGTAACGGCAGGTACTCCTGTCTTTATAGCATCATGGGAATTGTAGTCCGCACTCGAGTCCAAGTGATTCGTCGACTGCGTTTGACACAATACATTACCCAGAAGGCTTGCTGCTGTCATACGTCAACTGCAATCACAGTTGTATCTCCAACATGGCGTCGCTGGGAAGGAGGCGCGGTGTCCCAGTAAGCAGGGAGAGGTCAGTTATACCACATCTTGGCCATTAAACGATGATGTTTTAATGTGATACATTGTTTTGTAGGTGACACCGTTCGCCAGACCCAGAACATGCACATCACCTGGGGTTTAAAGTCAAATGCCAACGCGGCAAGTTGGAATTTTATCCCATGGTTAGCTAACGTTAGCTTGGCTAACGTGTACGGCTAGCTACCGTTAGCGGGGAAACAAACTGGCAGCTCGTGATGTTTTGGTTGTTTCACACCAAATGATCCCGGGCGGGAAAAGTTGCGTTTAGCCGCGAGTGAGTGCCAAGGCGGCTGGTGTGATACATGCTTAACAAACATTGGCTTGAGCTAACAATGTTTTCTCGACCTGTTCCGGTCCTCAACTTAGCTGGCCAGACCTCCAACTTTCTACCATGCAAAGCGAGTTAGCCAATGCTATCTAACCGACGCTCAGGTACATTATGTCCCCCAACACGGTGGTCCTGAACTGAGTTTCACTAGTACCCGATGCGCCTTCAAGTTGTTTAGCGCCAATGTCCTGCTGTCTTTGTAGCCAGATAAGCCTGGTGTCTGTCTAACCTGAGGTTAGTCGTTAGGGTTTGCTTGTCAACATGTACTGAGAGGCCGATGACACTGATACACACGTATGTTTTAAAGCTAATGTAAAAACAAACTGAAACACATTGAGTGTTGGGAACGAATATATTAGTCGATTAATCAACGAGACGCCACCAGAAAATAGTTAATTGTATTTATTTATTGAGCTAAACTGCAAAAAAAACAAAGTTGTCGATTACACAATCACAATGTTTCCCTACTTTAAACTGTATGGAGCTGTTTTCTTTGAAGCAGTTCGCCTTTGGAAACCTGTGATGACCACTGTGCTAATTTTGACATTGTGTACTTAGAAATTAATACCAAGCAAAATGAGTTGTGCAAGTATAAATATTTGAGATAACGGGTGTCCATATGCAGAGGACACATTTGTGAACAAAATGGGCTTCATGCACACGCCACATCTTGTAATCTGAAGGTCACAGACATGAAGCTCATCATCTTAACTAAATGCTATCAAGTCATGGAAATTGTGTGTAGCTCATCATGTAGTTGATACAGTACAGTGGAATACTGGTTAATAGCAACAAATTACACGCTTTTTTATTTTTATTTTAAGTTAAATCAAGTGTATAACTTATAAATGCATGTCACAGATTTTAGGTTTTGTTAGCAGCATGTGTTATGTCATGATATGGTAAACCTTTAAAATAACTTGCAGCGAATGTTTGTCTTAGCTTTGTAGACAAAAAAAATTCATAGAAATGTAGGCAAACCAGTCCTGTATCTACTGAGTCTTGTCACTCTCTCTCTCTGTTCTTTCTCTCACTTTCCATGCTGGGTTTTCTGTTTCTGCACAGGGGAGTGATGGCAGCGACAGATTGCTACATCGTGCACGAGATCTACAACGGGGAGAATGCGCAGGACCAGTTTGAGTATGAGCTAGAGCAGGCACTGGAGGCCCAGTATAAATACATTGTTATTGAGCCCACACGCATCGGAGATGAGACGGCCCGATGGATTACCGTGGGCAACTGCCTGCACAAGACGGCCGTGTTGTCAGGCGCCGCTTGCCTCCTGACGCCACTTTCACTGCCTCCTGAATACTCGCGCTATGTGGCGTTGCCCGCTGGCGCCCTCAGTGTGGCCTGCGCCGCCCTCTACGGGATTTCATGGCAATTTGACCCCTGCTGCAAGTACCAGGTGGAATACGACAGCCAAAAACTCTCGCGGCTGCCCCTGCATACACTCACCTCCTCGACGCCCGTGGTATTGGTACGCAGGGATGACGTCCACAGAAAGAGACTCCATAATACGATAGCACTGGCTGCCCTGGCGTATTGCGCCAAGAAGATCTACGAACTCTACGCGGTATGAGTGCACTCGGAAGAGAGTTTAAGAACCAACAGAAAAAAGGAAAAAACAAACAAAAAAAACAGAACCTATCCACCCCAAGATGTAAGAAAAGTGGAAGTCACGTCGATCAGGCCCAGCAGTTAGCTCCACACATGTGGTGGGTGCTTCCATTTTGAACTTTGGTCAGAGGGATATAGTTAAAACTAGAAGGAATTGTTTTTTCCCTTACATTTCCTTTACTTCTATGTGACGACAACAGCACACTTATCTCCGTAGTACCCTTGCGCCTCCTCCCCTGCGTCCTCCACCCGCATTCTTGACACCCAACCAGCTAGTGCACAAGGGTATGGCAGCAGTTCCTCCGGACTGAATCGTATGGCAGTCGAAATGGACAGAGATGTTTTGAGTACCGAGCCCCCCCCCCCCCCCCTTTCCCTCGTAGTTTTACTGTACCCCTTTCTTGCTGATCAGTACATCACCCTTTCATTAAACATTAGGATATTTCAAACTCACTTTTCTGTATTTTATTTTACTTTTTTTTTTTTTTTTCATTAAATGGATTCTACATGATGTCCAGAAAAGTGCGAATAGCTGCAACTTATTTGCGATTGTGTCTTGTTCATGTAGATTTTTCTTGTTTAAAAGATCTCATGTGACAATGTCTGTGGCTCAATGTCCTCCTTGGAAACACTACGCAGATACTAACTTTTGGAAAGTCACATTTCACACATGCTTCTAATAATGTATATTACATTAAAATCAAGCCAAACCCTGAGAATTGAAATTTTAATATAGTCATTATTTGACACTACAGATGATATTTACACAGCAACGTCTAAATTAAGTTTTTCCTGTATATGTTTATCCAATGGTGCTTCTTATGAGTTGCTGTTAAGATCGGCATTTTTATTTAAATTTGGGGTCCCATGAGGAGGATGGATGAAATGGACAATGAGTTGTGATAAAACAGAGCGCCCTGCAACATTTAAATAAAGTGGAATTAAGATATGAGTTAGTTGAATTCACATTAAGTGCATTACAGCCACTGATTTTAAGGTAAATCTTATTTAATTGACTCCCCACAAACACTTTTATTTCTTAGCTAATTAAAACACACACCGTTTTTATGGTGCATCTGTTCATGAAGAGTTTCCTGAAGAGAATTTCATGTAAATCCCTGAAAAGCTCCATTAAACAGTGTATCAGAAATAAATCCCATCTGTTAACTTCAAGGTTTGAAAAAATGTTGGCGGTGTTTCAGTAAGTGGTGTGATCACACTTCATGCAAACAGCTGGGACTGCTGGCACTTGCTGCATCACAATATTTTGTTAAATTATTGTTTTAAAATGACTCCAGTAGGTTAGCAGAGAGTTTATTTGTTGAAGTTGTTCAACTGTTATTGTTTTCTATGTTAGTACGTTACATAGTTTAATGTGTGCAGCGTGTGAGAGCAGCACTTCGGAGTGACAGGCTGTAACCTGGGCAAGATTCAGTTTGACACATTGGGTTTGCACCCTCAGCCTTTGCTCAGGTTGCGTTGGCCCTGATGAGCCACAAGCGGTGGCAGCAGTTTTGCATTTCCTGCTCAGTTACACGCATAAAATGAAATACATTTATGCACACAGATTATTCAGATACTGATGAGTGGAGACAGAGACACTGACGCACAGGGATAAGTGCACCCAGGGACGACCTGAGAGAGCCTCATTAGTTTGCTGATTCGAGGCCAGAGCAGACTAATTATCTGTCAGCTGACACTGGTGCTGATCCACAGGAGATGGGCGGATTGATGGACTGGCTTTTATCAACCATTTTCAGGCAGCACTACTGAGTCTGGCGGCTGGGGACACAGCCCCCATCATCATAAAGATATTACTATAAATACAATACAATATGTAACATTAACTCAATATGTCTCTACTGAGAGTCATGGGAAAAGATGTTGACATATACTTTCATTCATGTCTCTATCATCTTATATCATTATGTCTTTTTTCAACGTCTAAAAAGGGAGGTCTATCAAAAATAAAAGATGTGTACAGTGTAAACAGTGTTGTAAATAGTTGTTTAGGTATTGAATTGAATGGTAATGAATAATAACAACAACAATAATACCACTAATAGGCTCTGTAGTTTTATTTAGCTGCTTACCGACAACCGCAGCAAAGACTTTGCGACCCGTAGACACAGAAATGTGCGTGAACGCCACATTTGTTCAAACTGACTTGCCGAACTTCAACTCCCACAATTCTTTGCGGCGAACTTGACCCGTTTGTAGCCCCTTAAGAAACACACGCCTCCGGTCAGTTCGTCGGATCCTCCCAGACAAACCCGGAACGGCTCGTATCACATCATATCACGTTGTAGTTTTGGGAAGCAAGACAGGTGACTCAGAAACTCAGGTGAGTTTGACTACAGACGAACATTCAGGAATGAGCTGGCGGTTTATTACAGCGTGCTAACGTTAGCATTAGCATTCCCAGCCGTTTATTTTAGAGGGAAACTAGCTCACCAGTGTATGTGTGTGTGTGCAGTGCATAACAAGGAGTATAGTTCATTGTTTAACGTCTAAATCTGTTTTACGTCCCCTGAAGATGAATGTTGACATTGTCACCAATAAACGAGCTAATTTATGTATTCAACACGGTTTATTGAAAGGTGGCTTCAGTGACAGCACCTTTATAAACATGCAGATTTATGCAGAAACTTCACGTCATGGCAGACGCTTGAGTCACTGTATCCACAATTAGAAATATGTGCAGCTGCAATGACTGACAGGAGGTCAAAACATACACACGATAACATATTCAGAGTGTGCATACTGTTTCTCCACAGTGACCCATATTACTTTGATATTCAGGATCCAGCTGAGAAAGTCACTTGTTTGAAGACTCAGCAGTATGTATGGAAGATAAAGAGAGTAGTATTATTGCTCCTCTGAGGGCAGTTAGAGAATATACAAATCTTAATGCTACAGCACAAGGAGACTCTAAATTGACTAAATGCCATGTTATTTTATTATTAATTATAGATACCTCTTTGCTACACTGTATGTCCGTGTGTGTGTGTGTGCTCCTGATGTGATAGCACTTGTCACCGTTGCCATGCTGGTTGTTTGTGTTGTGCTTTGGAGACCGGACAAGTGGAAGAGGCTTAACTAAATGCACTGGACATCAAAACATTCACAATCCCTTTGGCATGGGGGCATGAGAGATTACCAAACACGCATGTCAAGGTCACACTGGCTTGTTTAAAGCCCCTCTTTTAATTCATGATAAATCGTTTTGCCTCCATTGCCTTATGAGAAGTTGGAGGTCAGGAGTCACCTGAAAGTCTTTTGTTAACGGTGGTGGCTGTTCTCACATTTTATCTCACAGGGATACATTTAAATAGACCTTTGAGTTGGACTTTTATGTACACGAGCAAAGGATGTGAATGGTGTCTTCTTAATGTTTTGAGCAGATAGCTTAAGCGGAGCAGGGAGGGCGATTGTCAGCCATGGAGCGTCTCATGGGAGGAGGAGTGCTTCAGCTGCTTCTAGCAAGTGCAGGAGTCTTGCTGCTTTACCGGATACTCCTCCGCCTCAGACCAGGAGCTCCTCTGAAGGACGCTGTGGTGGTCATCACAGGGGCGAGCTCTGGACTGGGGAAAGGTCGGCATCTTGCTTGTTTCTTCTTCTCTGTGGATGCTTTCTACAAATGAAATTACCCTGATAGTTTAAGATTTAGTAACACATTGTGTTGTATAAACGTGCTAGATGCCATGAACAAGAGGTGTGTTTTCTGTTTTGTAGAGTGTGCACGGGTCTTTCATGCCGCGGGCGCGAGGCTCGTGCTGTGTGGACGAGATGCAGCCCGTCTGCAGCAAGTGGTCCAGGAGCTTACAGCGAGTTCAGCAGGTTCACAAAAGGTGTGTACGACGCTGAGGGTCTTGAGATTTTATGTCACTAGATTCCCCACTCTGTGTCTCTCTATTCTCTCTCTCAACTGCAGCTCTCTCCTTTATATTAAAGTTCAAAGAATCATAGAATATGAATTTGAACACAGAGGTAGTTGCAGTGAGGTATGAAATAACCGCGCTGCTCTGTTCTGTCCGACCAGCAGACTTACACTCCCAGCACCGTCATCTTTGACCTGGCTGACACGGACACGGTGGAGAGAGCTGCAGAGGAGATCCTGAAATGTTACGGACAAGTGGATGTCCTCATTAATAATGCTGGAATCAGTTACCGTGGCAACATACTGGATACCCACATTTCAGTTCACCGGGATGTTATGGAAACAAATTACTTTGGGCCCATTGCTCTTACTCAAGGTCAGTGAGGAGTGCAGCCTGGACTGTTGACCTGTTTTAAAAGCTTTTGGATGCCAGATCTGAGCAGAATATGTCATAAATATGTGGGGGAGCCAAACCATGGAGGTAATGTTTAGAGTTTATTGCTCTCATGTGATGGGTTTGTTGCTTTGGTTACACAGATAACATCAATATAACAGAGTTAAATGTTCATGGACAGATTTCTGAAGAGAGGAAGCACAATACTTTACATCCGTCTGCAGTTTCTCCACTCATAAATTCTTCTTTCCTCCCTCCTCAGCTCTGCTGCCCTCCATGATTCGCCGGCGCAGTGGCCACATTGTCGTCGTTAGCAGTGTCCAGGGCAAGATAGCCATTCCTTACAGATCATCTTGTAAATTGTCTTTCCTCATTTAATTAAAGCAAACAAATACCCAAGATGTTTGTGCTTTTGGTTGGAGATGAAGCGGGACTCTCTGGTTTTGTCTGTGGACAGATGCAGCCTCTAAACACGCCACCCAGGCCTACTTTGACTGTCTACGGGCAGAGATCGACCGCCACGGGATTGCAGTGACTGTGATCAGTCCTGGCTACATCCGAACCAACCTGTCGGTCAACGCTGTCACAGGGGACGGCTCTAAGTATGGAGGTGAGGCAGCGAAACAAGTGTTTTGAGTATTAACTGACTCAGCTGTATCAGTGATGTATCACATGTTTTGTCTGTGCCCTTTTAGTTTTGGATAAAAACACAGCAATGGGTCGGGACCCCTTGGATGTGGCTCAGGCGGTTCTGAAGGCTGTGCGTCAGAGGAGCAAAGATGTTGTTCTGGCAGGACCTCTGCCCAATCTGGCCATCTACCTCCGCACACTGTGGCCTGCACTCTTCTTCAAACTCATGTCCTCTCGTGCTCGCAAAGAGCAAAAACCTAAAGACGAGTGATGCAGCAGCAAAGGCCAAGAGGCTCGCAACAGGAGCATGTAAGAGGCACGTGGACCAAAACATAACGTGACTGCTTCACACGGATGCCAAATGGACAGGAGATGTAAATCTCCTCAGTAACACATTACCTGTTTGCTGTGTTACCTGTCTAACATCTGAAACAAGGCAGAGACCTGTGTGTGGTGAGAGGAATTAATGTTTAAAAGTGGCATTTAAATGTCTTTTACTGACAAGACTCAAAGCTGTGCTGTCCTGAGCATGGGTAGCCATTTTTCAAATCAGCTCTGGACATGGATTTGTTATGCAAATAAAATGTTTAAGCTGTTATCTATTTGCAGGAGTGTTAATGGTTAACTTGTAATTTAGATGTCAATACTGTCTTTAGTCTTTCATTTAATTCCCCATTAGCTTCCACAAAGAGATCACTAGTTCTCCTGCGGTCCACACAAAAACATTAATAAGACAACAATTTAGAATCACACAGTATCGATAATAAAGAAACAACATAAATAAAACCACAGATCAAACAATATGTAACATTTACTCATAATATCAAAGACAGAAAGCTACAAACACGGCATCAAAAATATGCTGATTTGCTCATTTGCACCCATTTAGTAACTCTTTCTCAGCTCCACTAGTGTTGGTGATGCATAGAGCTAAGCTGAGTCATCAGCATACATAACAACATCTGCATTTTTGACAACATATAGTAAATCACTTCTGTCTTCTTCTGTCCCGCTCATAAAAATCACCCTCAAAAGCTCAGTGTCACATTTGAATGAGATTTCATTTGTAAACCTGACACTGTACTGATGTCCATCTGGTGCCAACAGTAGAAACAAATATGAGAACTTAATCAACCAAAATGCAGGATGTTTTGGCAGATGATCTACGTACCTACCACACACACTTTGGTTAAAAAGGCACTTTGTCTTTGTTAAAGATGCGGTGCAGCACCTGACAAGCCGTTTCTGGGTCAACTCCACCATATGGCACATGGCACACATCACTGAAATTCACCCTCAAAGCAAAGTGCTTTTAAAACATGCAGAGGAAGGAAAGCCTGCTCATGTCTGTTGAGAAAAAAATCTGGATAGCGATCAGTTTGATTTCCTGTTTTGAGGCCAGTGAGTGTTTTATCACTATTACAGGAGGGTGTATTGTATTTCTGTCCTGTATATTCTTGTAGACTTAATCAAAAGGAGATGCTGTGTTCTACTGCCAGGTGAGAATCTATTTTCTCTAATGCTACATATGGCCACATAAAAACATTTTGAATTTGAACCATTTCCACGAAAAACACAACAAACAGAGAGCAATTTTTTTACCATCTTTATACACAGAATAAAAACACCTTTTACAAACTGAAAACTTTAAACAGGTTTTTCCTTTTTAGATGTCATCTTAATATTAAGTTAAACAAACACTTTCTGAAATGTTAACAATAAATAGTCCAAATAACAATTTACATTATGTTACAAAAGCGCAGTGAATACTGGAATTGACATTTGTACAAATAAATCCTTCAAAAAAAAAAAGAAGCCAGATTTAAAGACAAAACCTGCTGTTTATTCCTAAAGATTAAAGATTCATCTTCATTGTTTTCTATCTAGTGTGAGAAGATGAAGTCTTTTTCAGATGTCTTTCACAAATGAAGAAACATCACAAGAGCTTTTACATTGTAGAGTCAAAGCCCCGCAAGGTGCTTAAAGGAGACCAAAGTTTAAAATCCCATTTGTGGAATGACAACAAGGGCTCTCCTACAATGAAGTTCAACATGTTGAGACAAAAAAATACAAACACTGCATATTGATGGTGCTGGTTAATTGAAATTCAGAGGAACATCTGGTTGCACCGTGACCGGACTTGGCTGATGTGAAAGGTATGATGACCACGTTTAGATGCTGACATTAGCCATAGTGTTTTCTGAGCATCCAGCATCGTACTAGTCAAAGGGGACTTATTATTTTGAGCACAACCAATCTGAATGTTTTACTATTGATTAAAGAATGACTACACTTATAAAAAATCCCATAAAATAAGGAGTGTCAACTATGGCTTTAGTGTTTGATATCATAAGATACTTCTGACTGCTCACTTCTGTGGAGTTCAAATGGAGTGTAACACTACAGGGAACGCTTTAACATCTGAAATGGGAGCCTCTGTCAATGAAAATCAATATGTAGTTGGTCACATTATGGGACACGGACATCTCCTGGACTGAAAACAGCTCGACTCTCTCCTTTGAAGTGCAACAGACAAGCAAAAGAGCTAACATGAATGAGCAAGGATATTTGTTACAGTAGCTGAGAGAAAACACCCAACTACTGCGACACGGTTATTTAAAACTACACCGAAATTAAATGTTGGGTGTAAAAAAAAGAGAGAGAGAGAGAGAGAAACAGCAGGTGAAAGATAAATACTTGTGTGGAAAAAGAATGCTGCCGTTTCTTCTCGACCTGTTTAACAAACCAACCTGACGGCTGCTGAATCTCGACATACTGTACATTAAAAGTGAATGAAAATTGCATGAAGCGACTGGCGATGGATACTTAACTCCGATATGATTTCAGCACAAAATTCAAGGGTAGCAGCTGCAGATAAGCTGCAGCCAATGTAGCCAACAAAAGCTGCCATTTTGCATCAGACTGTAAGAAATGACTAACCTGATTCCAAACACGCGTGGCAGGCTACGTTCTTTAAATGCAACCGATAAAACCTGAACGGATCGAGAGGAGCACGTGAAACGGAGGGCAGCATCGAATGATTTCACTTCGACTCGCCCTGCTGCGTTGTGTGCTCTTCTCCTGCAACTGAGGCCACAGTAACAACTGAACAGAAAGAACTGTGACGAGTGTCTCGCCACTCTCACACTCTTTCGCACTGCCACAACTTTCAAAATAAAATCACCTTCCGGCAGCTGTTTGCCTCCAGCTGGGATCTGAACTGCACATTTTGGCGGATTTACACATAGTGGGGGTCAATCCGAGAGAGTAGAAGACAGACACACACACACACACACATAAAGAGCAGGAAGAGACATAAAAGATCAGTGAAAATATTGTGTTCAGATATGGCATAGTATTTTCCTGTACATGAGGTTGTGTTTTGTAAACGCATTTGTTTTTCTAAAGTGTTTTTAAAGGGCATTTCACCTTAAACAACTCGTTTCAAACTCGCCTTGAACAATGGCCAAGGTTCATCATTATTATTGCACTTCTACAAAAAGGGCAGGGATGGCTTTAGGGGGTTGCACTTTCTCCACAGCCGTCTTTTTTCCAAAGTGGATGGGACGGCTTGGCAGCAGTCTCGACACAGAGACTCCTCCGGTCACTCAGCAACTCGCGTCCTCCAGGCGGCAGGTGGGTCGGTAGAGCCCGGTGCTCTCCTCTTCAGGGCGGTGGGATGGAAGGCTCGGTCACGGCCAGCTCCTGCGCCAGGTCATTGAAGCGAGCGATGTAGTCCACGCTGCTCTCACTCATCATACAAGCAAGCTGGGAGTCCATCTGTAAACATGAGCAATGAGCTTTCAATATTTTTCTCCCAGAGGCCTCTTAAATGTTGAAAATATTGTTTTCTGGTGGAGAGTTAGACGAGATGATCATTTCCACTTCCACTTTCCACAAAATAAGGCGCCAACTAGCAGCTAGTTAGCTTAGCTTGGCACAAAAATAATTGGTCCTGCCAAGAAATAGTCCAGACATTGTAGTTTGTACACTCCGTCTTTGTACTGATTAAACAAACAAGATATAGTGATTTAATGAGCGTTAGAGGTGCTGGTCGGTGGATTTTGTTATCTTTGGACTGACCTAGGCTAGCTGTTTCCTGCTGTTTTCAGTCTTTATGCTAAGCTAAGCAAATCTGCTGCTGGCCGTCGCTTCACTTTCAAATCCCTCAACGAAAAAAAAAAAGAGCTCGACTTACCTCTGCAACATCAGGAAGGCCACGCGACTGAAAGGAATCATGGGAATTGCAGTCCAGGAGGCTTGGACCAAGCAAAACTGTGCCGCTGGAGGGGCCAGAGGGGGTGAGGGTGGTCCGCCTGCCCTTATCAGGAGAGACCATGCTGGCTGAAAAAGGAAGAGACAGACAGACGGTGAACAGAGGGGACACACATGAAGAGTGGAAACAAGGTTGTCTTCATGGGACATCGCTGCAATAGGAAGTCTGCAGCTGTGCCATTGTTATTGTCCATTAATAAGTTCTTCATGAATCCTTTCATACTTGGGGTGCCCACTAACAGCGGAGCCACCAGGCCGCCCCGATTTACAATATTTTTCTCGTCCACATTGTAGATTGTGACCCGCTTTAAAAAGTTCTCCAGGGTGGGATGAAGAAAGCTTTATCCTACATTTCTTTACAGTTAACTTTTTTCCTGCTCTTCTTCTACCAACTCTTGAACACACCAGTGTTCAGTGGAGCTCTAATGACTAACAAGATCTGTATAGCATAGCATGTGCTAGCGCATGTTCATTTAACCTACAGAGGAGGCATCCCAGTGTGGAGTCAGATGAGTCGCTGGGGTACCACTGGGGGTCGTGGCTGGGCGATGGGATCCAGCCTCTGGACGGGCTGACCGACGGAGACGAGGTCAGCAGTTTGGATCCGTCGTTGTTGCTCAGCTTGGCTGGCGAGAGCGCGGCCTCCTCACCTGAATGGAGCACACAAACAGCCATTAGATTACACACACACACACACACACACACACACACATAATGTGTCCTAAATGCAGCACACCCTCTCATGACTTTATGTGTTGGTGAGGCACGCACCATAGTGGCCAGAGTTGATGGCGAGCTCGATGATGGAGTCACTGATGTGTGTCTGAGGTTCTCCGGGAGCGAGGGCCTCTTCTGGGGGGCCGGGGAGTGAGATGTCCAATAGTGAGGCTACACTAGGCGGAGAGAGGAGAGAGTCCCCACCACCTGTCGCTCCAGGAGATGGTGGAGGCACGCCGTTCTGTGAAAATAACAAGCCGGTCGCTTAATTGGGTCTGTTTTGTTATATATGTACTGTTTAAGTTATATTTCCTGAGTCACACAAGAAAAGTAGGACACTAGTCTTCAGGAAAGTATAAATAATTAGGAGTATTGCCCTGGTCTGGTTAGGAGTGTGTGGTTTAGGTATGTGCTGCTGACCTCTGGGACATTGTGCTGGAGGAGTGGAGAGTCTGGTTCAGCATCAACAATGGGCGTGGTCGCAAGCAGGGTCCCGTTGTCAACAGAGGGAGAATTCAGCTCCCGACAGGGACTGCCGGGGATGATACCTGCAGATTTAGCTGCCTGGTCAATGGCACCTGAAAGAGTATTAACAGTTTAGCACATACCCAATTAACACTGACAGACATGTACAGACAGACCGTATGTAAAACTTAAACTCGGCAACAATTTCAATATAGAAATTAAAGAAGGGGCAAAAGAAAAAAGCGTTCTTCGTCTAGGAGAGTGTAGCTGGAAGAATGATGTTTTTGTCTTTTTGTCTGCACAAAAGATTACTTGTTCAAAACCTCGTCCACTGTCAGAGATCATGTGGGAGTAAAGAAGCCAATCAAACTGAGAGTGAATTTGACAAAACCAGAGAAACACTAACAAGTAAGAATATTTTTGGTGGTCTGTAAGAAGCTCTTAACTAGGACTCCTGCCTTTTATGCAGCCTTCATGTTTTGAGCCCATTTAGTGAAGGAGCCATGCACAGTGGCTGGAGGATAGAGAATAGAAGCTGAAAACGTTCCACGGCACAACATAAATTATCCTTTATCTGTATCGTTTTAATAAAACAGGGAGAAGTGAAAGTAGATTAATTAATAAAAAATAAAAAATTACATACTGGAGAGCTGGCTGGCTGCTGCGGAGCTGGCTGCTGCAGGGGAAGCTTTGGACAGGGGGGGGCGAGAGGAAGGAGCCAGGCGGGTTTGGATTGGCCGGAAGGATCCAGTTCCTGAGGGAAGAACAGGAAGTGAGAGAGCGAAAGATTTGCAAGGGTGTTGGTGAAAAAGAGAAATGAAATTCACTCATGTGCAAAGAGCACGTTACCCAAGTGTATCAGCAATGTTACCACATAAATACAGCATGCTACAGTGTTGGTAACAAAAAAAAAATCATTTCCTAACAACAAAGTGTAACCGTAGGATCCTGATGTGTGCAGAGTACCTGTGGCAGACGAGTTGGAGAGGATGGAGAAGGAACAGACGTGCTGAGAAGTGTCTCCTGTAGTTCGGGGTAGGAGTGTTCGCTGAGGACAAAACACAAGCAAATGAACTACACGCTCAGTTTATCTTTTAACCCATCATGACCTTCAAACACAATGCTCAGGCACTATAAGACATTAAGATTACAAACATTCTGGTCTGTGGTGTTTGTACAGACTGCTTTCATTCGTGATACCACAGAAGTTTTTACCTGAACTACAAGTGGTTTCCGAAGTTGTCTGTTTCGAGGTTTTCTTTGTCGAGAAAGGAAAAGATCTGACTGCATCTGCAAACAAAAGAGAAGAGGCATACTAACATGTGCGCATATTCCTGGGGATGACATAATCTTATCTTACACACAACCGGTGTAACAAAAAAAAAAAAGGAAACACCTCCGCGTCTTACACTGATAGAGTCGAGCTGCTGTCTCAAGGCGAGCTCGGCTTCCTTGTTGGGGGAAAACATTCTGTTGTGTCGTGAACTGTTGGGAGGCAGCGTGGTGGGAACCGCAAACACACCGCCTTCTGAGTCGCTGCCTGCAGTCGACCCCAGCAGAGAGCGAGGGAGGTTACGTCCACCTGAAGAGCGGAGAAAGAAGTAAGACATGCCATGCAAGGATTATTGTTATCATTTGTGTTATTATTTTTAATGTTTGAAGCATCCAGTGGTCCTTTATGTTCACATACAAAAAAGAGTAATTACAGTTAATCACACTGGGCTTTAATAAAAATATAGAACACAAAATAAGCAGTCAAATAATCACCTATTAAGCAGGAAACTACAAATGTAAACTACATGAATCTGCTAGTTGAATGCACATTTAGTGCCTGTTATAGTGGCTAGAGAAACCCATACGTACCCGAGGCTCCAGCATTTGGCAGGTGTAACCTGGCCCCTCGGACAGAGGCTTGCTGCCGGCCACAGCTGGGGCTGCGAACGCCTGGTACAGGACCCTTCCCTGGAGGTGTGACCGCCTGGTTTTGCTCCTCCTGATGGGTCTTGAGCGGTGATGTGGCTGTGGAGCACAGCTCTGGAGCCTGGAGGAGAAGACGCACTGTTGACACCATCTGTTGTACATGTACATCTCTAAATAATGCTCTCATTAGGCTTTAAAAAGGGCTGCGCAGAGCGCTGTACAAATGAAATTTTACACTTGTTTATCCTTTACGTCTCTGTGGAGGATTTGTTGTGGATGAATTAATTTAGCATTGCAATTTTGTGAATCCACAAGAACATGAAACCAGCATACTGCTTGTGATTAAGGACCACGATATTCATTTAAAGTTGTATTCATGCCGTGTATTTGTGCACAAATAAAGGTTAAAAAGTTAAAATGGGTATCTGACAACCGGCAAAAACAGAAGTAAGAGTTAATCCCTACCAAAGGTTTAGGATTGACCTCAGTGGCAACCAGTTTGAGCAGGCAGCGCAAAACGCGCTGAGTCCTGTTGGGCTTCGGCTGCGCTAAGGCTTGTCCGTTTTCTTGGTTGATGGAAGGAACTGCAATGGGCTGCCACTCGTACTCCAGCTGCAGCTTTCCAGGCTTCCCCAACATCAGGTAGAGCTCAGCCAGGGTGACGTTCTCCGCGTCCCGGGCATTCCAGCCCTCCTCCCTGATCTGCTCCACAGCTCGTTCCTTGGCTGCTGGTGCAGAGCCCTGCGACATCCCCTCCTCTGAGCCAGCCACTGCTGGTTTAGCTGGAGGAGTCTGGTTAGCCTCTGGGGAGGAGGTGCTGCTGTTCTGCTCCTCTTTGCATTGTTCCGATGAGCTTTCTGTACCACTGCATAGCTTCTCCATGCTTTTGGTCACTCCTAAACCAGCACTGGCCTCCGCACCAGTACAGGTTTTGGCCCCATCAGAGAGTGCAATCCCAGCCCCCTCGTCCCGAGGAGCCACAGTCTGCTGAGAGGAGGCAGGGGCAGAAACAGACGGAGGTCTCTTCTCCTCTAGCTTTGTAGAACTGTCTTGCAAAGGCTCAGGGTTAAGGGGCTCAGTTCGTCGACTCTCACCCAATACAATCACTGAAGCACCACCAGCACTGGCAGCGCCAGCAGCATTGGTGGTGGTGCCTCCTCGTCCAGTTTTAGTGCCAGTCCGAAGTGGTGGAGCCGTGTGAATACCCAGAATCTGGGCGGCTGGCAGTTCCTTGGCATTGGGTCGGTTCTTGCCGCTCTCTAGCCAGTGTACAGTGCAGGAGGCCTTTGAGTGAACAACACGTGCCACACCCGGCAATGTAGTCAAGGTACTGCTCTCAGCTGGGAAAAGAAAGAGCTCCTCCTGCTGGGATTTGCTGGGAGAGGCTGTGCTGGACTGGCCACCCTCCAGAGCCTCCCTCTCCATGAGACTCTTTAACTGAAGCGTTAGTGTTAAGGACTCCCCATATGTTTACAGCTCAAGTGAAATATCAATGCTTTGATTGAAAAGATGAGAAAACCTACGGTACTGTGCAGCATATTGTAGTGTGTTATTAGCAGGTGGCTGTGTAACACAGATACTACATGACAGAGTAATGTGTTATCATATTATCCCATGATTAACGGATTAAATCGATTGTTGTTGATGTTTTAAAAGGATACAATTCGCTGGTCGTGGTACGCCCACTTCTGCTTCAGGTACTCAATGAGGCTGGAGACTTTCCTGTGGAGCTCCACCACCATCCTGGGTTGGAAAAGACACAAAAAACAGATTGATTTGCAAGCTGCTGTGGTAAGACGGTGCAGAACAGCACTGGGCTGGATAATTTAGTTGTATGCACTGCATTATTGAGCTGCGCTGTGGGAAAATTGATCCTGAATATAACGGCAAACGTGGATGCTTTTCTTACATTAAACAGTATCTGACTCAAATGTCAAATGAGTGTCGACTAAACGTTCATGGATTTTAAGCAGTTATGATGTTGCTGCAAACTTATCGCCGTGCTGCAGTAAATATAAATGTCTTAAAGCTAGCTGTGATATCGTATGTCATGGTTTTGATTAGAGACTAGTCAAAAGGCATGCCTGACCTGAGGCGAGGGTTGTGGGCTAGACTCTGAACGCGGGCCCAGGAGTGGTTACTCCGTGGTTGGAGCTCCACTGCCACCTTCAAGGGTAGACGCACTGGCTTCTGGTCCTCCTCGTCACTCACTCCTGCACAAAGGACACAGTGAGACTGAATGAGTAACACCATCGCAGCTCTCTTAGGGGAAAGTCAAGTGTGTCAGAAGAGCGAGAGCTTTATCCTCTCAAGAGCCACATAATAATACATTTCTTTATTTTATTTGCCTTCAGGACACTCAGGGTTGGTTTGCGGTGCATAAAAAGAGCCATGCTCAAACAGATGAAAACAGTGGAAAAACAGCAAAGACAGCAGAGAACATAAGCACAATATAGCTGACGAGAGGAGTATGACCTTCATGTATTCACAGACAACGAAAACTCAGTGGTGAACGAGAAACAAAACAAACCCGGACGAGGGCTGACACAGCTAAACCACAAGACACAATTACTACTTTTGTTGGACGATACATTTTCCCAGGAAGAATCGTGATACATTACGTTATTATCATTCGATATAATGAAAGCATAATAATGCAAATACACCCTTCCAAAGAGCAGCAAGAGAGATCTTAAATAAATAAAACCACACAACTCAAGCAATAAAATGGACTCTCAGGCTCTGTTAACAAACATTGCAGTTTAAATATTAAATATTTGACATGAGGGCAATTTTTTAACAGGCAATATAATTGTATTGCCACTAGAGCACGTCCATTTAGACTTATTCCTTTAAACTTTCTGACTGGAAAGTTGGCCATCATCAGAAGCAACACCTTAGCCTCAAGTAACGCATTATCTTTACTTTAACTGGTTCACTGTCATTATAAATGTATACGTATGTGTATACAGAGTTTTTTGTGTTCATTCAAGTTAAGCGCTGTGAAAAGTCTCAAACGGTAAACCCTACTCTGCTGTTTATTCTGGCACCGTGTTGGCTAAAATGTTGTTGACATTCTCATGTAAACACAACAGGGAATATACCGTGCGATATGCAGACATGACCTTGATCATTTTTACAGACCTCGAGGAGTCGATATGTTAACTATCGTGACCGTTCTACATACAGCACTAAAAATAAACACAGACTCTTTTTTTCTCTAAGTTCGGTGAGTGACTGTTATCGAACAGAGGGGTACATTACAGCCAGATCAGTCATCTACATCATCTCCCTCCTGCTCCTCCTCCTCACTTTGCTCCCACTGAGTTGCCATGGAAACGCCACGAGCCCACACGCAGCCATTGTTATTGCCAAAAACCCCGCCCCCACAAACCCTGTGCCTCACCGTCGCCATGATTTATTTTTTTTAGCACTGATGTTTGTTTACTTTGTATGTATATTGGACGTCTATGTAAGCACATGCTCACCATCTGGGTCACAAAGTTTCTTCAGTGCACGGCACATGGGCGCTTTGATTCGCAAGTTCCTCCCCTTGGAGCGCACGGTGGTGGCCCTGATGAAACAGACAGAGCAGCAGTGAAATCACAGTGCACCTTTCAGTGCAGACTCACGTAAACACAGACTCATAGACATAATAACCAAAACATTTAACAATACGGTAGCCAGTAAAAAGCGGTTAAAATTGAGAACAGCGAGAGTCTGCTGTGTATTTTTTTTAAACTTTATCGACTTACCCTTGCTGGATGAGTTCGTTGAGCTTTGCCACGTTCTTGTCATCCATTACTGCCAAAGACAAAACACAAAGCCGGAGAGATGTTTACGACATCGTCCCTGAAGAGCGGCTGTCCCCCATGACTGGGAGCATGCAGTGTTTAATCACATCCCTTGTGTCCCAAACTAACAGCAGAAAAACACTTGCACATATAACATAAAAACACACACACTTGACTTAAAAAAAAATAAAAAATGACACACACATGCACGGCCTTCACTTACATCCTCCAACTTTTTTCCGCAGCTCAGCGTAGCAGATGAGACCGTACAGCTCTTGAGAGGATTTCTTGAGCACTCTGGAGTACACTGAGAAGGAAAGATGACACAAGTCACAACACTGATGTAACCAGCGGCACAGGCGACAGGAGCGTATGTTACATAAAGATAACGCAACAATGACACTGAAGGCTTTTTGGGGCAGAAAGAGGCTCGGGCTTATCTGGAGAGAGTTTTTAAACATATGTTTTGGGACAAAGTCTCTCTACCTAACAGAGTCTGGCATGTTAATTTGGTCTGCCATGACAGTGAGGATTTTAACAGTGTTAAAATCTACAAGGACAACCCGAATTCAACATGAACAAATCAACATATTTGAGCTAATAGACAGGCCTTATCCCTGTATGACCCTTTTAACCCTTGGACATGCATTACCGCCATGTTAATCGTTCTGACAGCTCTCACCGGTGTGTCACGATAAGTGAGACAAGATGAGACACATGACACATAAAAGTCACGTTATTATTGTTTAAAAAAGTAGTCAGATGTGGAGCTCCATCTCTCTGAACGATACCGCCTATTTCAGAGAGCTGCTCACCGTTGGCAAAGTCGATGTGTTTGGAGATCTTGTGCCAGGTTCGGTAGTAAAAGTGGCGGACCTGCTCCTTGTTCTTCACCATGTTGGCTGGCTTGCCTCTTTTCTTGTACTTCATCGCAATGTTGTTCTGGATAGCCTCAAAATCCTTCCCATGCTGGAGACCAGAGTGGTAGAAATTAGTATTAGATATCAAACTTTAAAGTGAAGTTTGTGCCACATGAGACAGTCAGTTTGGTTCTACCTCATAAAGCCCCTCAAAAAAGCTGTTTTTGTCCTCCGCACTCCAAGACTCCCACTGCCGACGGGCCCTCTTCTGGTTACCAGCTTGCTCCTCCTTCTCGGCAGACCCTTGGCCCTTGGAGGTCTTGGACACTCCTCCTGCAGAACCAGCCATAGGCCCCGACTGTCCCACCGTCCCCTGTGAGGAAGAGCCGTTCTCTGCCCCTGTGTTACACAGAGAGAGAAAAAAGGGTGCACACAAATCCATCAGTCATGAAACGTTCAGCGAGAAAACAGATCTTCAATATTAAATCAGAGTAAAAAATGTAACGATTGAGCCAAATGTTTTGGTTGACTGCCCAGGATGTTTTGTACAGCATGTAAAAAAATACAATTGTAGTTCTGAGGCGCGTGGTTTGGAAGATGTTAAAATATATGCGCGCAAAGCCACCCACTGCTATTACACTGCAAAACCTGCAGAGCTTCCCCCTCTGTGGCTCGGCTCTGGCAATGAGGCAGGAAAAGCAATCAATCCCTACGGCCAGGTCCACAAGACACAGGTCCAAAACCAACTCATGGTGGGCTCCAATGGCCAAGTTTACCCCAGCACAGAGCACAATGCCAGGAGGTATTAACACAAGCACAGAGGTGGTTGCTGTTGCAGCACTGCTCGACGGTGAGACATCTGTATATTTTCAGCCAAAAAAGGGTGTCGATATACAAATGCAAATCTTTGTTCTAAACTAGAAGTGTCTCTTTTAAAAACAGACGTGGACCAATATAGCATCATATTGTTGGTCAACTTGTCCACGCCTGGGCAATCCAAATATAAACTTGATGAGACAGTCTTTTTCCAACAACAAAAGAAATCTACCAGTCATACATGCTGGAGCAGACAAATTCATCAACACACTGTAGTCCTATTCGGTTATATTTTTGTAGCATTTCAGAGCATCAAATTAATAATAAAACGTCACTAAATCTTTGAGGAAAAAACTAAATCGTTTCTGGTTGGGGGCGTAGCACTTCAATAACAAAAAGCAGAAACCACCTCAGGAGCTCCATGTTTCAGACACACTGGATTTTAAAGCTGCTGCCCCACCTTTCTCTGCCTCTCGTCAGGAGGAGATGCCTCATTTACATATTGAATCGAGCCAGTTGTCCATTAGTGCTCATCATGATTCAAACGAGACTTCAGTGTGTTTAAAAGTAAACAAAGCCTCAGAGCCGTGTGTTTTCTGTGGCACTCAAGGGTCACCTATGATCAACGAGATTTACTAAAATGAGAATGCTCCACCAACGTAAGTTATTTATGAAGATATATTTGAATAAACTGTATTTAATTAAAAACACAAAAAATGTTTCAGCACATGGTCAGATTAGTGGATCAATAAAAATGGCTGAAGGCTGTGATATGATCCTGCTCTTTTTTTAATAATCCCTGTAAAGAATAAATAAATAAAAATGAAATAAAAGTGTGAGCAGCTCTCTGTAATAATAATGCTTCTTTCCTGCTCTGCTCCACGCAGAAACACTGACATCTTAAACTATTAATTTTTAATATGCTCACTTGATAATAACAGTCATATCAGCCCACTTCTCTTCAAACCTATAAGGGCAAGTTTAAATAAATGAAACTGTAAGTGAAAATATTCAGCTGACATCCTCATTGAAATCTGAGTTTCTGGCCTGTGACTGTGCTCCTCTTCACATGAATGGTTCACAGGATGGTGTTGGTGTAACTTGGAGCAGCCAGTGATCTACAAGCGGAGCCCCAGAGGGAGTACACAGCGACAAAAAGAGCACCAGTTTAACCATCACTGACGAACAAACTGTAAACATGGTTACAACTGAGGGCAGCTCATCCCACCTTAGTGCACACACACACACACTTTTCTCCGAGCAGGTCACCTATACGTGTACCTTTCGATTTTGCCCCGCCATGTCCATTGATGGTCGAGCCGATTGAATCTTTCCGGATCCGTTTGCTCGGAGGTCGAACGCTTGATCGGAGAAAATGATGCTGGTCGTGACACGGAGGGGCGGGCTCCGTTGAGGTCTGGGGATGTTGGTTCGAGCTTAGCCCGGTTCGGTTCGGCGGAGAGGCGGGGAGGACCGGAGCTGAACCGGGGCTGAGACCCGTGGCTGATGGATTAAGAATTTCCACTCCGTCGTCTCCCTTTGTACTGCGCTCCTCGCTCGCCTGCTCTCCGCTCTCCTCCTCGTCGCAACCTTCGGGCTTTCTGGACGGATTCCTCCTCCCATCGACACCGATCCCCTCCCTGGAGCCCGGTGTCATGCTGCCAGGACACAATCAGGAAAAATTTGTCAGATTGGGAGCAAAGCGATGTGCAAAATTAACTTCTAAAGACGACGTTCACTGTCTCTCAACATGGCCGCCGCTGTTTGTTTCAAATCCCCTCTCCAGTCCCGACAAAACAACACCAAATATATGCATTTAACGTCCTCAGATAAATTATATTCAACAACCAAAATAGTTTAGTGACTAGCGGTAGTGTTTTACCGAGTGTCCCTCGGCTGAAATTTGTGATATTTTGTGTTGAATTTCAACTAAATTCAAATGCGAGCGCTTTTCAGTTTAGCGCCCTGCAGAAACGACAACGAAACCTCTCGGTGCATTCGACCTCTAAATAAAGTGTTTATTTCAAACATTATTTTACCCATTTTCGTGCTCTTCGGTAGTAGGCGACGTCTTCTTTCTCTTCACCATGAGTCCGACCGGTTAGATTGACAAATACTGATCAAATCGAGCATAATAAAACCTGGAGCGATCTCTCCGCTTTCTGCCCTCTCCCTTGCTCTTGCTTCGACTGAGCTGAACTCTCTGCGCAGTTCAACTGTTTTCTATCAGCAACAACATTACTCAATGCTTCTTTGCAACAAGAAATAAAACGATATAACCCCACACATAGACATCAAATATTCACTGCACACACGGAGGAAGACTGTGCTATAGGCTATGTCAGCTGAGCCCATCTGAACCGATAAACATAGATAGTTTTATTAACCTGTGTGCAAGTGGACTTTGCCTGTCACTACGTCACCATCGCCTGCAGAAATGATGTCTATAAAACTATTTATTTTTATATACATCCTGCAATTGTAAGCCTTCATGACAATACTCTATTCCCTAACATTACTATCGCTTCATACAATTAAATAGTCATAAGTCAACCACAGGAGCAGGCTTTATGTGCGCTCTGCACATCAAGATCTTGTGTATTACAGTTTTAGATTGTGTTAAAAGACGTGTAAGCATCACTGCGATTATGCAATTTTGTTTGTTCTTGTTTTCTATTTATTCCCGGATAATCTGAAGGATGACACAGTCGGTGTTGGAGTAAGAGAAAGCTAAACAAAGGTTAAATGGACATGAGTGGGTGAAAAAGATGAGGAATGCACCACTTTTCATATTCCCACACAGCTTCAAATTAATTTGAGTTTCATGTCACCTAAATTAAATCTCTAAATCTCAGATAAATTACACGAGTCGTCAAATCTAAGTGATCTAACAGCAGATAGAGCCTGAAAGTTGGAGTAAAGTTGCTTAATATTCACTTTAACTCCCTGTAATCTTACAACTTTAAGACATAGTAGCACTAACAGATGAAATGCGGTTATAATTTAACTTCAAAATATCCTTTCAGTGTAACTTCAGCTCAATTTACAATCGTACAACAAACACACTGAAAGCCATACCACAAAGTTACATGACATATCTCCCCTGTAATGTTACAGTCCCAGCAGCTAAGTGCTTATAACTACTTCTTTACTGTTTAACTTCTGCTATAGTGTATTACATTAAAAGGTTAATGTCACTTTAAGAGTGTCATGTATTAATATGTGTGTGAACAGTTGTCGTTAACTGTTGTACTGAGTTGTATTTCATGTCTACAACAGTTGTTTCCACACATAACGTGGTACCTAGCATGGCTGCTGTCTTTGGCTAGCTAATAACGGTTAGCTACGGCAGTAAAAACAAGCCGCGACCTTACAAAAACTACTTGTAATATAATGATGATTCAATGCGGAGTCTCGAGAGGTTTGTTGGATTAAATAACACTATCAAACTTCGAGAATTACCTGAAGTGGAAGCCTGTTGGTGGTGTTCCGCAGTCGAGACACAGGCTAGCATCGCTAGCTGGCGGCAGCCGTCCAGCTTGTTACAGATGACAGTTCCTGCGGTTCGTTTGTCCACGCGCGTAGGCACGCCCACTACAACTCGAAAACAAACCCTGCGATTGGTCAGAAACACACGAGGACCGGCGGTTGAAATTTGATTGACAGAAGGCTCCGCCAATCGTTAACGAGAGAGTCCCTGGGAAGGACCAATTGCCACTCTCTTCCTGTCATGCCGTGTAAGTTTCCCCAATATATATTTTTAAAACACACAGTCAGTTTGACTCTTTAATAATCCGCCATGTTCACTCGGTGCTTAAAAGTCATTTTAACGAGATTCAATCACCGCTATGGAGTTTTTTTGGCGGTCTAAATATAAACTCCACCCATCGAGTGATTGACGTGTTGACCATCAAATCAACGGGCGATATTCAGAGGAGGCACTTGAATTAAATTCTGGCGTACACCGAAAATCACTGAGCTAAGTGAAATCAGGATTTGATATTAACAGCAGGGAGCAAAACACTGAGTTGGTTGAAATGTGGCAGCTAGAACAAAATGTGGCATAAATGGGCTTCATATTAAAATGATTGGCACTTTATTTTAGTTGCTATCTTGGACTCGACGCCAGGCGTGCTGGTGATAAGAACAGGCGTCATATTTCAAGATAAGTAGACGGGTTCGGTTGTTTAAGTGCTCATTGACGGACCAGCAGGGCGGGGTTTTGTGCCTTTTTTGTATAAAGGAATGCATTTATACTATAGATATACAAACTGGATTCAACACAAAATGCACTAACCTCAGTACTGTTGTGAATAAAGCAGTTTGTTCTCAAAAGACCTCGATTATTTCCTTTATTTTTTCTGGCGGGATGTCTTGCGACAGGAAAACGAGCGCACCTCCATCACTCAGCACAATGGCAGTGAACCAGTTAAATTCTTGCGTGTCACCGTTGGGTGGACTGAAATTCTTCACCGCCGGACGGAGTTTGGTTGGGCACGCGCAGACAGAGGGGAACTTGCTGGTCGTCCAGTTGGCAAACTGACGAAGTTGTCTTCGGAAACTTGAAGGCTCAAAAATATAAAAACCACTATGACTTCGACGAACATGTTTCAAGGGTTGGATACTGGCACGAAACCGAGTTCAAGGTGAGTAATGTGTTGCTCCGTTGAGCGTGAAAGAAACGGCCTGTGCTACGATGTCTTATTATCGAGTGTCGATTAACTGTTATCTGTTGGTTATGTGACAGGAGCTTCTCGAAGCTTTTTTTTATATTACACCATCACTCCTCTGCTGTTGCCTTTAAACACATCGCTACCAGCCGATGTGTTGTAAACAAGTTAAGCTGTGTGGTTGCTCGTGTTGAGCCAGCTTGGTTTAAGTTGTCTTAACTTGGAACAGTGAAAGAAGAGTTAGCTTTGAAGCTAACCGACCAGGCGTTGTCTGCTGCTGCGCCTGCGGAAGTGTGAAAGCCACTTCAGGCTGCTCTTCTTTGTACTCGCCACTCGTCGCCTCATTGTTCCCAGTTGAAGGAGGTTAATTTACCTCGTAAGCGCCCCTTCTTCGGGTCATATCCGCCAAAATAGACGAGGTCACACATGTTGTGGCTCTGCGAAAGTCTAACAAGATGAAGACCTTTCAGACATATGGCGCCATTCCCGGTATATAACCAAATAACCTGTCATTTAGCTGCTTTGGGTTTAAGCTGTCGGGCTGTACTGTAACATATTTATAGCTTGGTTACCTTGTGTTTTCTACGTGTCCTCTTTGTGTGTCAGGCTGCAAAACTATGACATCATGTTTTTAGCAGAAAGCAGTAAATATGAACCCTCCCCCCATGACTCTGAACCATTAGTACCCACTCTTTAATTTGGCAAACATTGACATCATCTGACAAGTGTTACCTTCAGTAAATTAGGTCAGTTAAGATTTAGTGAGAGGAATTCAAAATAAGCTTCCAGTTGAACCCTAGCTCTCACTTGCACACGCTAATTAATATGATAAATAAGTTGCATATGACGCTATACAAGTGGGATTATATTCTTGTGTTACGTCCACAGGGTTTTGCAGCCTCCCGGAGGTGGCTCCAGTAACCTGTTCGGCGGCTATGAAGAAGACTCTGCACCATCGAGAAGACCTAATAAGATGGCCTCTAAAGTTTTCGCTCCACCAGAGCAGCCCCAGAGCGCACCCAGGCGCTCCAATCCCCCAGGTCAGACCAGCTTGCTAGGGCTGATGCATGATGTCAGTGTCCAGGGTGTGAAAACTGTCACTATAATGTGACGGAGCCAGTATAAACACATTCACTGTTCTCCTCTGTGCCTGAATGTACACCACCTCCAGATTTTGTGGAGTATGTTGTATAGGAAAGTCCAGTGTACTGCTGAAACCTGTGAGTTTCCAGAGGGAAACTGCTGGGTCACCCTCACTGCCCATCTGTTATTTTTTTCAGTGTGGCATCTGTGAATTGCTGCCGCTGTAGTATGTGCACAGTATGACGCTAATTTGCTTAAGATTTGCATATTGCATGATGTTGAAGTGCTCAGATTAGATGTTCTGCCACAGTGTCGTAAATCTGCAGGACCACTAAAACTAAATGTCTCAGCAAAACCTAATCCACTGCTTGGTGATATTTTTATGTAGGTGGGAAGAGTAGCGGAATATTTGGTGAGCCTGAACCTCCAACTCAGCCACAGAGACACAACCCTCCAGGTGGACAGACCAGCAACATATTCGGAGCTGCAGAGAGTGCACCTGTCCAAAGTCCAAGCCGAGGCCACCCAAATAAGCCAAAGGTAGACCACGCACCAAGTTTCATACTTTTCTTTGACTACACATTGACATGGGTAGTTTTTGCTTTATTCCTCACTCATCACTGTGCAAGTAGGGTCCAAAGGTCTGCATGTATTCTATATTTGGTCCTCATTTTAGCCTAAAAGACTTGAGGAGCGCAGTAGCCGTGTATCAATCAGTGCAATCTCTGCAGGTCAATAGTGTTTGTGCCACCAGAGCATTGCTGGCTGCTGCTGAGTCTGTAGCAACAATCTCAGCAATGGCACAAATAAATTCCAAGCAGCCACAAAAAATAAGGACAGGTGCCAGTTCTCTGAACTTGTTGATGTTGGGCAGAGTGTTTGTGTTCCATACAGCTGTTTACATGCATACATAAAGAAGGCATGTAAACACACTGAGGTGTTCATCATGACTCGGGAATGTTTTAAAGAGTTTGGAAGATCTTTTTGCAGTTACTTGTTGTTGTGTTTGGATTCATTTGAAAGCTCTTTATCTGCCGACTATGAAAACTTATAATTCTAAATGTATATCTACAATATTTCTAATTATTTCCTCATTACAAAAGGTGTTACCTCAGACTGTTTTTAAAGGCTAGAACTATGACTTAAAGATTTGCCATCTGGTGCCACAACATATGATGGAATTTATAGGACTTTGTAGTTGCTAACTTGGTCAAACCATAATGGTCACTTGCTAGCTATGAGTAATTTGATCCTGCATGTGACAGGATGTGTATGATGTTTGGGGAAAATGTTGTGTGCTGCCACATTACTGTATGTATTGACCTTAAACATGCAGCTTTATTTTGAATTCCTTTATTCAACCAGGTAAAGACTTTTAATCTTCCACGGTGTCAAAAAAAGAGTCCAGGCCAAAGTTAGTAGCTTGCTAGCTTAAATGACAAGTACCTCTTCCTTTAAAACTACTTAAAGATGCCTTGTGGTCATATTCCACCAGGCACAGATGTGATATGTTCTGTGTGCGCCGTGGCCTGTTGGAGGTAATCGCAGCCTTTATGTTTCAACTGCGAGTAGGCCATGTCACTTCACTCCTGATCATTAAAAACTGCCGAAAGGAAAACAGTTTAACAAAGAAAAATCTCAAAGTCTGGTGGGCGAAATTCTTCCGAAACAGCGTCACGGAGACGTGCCTGTTGGGATTTTGACTCAGACATGCAACATTGGCCATGGAAGTTCACAGATTTTGAATAGCCATTTTTGCTTTATTCAGGTGGCATGAAGAAGATTGCTTTCATTGATTACATAGTGAGAAATCTCTTATTGTTTTCTTTTTTTACAGGACAATCTAAGCGTGGGACCTGAACCTGAATCACCAGGTGAGTTTGGGGGGTTTGTTTTTATACTGAGTCATCGTACTCTCTGTAGCATAATAACACACTGATTGTGATAGCGAAGCAGAAATGGTTGATTATGTCTGTAAGACGTTTCTCTTTTTTCCTCTCCAAGCACCCGAACCCAAGGTCAGCCAGCCTGAGGTGAAGGAGGAAGCTGCCCCTCCAGCTCCCGTGCCAGCCAAGGAAGAGCCCGCCCCTGTCTCAGCTCCTCCTCCCGAGCCTGAGCCCTCCCCTTCCTCTTCCTCACCTCCTGAGGTGAGAGACGAAAGTAATGATCTGAAGAAGCACGAGCCTCACCTGGGACCCAAGCCTCGCTCTCACAACAGGGTCCTCAACCCCCCTGGAGGAAAGTCTAGTGTGGTATTCTACTGATGGGCTGAACACACCACTCCTCCCAGTCTGTGTCCATACACTCCTTGTCTGCTCCCCTGTTAATCTTCTCTCATTCCAACCCCTCCCAGTCCCCACGGTTATTTCACCTGTACATCTAAACGCAGAGCAGGATTTTTTATTTTTTAGTCTTCACTCCAGATTCCTGGTCGAACACGTTGTCCTCAAACTTCTTGCACTTTCAGATCGATCTCTGGCTCCCAGCTCAAATACGTCTTCAAAGAAACCTGCAATCATACAATCACCAACCAGCCAGTCAACAGGCTAGTCAGCGATCACTTTGAATGTGACACTGTTCAATCTTAATATTGTGTGTGTTACTGTTTTCACGGTTTTAAGCATGTGTGTAAATGTAAATCGGTTTAAGGCACAATTTATTTGTCATTTTTGCATCTCAATAATGGATCAGACGTTGGAGTGTTTGTTCAGCTTTAAAAAAAAATTGATTTACATGATTTGTAACCAAAATCATCTGCGACATTTGCTAAAAATTCAGAGTGACCTTAATGTGTAGGCGTTCAGTCAGGAGGGGGTGAATAAACGTTAGCGTTAATGTTAAAATGTTTCAGGGAGTTCCACTCGTGCCAGATCCTTTATCGGATGACTGCGTAAAAACCTTTTTGTTTTGGCCGTGTTAGACGACATCTACCGACTGTATAATCAGAAGCCTTATATCAGCTCAGCATTTTCATCTTTTCTTGCCTTCTCATGAATTATTTCTTCATGGTTTCCTTCTCTAGATGCCAAAAATTGACCTCAAATCAAAGATGAATCTAGTTGTTTTGCCTACTCCCAAATGTTTCCGCTTCCTTAAAGAAATTCCATTTTCATTTTATGCTTTTGTATCATGCAGGTCCTTTTCTGCTTCTTCCTCATTGCTTGCTTTATCTGAAAACATGCCTTCTTTTCTTTTTCCTTTTCTTTTTTTTTGCTTGGGGTAGGCCTTTGTTTATGTTTTAAATTAAAACAGCTGAAGACAAGTGAACTCTGGACAAGCGTGTGTGGTCTACCTGTGTCCAGGTGGGCTCATTGATAATCACCTCTTCACCCAACTTCATGATGCACATTTATGGTATTCTGGTGCCGGCCTGTCTCCCCCCCTGTGTGTTGATGTGCCTGGCAGGCAATGAGCACAACAGAAGAAAGAAATCCTGTGTATTGCAATAAAACTGTTGTTTTGCATTTAGAGTTTGGGTATTTTGTTTACTTCCCAAAAACGTAGACGTAATACTTGGTGAGTGAATTTACTGTTCAAAAAATGGAGGGAAAAAAAACACACAGGCCTTGTTAGATTTTTGTCTGGATCAGTGCAAATGTGACATACAAACAAGTCTCATCTGCTCCAGATTTGTAGTTAGTTTGTTGAGTCGCTGACACTGATGCTTTTGTCCAGATTTGCCCTTTGGCAGCAGCGCTCTGTGCAAGCTGCTGGTACTAAAGACAAAATGGCCACTTTCTGCCTCGAGGAAAATGTAGTTTTTAGCTTTACGACTACACTTTTGAATCTGTAGTGCTGTTATTCATTTTTCTACATTTAAGCAACCGACTGAAAGAGCAAATACATGTGAGAATACACAGATACTGTTTGTGTGACGTATAAGAAGCCCACAAAACTACATGTGGTTATAAACATAAGAAATGTGATACTGACGTATACATATACAAAAGTGAGAGGCATCAGGCAGGACTGGATGCTAGCTTATGTAAAAGCTCTTAACATGTACATGACAGCAGCCATGACATTAAAATTTCATGCTCAGAATCCTATTGTGGGTTAAACAAAAAAAAAAAAGACTTGGCGTCTGTGTAGAACGAGTTCTGGCTAATTGCTAGGACCATTATGAACAGTGTGTTGAGTAACCAAAGCCTCTCACACACAGCTTGTCTTTAAGAGTGTTCAACTAATGTGTTCATGAAGAACAATGAATGAGATTTAAAGAAAAGTATAGACAATCTCCTTAACCAGGATTACCGTGCACTTACTGTGTGTAATATGAGAGCTAACAGACAAGTGAACGCGTGTCTCCATTGACCTCAGATGATAGTACACGACAGGGTTATATTAATTATTATTAAACTCAAAGATCAAGATATTTATATTAGTTTTGTACCACCTGGATGTCAAACATCTTGGTGAAATCTTGAGTTTCTGAGCCGCTTACGGTGCTCATGTCAGCTAAAAGTGTCCCTTCTATGCTATATTAAGTGTTCAATTTAAAATGAAATGTTTATTACAAGGTGACCATGTAGCCGTGACATAGCATTTACCTCCTAAGAAAACTAGAAGCTTATTCATGTTTCCCAACTCAAACCTCAAAGTTCATTCAGGTCCGAAACCTCAAATCAGGGCAGGACCGTCAGAGGAAAACCCACCTTCTGCTGTGAGTCTGAAGAAAATGAATGAAAGGTGTGACATGTAAATATTATCAGTATTTCACTGCCACCTGCTGAACGAAATTAAGAAAGACAGCTGAAGCTTCGTGCTGACTAAAACAGTCCCAGCTGACGTTCGGGCATGAAGTCAATATTCATTCTGGTAGATTTAAATGTTTAGCTTGCAGTTCATTCACGCTAATGCTGCATCTCTCTCTCTGTCTGTCTGCCTCTTTTAGAGTGGCAACTTAAAGACTGAGACCTGATCACAGCTCAGAGATTTACTCATCTAATTTGTGTTTTGCGGCACATTTGTGGATTTTTTATTTTTTATTTTTCACATTTTCTTGTGCAGCTGTAAATAGTAATATGGAGGGAGTTCGGATTAATTTGGCTTTGGCGCTGAGGGTCCTTTATCTACCCTGTTTTTATGCTTCATTGATCAGTTTTTGTCTCCATTGTTAATCCTCTCCACAGCAAACAATAGCCCAAGCTACACTTGTCTGCCTGAAAGAAAGTTCAAATGAAAGATGTTTGAGCTCAACTCCTTTCCTTTGTTATTGTCTGGGAGTGATTCTCATACAGTGTGTGCTGTCCTGTGTGTGTGCGGTCTTTAGGCTGGAACCACCCGTCCATCTTAAGATAATAATTATATATATATATATATATATATATATATATATATATAATACCTGTTGATGATATTTTTAATATTACACAAAGAACAACAGTCTGCACCGACATGTCCTGAATTATAAACAGAGCTGGAAGTATTTTTCTTATGTATCTGGTGTGTGTTTTGAAAGAGTTGGGGATATTCTTTTTCCAATCAGGAATGTTCACTGCAAGAAGATTTTTCTACCCCGTTCCTCTCCTCAGCAGAGTCGAGTGTATTTGCTGCAATCACCTGATAAAACTCTGAATCTGGAAAGCTGAATTCCCCCCTCTCTTGATCAATATGACTGCAAAGTCCTGTCATGGAGGTAAATCTCTTTTCTGACCATTCAGGTGCCAAAACAGATAAATATATACCCTCAAAGATCCTGCAGATTCAGAGCAGCCACTCTTAACATTCCGGATTATTTCACCGTGGTTAGAAAATATAATTTCAGCAGGTTAATAATTAATCTCAGGCACTTTTGCTTAGCTGCAAAAACTACCCTAAAACTTTGACATTTAAAAAATACATTTGTTTTTGTTGCCAGCGTTCAAACAATCAAAGCTGCTCTCTCAGGTGAGAGTCAGTATTTACCAAAATGTCATCCAAATTTAAACTCACATCTTCAAAGTAATTTATCAGTAAGGTTCTTTAGAGTGTGTTTATGTATAGACTCTTTTGTTTGTCTGCATTTTATTTCATTTTCGGAGAGTGCATTGTCATTATTAATGCATTTCTAGCAGCAGGTCCTGTTGCGGAACGAAGTCAAGTCGGATATAAAGAGAGTGTAGAAAAAACTCAATTTCCGGTTAAAACTTCCAAAATAAAACTACTAGTGAGGCTGTGACTGCATAAACCAACGTACAAAAGACAAGGCTGAGGACACTGACACCATGTCCTCAGGACTGTTTATGGGAATTAAGCATTTAGTATAGACTAATAGGAAGATACAGGAAATATAAATTAACAAATATGTGTCATAAATAAGTTAAAACTTACATTTTTGTGTGGAGAATTTCTTGGATTATGCAGGGGTAATTTACACCTCAGTGATTATAGTATAAATCTTTTAAAAACCTGAACATGGCTCTGACAAATGAAATGTTACAGTCATTCAGATTTGTGTTCAGAATATTATGAAGAGTTTAAAGGACAGAATGATCGAAACAATTGAAGGAAGTTAAGTTAGTCAGTCTTCATAAGCTGTTATAATGCCCAACTTCACAGCAGAAATAAACATGTTTACAGCCTGGTACAAAACACAGTTTTGGTCTCTTTAGCTAATTTCCCCGTTCATGACAACTGTACTGAGGCTGAGTTTGTACCTAACTCACCTGTTGAAATGATATTAAGGTTTAAAGTTATGCAAAATTAAGAGCATGGTTGCTTTGCTTGACAGGTGGGTGCTGTTACAGGTGGTTTGAGCACCCAGGCTTCATTCAACCCATCTCAGGTCCACCAATAGCTGCCTAGATTAGCCAAAGCCACCCCAGGGCTCTTCAGAAACCTTCATAGATGCAACGTCCATATTTTATACTGTTTGTAACACAGGCTTTGTTATAAATGTGTAGCCTCTGAGATAAATATTCTTTTTCCCAGACTTTAGGAGCTCCCACCAAGCTTATTTTCAGTCATTTTATTTGTTTATTTAACTTTAAAGTTTCAGAATTATTTATCCTATGCAGGTAAAACAGGGTCAACAATACAATGAAATGTGTTGGACAAGAGGAACAGGTCAGCTCAGCTCAGAGTCTGTAACAGACAGAAATAAGAAGTCAAATACAGGAAAATATTAGGTAAGAAGTAATATAAAATACAAAAGATAAAATATAATAGAGTAGATTTTAAAAAATAGAATATGAGAAAAATATAAATATGCTCCATATACAAAGTATAGTAAAAATATGGAAAATATATTTGAATCTACTATATGCTGTACAAGGTTGTGACAAGTATTTCTGTATGAACAGATATTAATTATTTATTAATATTATATTAATTGTATATTGTTTTTATTTAGTATTTATTTTTTGTTTATTTTCACAGTAGTACTGAAAAGTCGACTTAAGAGTTCGTCAGCTTTATTTTGAAATCGCGACGCTGACTTCCGGTGCGGCCTGTCTGACTTGACGCACGTGAGCGTGCTTGCTCAATGCAGACGGTGTGACGTCAGCCGGAGCAGGTCAGCTGGCTCCTCCATCTGAGCAGCAGGGAGAGCCTCTCCCATAGGGAGACATCACCATCAACGCCCGAGCCTGGCCAGCAGCATCGGCGGCCCGCTGGAAGGAGACACAAAACATGGAAGACACGATGTTATAGAGGCGGATCGGGCGTCGGCGGGGATCGGGAACGGTTTAGATTATTTATTTACATATTTATTAATTTATTTATTTCCCCCTGCCAGTAATGGCTGGGGTCCATGGCTGCGGCTGCTGAGAGGCAGGTGCAATATCATCGACGAAGGCGTTTCGCTCCCCGGCATGGGCGATCCACAGGCCGGCCCACTGCACATCCACTGCTCCCCGGATCAGATGCTCTCAGCGGGGCGAGAGCAGTAGCTGGGCCCACGTCTGGAGGCGATACATCGGGTGGTGGTGGTGGTGGCGGTGTATGTGGAGGGGGGGGCCCTCTTTACATCAAAACATTAGAGCCAATATTTCCAGTACCGAGCTCAAGGTTATGCGCTGTTATACGCAACAGCAGCCGGATTTAGTTGAGTGAGTCTGTGCTGCTGCAAAATGTCATAATTTCTCTTTATTAGAGGAGAGACTGAGATTGAATGTCCCCTTTTCTGCGCTGAGCGGATCCAAACCTTGTGACAGTCTCGCCTTACAGGCCTGAAAAACTGTTTGAACGCAGCCCTCCTCGTCTCATCTGCAAAAAAAAAAAAAAAACAGGAGCCGGCTCCAGCTGCCAAGATGATGGAGCTACCGATAGACGAGGTGGTCTACCAGGACGACTACGGCTCCGGCACCGTGATGTCGGAGCGGGTGTCCGGTTTGGCCAACAGCATCTACCGGGAGTTCGAGCGGCTGATCCGCAGCTATGACGAGGAGGTGGTGAAGGAGCTGATGCCGCTGGTGGTGAACGTCCTGGAGAACCTGGACGCGGTGCTGACCGAGAACCAGGAGCACGAAGTGGAGTTGGAGCTGCTGAAGGAGGACAACGAGCAGCTCATCACCCAGTACGAGAGGGAGAAAGCTCTACGCAAGCAGGCGGAGGAGGTGAGTGACCTGCAGGCTCTGATGCTGGGGGGCCTCTAACCCGGCATCCTCACATCCAGCTTCACGGTCTGAAGTGAGAGGTTTCATCAGACATGTGACTCATGTTTAGGCCTGTGACAGGAAACTGTCGAGCTTTAATGACACACTGTCAGCTCTGCTTTATGTTAAAAATAAAGTCCCTATAATAAAAACCTGCAGGCACCCCACACAGTGAGTAAAGATAAAGCAGTGGCATGAGAATATTTTATAAGTTTGTCTTTACTCAGCAGGAAACTCAGACTTCTTAAGTGCAAAGTTTAAAGTGTAAAACAAAAGTATGGAGTCCTTCTAACTCTATAGAAGACCTCACAATTCAAGAGATTTGAATCTAAATCTGCTTTTCAGGGATATCGAAGTGATTCTATACGAGTTAAGCCAGCATGCTGAGGTCAACATAGCACAAACAAAGGAGTGTTTATTTAGGAACTGGATGCAGCAGAGTAAATATGTACACTATGTGGGCTATTTTATCCAAGTACATGCATGTAAAAAGTAGCCAGAGGTTGAACATATACTGTCACAGCATTACATTTGTATGCATGCATGGAGATTTCCTACCACTAACAGAGCTCCAGCCGCTGTAAATACTGATGCTACATGCAGCACAAATGTGTGTCTTTGCAATAAATTCGCTTCATATTTTATCGCTTTTTTATTTTGCCTGAGCTGACACGAGCCTCGCATGCAAATACGTGCATGATATGCAAAGACCGGATAGAAGTGTGCGGTGGTGAAGGGGCAGTCAGCGAAGCTTTGACAGATGAAGGGTGTAAGCACAACTCCGAGTGGGCGTTTACACTTGGACACGCAGCAGAGAACAGGGACACAAACAACAAAAGTGGACATTAAATATGGAGCTATCACATTACAGGTTATCCACTGCACAGTCCTTTCTCTGTGTGTCACAGCAACAGCCGTGGGATCCAGCAGGCATCATGAAGCGACTTTAGTCCTCCTCCCATCCAAAGAGGCCTCAGCATGGCTCTGACAGCCCTGCTTGTATCAGCTTAGCTCAGTTTTTAGGCATCACCTTGTCTCCCTATGTCGGACATCTCATCTGTTTTCACTTTAAGCTGTTAATTAAGAGTTAAATCTTAAAATTTTAGACATATTTAAGCTTCTTTTAAATCCTTTTATCATAAAACAAAGTTGCTGAGTTAGTAATAATACCAGAACAGGTACTGCAGGTAAGAGTAGACACGGAGGCGGATGAAGCTTTTGTTTTATTTGAAAGAACAGGTCCAGTCACATTTTTCAGTTTTTTGTTAACATCTATACGAAAACTGGAACTGAAAGTATTTGTATGGTGGAAAAAAAGGGAAGAACCACAATGGCCGTATATCTCTTTACATTCACAATAGAGCTGGAGTTACCCTGCACTCCTCTGTCTCCCAGTTAAGAAAGGAAAAAACATAGCAGGTGTAGCTCAACGTACGTTACCTTTCCACAAATTCTTGAAAACAACTTGTTAGTTCCAGTTAAAAGCTAGATTTAAAACATCCTGTGTGTCCACAAGTCCACTTGTGTTTCCAGTTTGTCATACAGACTAACCTTGCAGTATTAATAAAGTGTGTAATCTTTATTTTCTGTATTTGAGGAGCGTTTTGGTGACGCAGAGGAGCTGCTGGCTGTCAAACGGTTCACTGAAGCGCCTCCTCATCCAGTCGTTTTAACAAACATTTATATATAGCTGAATTCTTTCACTTCTACAGTAAAAACTGTGTTTCGTAATGGTGCAGTGCCTGTTAAATGTTAAGTTTCAGGCTTATGTATGTCTTAAACACCTTTCTATGTTGTGATTTAACCAGTTCAGACTTAAAGTCGCCTTTTTTGTGCAACGTTTGATGTTTTTTTGACTTTTTTTATGGTTTGCAGCCAGCGAGAGAAGTCGATTTGCATTTCCTCTCAAATTAGGTGACAAATTTGAATGGAGCAAATAAACAGAGAGATTTCTGTCTGACTATCGGAGGGGTGTGATGGGGGATGGGATGACGTGCGAGGGGTGGGGAATCATAGGAAATCAATAGTGCACAGAGCACACTGAGGGAGCCTGGCACTGTAACCTGATTTGTGCTTATGAGGAGCAGAGACAGAACAACAAAAGCAGGGAGAAACACTCTCTGCAGTGTGAGCGAGTGAACGCACAGGCCTGGAGAGGACAGAGTCAGAAGAAAAAGACAGCATGAGAGAGTGAATCTCACTGCCAGGAAACAAGAAACAATAACACGTCCCCTCGCAAGACGCAAGGAGAAGAAAGCGGCTCAGATTACAAGGTTATTAGGCTCGAGCTGATGGTAAACAAAGCCGCAAGTCCCTGTGTGCTCGTGTGGCCTTCAACCAAGACATCCAGGATTACATCTCTTTAAGTGAGGTTAACAAATTCAGCCATTTTGTTGGATCTTTGTTGTTTTTATTGTGCGAAGCCGCTGCCGTCTGTGATGATCCATCACTTCGTATCACTGACTGTGCCCGTTTCACACGCCCCAGAGCGTGATGACAGTAAAACATTGATCATCTCCGCCTTTATCAGATCACGCTCTTATCACTATCTCTCCTGAGGTTTTCCTTGAGACTGTATGTCATTATTTTCATGCCGTCGTCTGCTCAGGTAGCACACCGTGTAAATAGTTGGACGTGTGACCACATTGCAGTCAAACACACTCAGCCACGGTTTGTCAGGTAATCAATTATTCCTACTGGATGGGAAAATCACAATATTGCAGTACATAATTACATGAAATGTCTCATTCTACCTGTGCTATTTAAGTTTCTAGCCATCAAACCACTGCATACTGTATGCTGCACCTCCTTAACGCTGCATTTTAATGTCAGGGGATAGGTGTCAGATGCAGGTATAAGTGCAGTGGATAGAGGAGTGCATTTGAAGGGCGCTACTGTAAGGACATGTTCCCAGTCCAAGGGGGACAGGACACTGTGTGACGCTGTGGTCTGCACAGCACAGTGGTGGACACTCGTTTTAGACCAGTACGTCTTTAATTTAAAGACCCAATATGAGACGCAAACAGCATCAAGGCTTGGTAGTCGATTCACTTTCTCCTGAGTCATAAAGTTGTTTTGCCAAAGCAACTGTGATATTGCAGCCGAAACAACTAATTGGTGCATTTCCCTGCCAAAATCCACTCTGCTCATGATAAACGAGCGCTGTGTTAGATGTCAATAGCAGCTGTTGTATCGCGCCGTAGGTCATCGTTTTGTAGCGAATGACGTTTCATGTGGTGCATAGTCCTGCCTGCAGCCGGAGGATTACAGTATTAAGACTCAGTGGACTTGCAGCACTGAAAAAAGGACGTCATTGTGAACAGCTTTATAAAAAAAAAAAAACACAAACAAACAGGCAAATTGAAGGGGAAGTAGGCTGCTCTGTGTTTGCCTATTCTGGTTCCTCTGGCTGAGTTTATGTGTACACTGTGGGACCAGCTGAGGTAATATCTAGAGCTGCTGACCAGCTCCAGCCTTTCTGTGAGAGACTGAAGGCTTTAAATATCATGGTCCTCTCACCCAAACACTGTTTATGACTCATGCAGGGCAGACTGGAGTTCATGAGTCACTGAAAGGTTGTGAACAATATCATAATTACCGGATGACACTCATCACATGCAAACTAATCGTGGTGTGCAGTTTCTTTCCATGAATCCAATCTATATATACGGTAGTTACACTATTATTTAATCCATTGCTTTATGTACTGTTTGCAGCTCTGTAGAGATCTATTTTTGTGCTCATGTGTCCTCCATCAGAAATTCATTGAATTCGAGGATGCGTTGGAAGCTGAGAAGAAGGATCTGCAGGGGCAGGTGGAGTTTCTGGAGCTGCAGGGGAAACAGCTGGAGCTGAAGACAAAGAACTACTCCGACCAGAGTGAGCGGATCAACATCCTTTATTGTAACTTAATATACTGTGTGCGCAGCACATCTGGCTGCTCTCAATGAACGACCTGAAATCAGGATCATCATAGTCTCCAGTCTCCAGGAAGTTAAGCATCAAAACAACAAACAGCATGCCTTAAAAAATGATTTTAAATAAGCAGGAACGCTTTTGACATTGACAAACAGAGTTTGTCAGACCAAAGAACACGTCACATGTTTTCAGCAACTGTTTTCCAACATATTTAATGTAATTTAAAAGAAATCTCAGAATTGCCTTTACACCTTTACCTTTTTAGATTAGTGTTGAGACCAGTACTTTAGGTGTAATAGCTCTGCAGCTCTTCAGGCACAAGAACATTTCCACTGTAAACGGAAAATGGAAAGGGAAGTAGATACATGTTGTATTTTTGGATTATTTTACATCCTTCACTTGTGACAACCATGGAAATACTATAATCTCAGACTTCTCTTCCATATATTTCCTGTTTGGAGCCATGACTGCCTTTTATTGTTATGTTTATTGTTATGTTAACATCACATCTTAGCTTATAACTAATCATGGATGTGCACCACCTGCATGAATGTGAACTCTCCTCGCTCTCTTTCTCCCTGACAGTCACTCGGTTGGAGGAGCGAGAATCCGACATGAAGAAAGAATACAACGCTCTGCACCAGCGCCACACCGAGGTAAGACCAGTCAAGCTTTTTGACGGGACTCCAGAGACCTTTAACTTCTACAATAACTTCTTACATTTACATTTCTGTATCTCCAAAATCCACCAAACACACATGCCTGTTAGCTATTAGTGATTTGAATACTTATCAGCCTCAAATGCTCCAGCCATTATCTTAAATAAATGTTCAGTATAGCTGTTTGTTTCAGAAAAGAAAGCAATGGCTGCCTGGAAAGTAGAGGAACAGAGTTTTAATATCCAAAACAGGTTTGCGTGTTTAAAAACTAAAAACCCAGATTTATGTGATTTGTAGTAAATAAACAACATATGCAAAAGTCCTCATAGTTCAGTGTCATAATCTGACAACCAGATTTTTTTTTGGTTCACTTCCAACATTTCGTGAATTATATATCTTTGACTTCCAGGGTTTTCTCTCATGCTTAAACATCATGTTTCTCTTCCTCTCTTCTCCCATCTTTTCTTTATCTTGCCCTCGTGGATCACAGATGATTCAGACGTACGTCGAACACATAGAGAGGTCCAAAATGCAGCAGACAGGGAGCAACAGCCAATCAGACGGCCCCGGCTGTGGACGAACGTGAGTCGTTTTGCGCATGTGTCGGCGTGTAAAAGGTCACGCATTAATCTTTGAATCTGAACTTTCCTCTTTCGTCTCTGTTGCTGCTGTTACGTGTTTCGTCCTGACTGTACTGGGCTTTTCATGCGTCAACGTGCTCATTGTGTTGACGCTGGCATTTGTCAGGAGCCGTGATGAACAGCTGGTACTTCCTCTCCTGACAAGAGATGAGGGGAAGTCTACAAAGAAACCTGGCAGCCATTATCAGCCTTGTGGGAAATAATAACAAAAAAAAGAAAGAAAAGTTTGGCGTTTGTTTGCCAGTTTGCAGTGTTCAGCAAATGACACAAGCCATCAGTCCTGAATATATATGAGCATGAAGCGGGACGAGGACAGGGACATCTGGTGCAGCTTCTGTAGCTGAACTGCAGATTAGTCACCTCCTGCAACATGTTCACTGTAAACACAGTAATTTAAATATCTATCCAGTGACACTGATTATTTAAAGCACCCCGATCCAACACATCTTCTTCAACTATTAGAAACAGAGCTCCACCGATGTTTGCCCATTATTGTCTCTGTTTTTAGGATAGATGCTGATGAGGCTCACTGCTGTTCCTTCTTAACAAAATTCGGATTCATTTGAATAATAACAATCTTAAAAAGTGCGCAATTGCAAAAATACTTTAAAGCAACATTGTGTAGAAATATTTTTAGTGCCTCAAATGGTCGTAAACATGAACAGCTGCACACTCGTGTTTGTTATGATTACATTACTTATAATCAAAAAGTAGCGAGTCGACAACTTTGCTAACAGCCAAACATCAAACGAGTGCAACAACACAAGACATAGCAGCCAGCTGATATTACTCACTAGTCCAACAGCAAGAAGTCCAGCTCAGCGTCTGTCCTTCAGCCTTTTATTTCTCTCTTTTCTCTCCTTAGCTCTCTGTCAATGTCCTCTTTGGCCTTTTTACCTCTCTCATTATGTCCACAAAAATTGCTGATCCTGGTTACTTTGCCTACTTGCCAGCTCCTGTTCTGGCACGACACCAGGCCCACTCCCTATCAGCATTCCCCCGTGCCCTGGATCTGAAACGTCCTCTTCCCAGTTGTCCCCTGGTGCTCTGAGCTCACAATCATTAGCTACCAGTGGCTATAACTCGCAGCAGTTCACCTCACTGTCCATCAGGACACTGTAAATCAGGGAAAACCATCCACAAAATATGATCCAGTTTCACCAAAATCAGTGAAATAGTTGGTGGTGTGGAACGTTACGTGCTTCTAACAAGGGATTGTACCTGGATCACAGCGTTACATAGAGCAGAAACAGACAACATTCACCTCATTATGAGTCAATGTTAAAATCTGTTATTTTGTGGTAAAAAAGTTACACAACGTTGCTTCAAAGCTGTAGTCAACTTGTAGCGATGGTAAAGCGTGTGTGTGTGTGTGTGTGTTTTCATGTGTCATGGCATGTTCCCGTCTGCTGTCTCTCTCTAATCGTTGTCTGTCTGTCTGTCTGTCTGTCTTGCTGGCTTGCTCTCTGTGCTGCTGTTTGCACAGTCAACGACACACATGGAGGAAAAGGTAAATTCAACCAGTGGTCCCACAGCTGATCCTCACACCTTCTCCCTGATCAGCTCCGCCGTATAAACCGGCCTGCTCTGACTTCAAACGTGATTTCAGATTTGCTGATGCCCCCCTCCTCCTCCCCCTCCTTCCCCTCCTCCTCCTCCTCCTCCTCCTCCTCATCATTATCATCATTAGTTACTGATGCTGTAATGTATCAACAAAGAATGAAATAAGGAATGCTTCAGAGGTCATGATGAGCAACACAAACCTGCAAACAAACAAAGTCTGCCTTCCTGTCTGTCTCCCTCATGAGTTGCGTTTGTCTGTCTGCCTGCTCTGCTTGTCTGTCTGTCACATGTCCAAGAGTGAAACAAGTTATAGTTATATCGATGTGGATTATTATTAAGCAAAGAACACAGTAGGTGTTAGATTTGGGCATGCCTGATGTATCTAGGGTGGATTATCAGCCTGCACAGCAGCAACCAAGGACCTAATGATGATGTAGGAATATATTTTGACTTGCTGTAATCTATATAATGTATATTTATCTCCCTGTAGTTGCCTGTGTTAGTGCCTCTGTCTGTCTGTTTGAATGACTTGCATCTGTACCCCGAGTAAATTAAGCAAAGCTCACAAGGCGGATGTGTTGGCCTGGAGGACTGGACTGCATGTCCTCAGAGCACTCTTTGCTTCTTGTTGCAGGGCAGACATTTTGCTCTAAAATTCCCCTCCCGTGTCTTGTGCTACTCTTTTATTTTTTTTTTTAAATATCAAGATGTTGGATGGATTGCAGGCGTTTGCTGTTTCTATGTGGAGCTCCTCGTGTATGTGTTTGTTCCTCCTCGGTGCTCAGTTTAACTACGCTTATTCACATTGTTGCTGAGAGTTAGATGACAAGACGGACTCTCATACAGCCAGAAGCAGCTGCTTAGCTTAGCTTAGCTTAGCATAAAGACTTTATGCTAGGATAAGCAAGCTCCATATTTGCTGTGTGGATATGTGTCAATCTTCTCATCTAACTCAGCAAGAAGCCGAATAAGAGCATTTCCAAAATGTTGACCTGTGTCTCAACATTTTATTTTGTGCCTTGCATCTAATGCATGTCAGGCTAGGCTCCAACCCTGGGGAGGAAAAGATGATTAGATGTGATAAATGAGTGTGAATCAGTCAGTCTCATGTCTCCACCCTTCTCTGTGTCTCCTCTGCAGCAAAGCGGAGCGCCCGCCGTCATTGAGCCTGTACCCCAGCGGCGACGGCATGGTACGTGGGGGTCTCGGGGGGGCTAGGATGATGCCCGGGAAAGACATCTGGCAGCTCAGCGAGCTCGGCCAGTCCACCTTCTGCTCTGCCTATCAGGTGGGACAGACAGCGGCCCTGTTCTCCTCCACGACCACAGCCCGGGGAGTGGAAGAGGGAGGGGCAGCCTTTCCTGCTGCCCGTCCCGCTAACCACACCCAAACGGACCACCTCCTCCCCCCCCCCCTCACGCCTGCTTGTGTCACTTTAAAATAAACGTATCTTATTCTCTCATCACCTTTTAAAATCAACACTTTAAAGTCAGATCTGTTAGCTATATCTGTTGACTCAAGCAAGCAGGGGTCCATGTTGTTGTTTTTTTCCATGGAGCTTTCTTTATAACTGTGTTATTTTGCTGTGTGGTCGTGGAGCTTCTCCCATACGTCCTCATATTTTAGTTTACACTAACACATTAAGTGTTTCTGTTTATGTTACTCATATAATTTGATGGTAGGTAGCGCTTTATCTGTGAGAGAAGCAGCAAAGGTAAGAGCACAGACTCTCAAACATTTTATGCTGAGGAAAATAAATCAGTAGACGTTCATGTTCGGATACAGACGGACCACACAGGAGGCAGATGTGTGAACGTGACAAAGTGTCAGGTGTATGATACTGAAACAAAATATTACAGGAAATGGAAAAACTTATTTTAAGTTATTCAAAAAAGGTTGAGTCAACTGGACCGGAGAAAGATGAACCTGAATGACTGAGAACCTCCACAGACTTATTTTAAGTTACATTCCCTCATAGTAGTTTGATGTTTTTAGAAGAAATTATTTCATTTTCAAAAAGTTTGTATGATGACTGTGACAATCACAAGATGCTGTCACAGGATTCATCTGTAAAGAGCCAGAGGGCGGCATGCAGCACATGTTTGGGTCCATTAAATCAGTTTGAATCTGTGATCTAAAAGACAAAAAGTTAAGTGATAAAACATCCTGTGTTTTAACAACATGAAGACCTAAAGACCTGAAGAGATCAGCTCATTTGGCCACCAGAGTCATGCTTTAGGTAAAAAGTTCCTCCTCTATATAAAGCTCATACAGTCCTGTTTGTGTCTTGCTTCTATGTTCTCGTCATCTCGCCGTACGTTAAGGAGGACGGATCAGAGTCCGATTCTGTGGCGGCCACACCGAGCAGCACGGGAAGCAAGTCCAACACACCCACCTCCTCTGTCCCCTCCGCCACCGTCACCCCCATCAACGAGGGCTTCCTCCAGCACGCCGACTATGATGCGATGCGAACTAGTAACCGCAGGAAAAGTGCCAAGCGGCTCAGCCGAAATATGGAGGTGCAGGTTTCTCAGGAAACCAGGAACGTCAGCATTGGTGAGGAGCTGACACCAAATGTTTACAGAAGTGACCTGTGCAGTCTGAGTCTTTGAAAGCTGCAGCTGAGATGTGATTCTGTGCATCCCCGTCATGTGTTTTTTAGGTATCGGAAGCAGTGATGAGTGGCCAGAGTTTCAGGAGATCATCGATTCGCCCCGTGACCTGGACATGTGTGTGGACCCCCGAGTGTACGGAGGAGGAAACAGGTACAAACACACTGTCTCTGTGTTAACATGTACAACACGTGTTGACAGTGTACAGTGAAAATCTTCCATCTCCAAAGGTTTAAGGCCATTTTTATGAAAGTTTCAAAGAACAACACCAGTATGTCTGTATATTTAAATGTAAAAGTCATGTCAAAAATTCACTTACCAGTATGTTTCCAGAAAAACACGAAATATTTCCTGTTTTTGGTGGATTTGTTGGTTACAAAACACAATGAGATCCCTTTGCTTCACTCACTGTTTAGACTTGCAAACACTCACTTGCTTGAGTTTGGTTAATCAACATATCGAACATCATTTCTGCAGTTATTCTTTGTTCAAATTATGTTATGGTTTTGTTGTGTGTGTAGCCAGTCGTCGAGTTAAAATTTGAACAAGGGCTGAAGTTGCCAGACGTTTGATGGACAACAAGTGCTACACACATGCATGTTGTTTACCTGCTGAAAGGACTCAAATGTTGCAATTTAACAGTGTACAAGTGATTGTTTTTTTTTTGCTGCTTTCCCTGATGAAATCTGCCGTGTGTTTCAGCCCCTCTCAGGGCATCGTGAACGAGGCCTTTGGCATCAACACCGACTCTCTCTACCACGAGATCAAAGACGCCAAGTCGGACATCATTGGAGATGTAGATGCAGGTGCCGAGCTGCTAGGTATGAACATTTGCTGCAGCCTGTTAACATCTGTTAAAAAAAGCTTGGCAGCGAAATTAAAGCAAATTTGATGGTTGCAACTCTTTAGTTGAAGTATCTCAAAGGAAAGGCCTATGGCTGCCTCAGTGATATCGGATCAGATCCAAAGTAAAGGGCGGATGCATGTGCACATTACACAAAAGCCAGCATTCGTTTTTGCTTTGCGTTACCGCAGGGCAGGAGCTCCATGTGGAGGCTGTGTGACTGTGCCACTGCACTGACTCTCACTGTTTATTTTACCTTGCATGGCTGAGGCTGGACTTCACTCCATGCCAGCAGCTCATCCCTGCGTCACATCCTGGAAAAAAAAAACAACATACAATCCCTCACTGGCTGCAACCCCCTCCTCAACCCCAGCTGCCCATTCATGCAGTGTTTTCTTATTTCTTTGTCTACTTTGTTTGTTTTATCTCTTTTTTTACGGGGCAGAGGCACGTTCGATGCAGCCCGGGTTTAAGGTTTTGAGTCTAAAGAGATTTTTTTTATACTTCAAATCATATTTATGCTCCTTATTTATCTTAGAGGTCCATTATCAGCCTTTCTTTTGGGCCAACTGAGTTTTGATTTTCATTCAGAAGCAATAGAAAGGCCCGTCTTCTTGTCCATCTGTTAACTCTCACCCGTTTCCTTTTTTTCCCCTTTTATGTGCTTCTGCTGGTGACACCCATAGGCGAGTTCTCAGGTGTGTATCTGAGCATGCATTGTTTTTTTTTTCCTTTTACTCTCTCGACTCCTCTCTACTCCACAGCTAAGAGTAAATATCAAGGAGTGCATACAAACCGGGAAAGGGCACGTTACTGTAGTTTGAATTATGAATGTTTGAGGATGAATTTTATTGCTTAGAAATCAGAATCATTTCAGTAGATGCCCAGTATCTATACACGATAGCTTATTGCTTTAAAGTCACAGTGAATTTATTTGAATCCAAACACATCCATCCCACTGGTTTGTAAACTGGTTTTGGAAGTTTTCACTGGGACTTTAAAGTCAGTCTGATGTTTGAATAAATCAGGTCAGGTCGCAGCTTTTCTTTTCTAGTTCTTTATCCCTGCTGCTCTTCATCGAATCCAAATTAATAAATGCTTATCAGCCTCTCCTCTATCCTCTCTCTTACCTTTCTGTCTATCTCTTCTTCTTCTCTGATCTGTGGCCTCTCCTCCCTCTCCATTCTTCTTCTTTTGCCTCCAGTCCGTGATGATTTCTTCGGTAAGGCATGCCTTGCCTACGCTCACATGGTCACATTATGCTTGTTATGTCATTCCCCCGGCCTCCAGCTTTCACATCTTTCTGGTTCCTTCTATGTATTTTTCTTTTCCTGTGGCTTTATATTTACCTTTTGCATCTCACAAACTTCATTTTTAGAGCTCTGTATTTATAGAACATTAAAATAAAAAATTCTGTTCAGGTGGAAAACTTTACAGGAGAATAATGTAATGCTAAAGAGGCAGAAGAAAACGCTGAGACAAGAGTTCATGCACGACTATCAACACACTGAGTCTGAGAACACGTTAACAACCTGAAAAAGTCAGAAATAAAAGAATTTAGCGTATACATTCTCCTCTATCCAGCTGTAGACAACAATTGTACACATTATATTTAAGTTAAAGTCACAAGCAAATAAGAACAACTAAAGCAAAAATCGTATATATATCATGCATGATATATGACATCGTATAGAAACCAACAGTACTTACACTAAAAAGCAGCGAGGCGTTGGCGTGACAGGACTCCACCGCTGAGTAAAGACGAATGTTTGGAGCCTTAATAAATATATGATGTGCTCCATCTGATGGAGTTCCCAGACCTCCTGGATGATGATGTGTTGGCTTCAGCCACCTAACACTTCAAGGCTGCTGTAAGTAATATGTCTAAAAGATATTTCTTGGTCCTCCGTTCAGTGCTTCAGGCATGGCGACTAGAGTTCTGATGTTGCCCGTATTACTGGTAGGGTCACTGATGTGTTAACGTGTCATTTTTTAAAATTCCCTTAAAGATAAAGCTCTCAAAGATCGTGACAAGCGTTATTTACAAGTTTAATCTGTGACAGTGCAGTTAAAGCTGAAGTTATTTCCTCCCTCTGCAGTCAGATCTCATATTACAGCATAAATGTTGCTGAGTTTTCTAATCCAGCGTCTGACGAGGAAACACAAACCATCCCCGACCTGTTTTATAAGAACCCTCTTTGGCTTTTTAGGTTTTGTTCTGTTTGTTTTTGTTGTTTTCAATCCCTGAAGTTTCTCTGTGTTGAACTCCCTGTGTGTGCTTGGCTTATGTTGCACAGTGCTTGCTGCTTGCACGTTAAAAAAAAAAAAAAGAAGTAATTAAGGTTTAATAACACAGTTAATACGCTGAGCATTGCATTAACACTGTCGTGGTGAATCCTGACTGTACAGTATGTGCACTCATGGAGCTGGATACTGATCGATAATGATATTTAATGTGAGTTAAAACATGTTACCTCAGACACAAGACATAAATATTAACAACTATGTTTCCTAAACTCATATTTAACAACAAACCTGACTCAGCTTCTTACTACTTAAATAAATAATCTATTGCTTTTTATATTAAATTTTTTTCCTTTGTGGAGGTTTTCCATGATTTGTTCTGGGTTTATTGATTAGTGGATGTTGAGCATTGAGTGTGGCGAGTAACATAGATGTGAATGTGGCTGTTTCAGGGATGGGAAAGGAGGTGGAGAACCTGCTGACGGAGAACAAACAGCTCCTAGAGACCAAGTAAGAGACACAGAGAAGATTAACGCGTTTGTGTTAATCTTCGTCCTCATCCAAAAGGCGGCGAAACTACTCACTGGATTTCCGTCTCATCTCCTGCTCTTTGACAGAAACGCTCTGAACATTGTGAAAAACGACCTTATTGCCAAAGTGGACGAGCTGTCGAGCGAGCAGGAGGTGCTGAGGGAGGAGCTGGAGGCTGTGAGGCAGTCCAAGAACAAGGTGGACTCCAGGGTCAAGGAGCTGGAAGAAGATCTCAAGAGGTAAAAAAAAATCTCGGCTGCTTGAAGCTCCTGTGGTTTCCTGTATTGATCGTTCAGTAAACTGTGCTGAGTCAGTGTCAGGAGGAACTGCTGAGTGAGCTTCTTTAAAGAAGGATAAATGCGTATCAGTCCCTTCTTTAGTCCAGCTGTTTACCTGTAGTTCAAACGTGTTGTGTATTACGCCTGCGCAGTAGAGTTCATATAGTCGTGTTGGAGCTCCTTTGTTTTTATAGAGGCTCATGCTGCGGTAGGACGCCTTCTACTTAAAGCCGATGGGGGGGGGCGGGCTGATGTCTGCTGTCATAAAGTGCTAAGTTGGGGATTGTAAAACGAGGAGCAGGACACAGCTCCACAGGCTCAACGGCCATTTTTTACAACTCCCAATAAATCTTCATTTGTTTGTGAGCTATGAAACGAGACAGTTTTAAGTCAGTGAAGAAATAGGATGGATGGTGGATGGTTCAGTTTGCCGAGACAGTCAAGAGCATCATCACAAACCTGAGTCTCCAAGGTGAGCTACCGAGGGAAACCTCAGCGGTAGTAACTGCTGAGCTCGAGTCAAAAAGAAGTAAAGCCTCGTCTCTCAGTGACTCTGGTCTTGTGGCATCACCTCCCCTTCTTTCCAGAAGTTCCTGAGCCACAAATAGAAATAAAGTTTGTGTTATAAACGCTGTCTTTTTTTGCTTCCGGACTGCAGGTTAAGAGCGGAGGCTCTCGGTGCGTCTCGGGACTCCAAGGATGAAGGAGGTGATGATGTGAGTAACGCTGGTTGTTTTTGGTTGCTTTTAGCACTGTCGGTGTCCCGCACGTCTCTGATCCGTGTTACCATCCTCTCTCCCAGTTTTCATCACCCATGCAGGATGGCGACATGACGATGACGCAGCGGCGGCGGTTCACCCGGGTGGAGATGGCCCGCGTGCTGATGGAGAGGAATCAGTACAAAGAGAGGCTGATGGAGCTTCAGGAGGCCGTCCGGTGGACAGAAATGATCAGGTAACCCAGAGAGAAAGAACAGCGAGCGAGATATGATGAGCTGAAATTAGTTTTTCTAATTTCTCATTTAGCCACACATTTATTCAAAATGTCATCTTAATGGCCTGATCATGTCTGTGCCGCCCTCTCAGGGCGTCCCGGGAAAGTCCTCCAATCCAAGAGAAAAAGAAGTCCACCATCTGGCAGTTGTAAGATTCTGCTTTTTTATTAGCATGACTCAATATGATTCGATTAAAAATATTTGATCTGATAAAGCAAAACCTCTCCTTCTCTTCCTCCCTCCGCCCACCCATCCCTCCACCAGCTTTGCACGTCTCTTCAGCACATCGTCCAGCCCTCCGCCTGTCAAGCGGCCGTACTACAGCGTCAACATCCACTACAAGTCGCCCTCGCCGGCCGGTTTCTCCCAGCGGCGCAGCCACACCATGTGTCAGATCTCCACCTCCAACCGCACGTTGGAGTTCTTCCCCGAAGAGTGAGCAGCAGCCAGCTTGACCCCTTCACTAAAACACTAAAACCTCCGCGCCTACCTGCTACTTCACTTCGGTGGCCTGGTTTACGTGCTCGCTTGTGGCAGCTTGCAGAGTGTAAAAGCTTTCAGCAGGCTCTCTCTTAGTGTTCAGTATTTGGGATTGGTTATCCCGTTGAGACAAAGCTCTTCATGTATGAAGGCTGCTCAGTTGTTACTAACTCTTTTACATCTTAGAAGTGAGATTAAAGTTTACTCTGGTGCTTGTAACAACTTCTGTTGCTTTATTTTCTTCCTCTACTTCTTCGTCTTTACAACTTTTCTTTCCATCTTTTGCTGCTGGCTGGCCAGGCTGCTAACGCTTCGCTCTTTCTCTCTTTCCCCTTTCCATCCCGTTGCTTCCAGACTGGCCAGTAACAGTGTTGCGTCTCTCCTCAGTGACTCGGCACTGTTGGCCCGCCGAGAGCAGCGGCGTGAACAGTACCGGCAGGTCCGCGAGCACATGCGCCGCGATGACGGCATCATGCAGGCCTGTGGCTGGAGCGTGCCGTCTCGCTTCAAACAGGTACAAACACACACACACACACACACACTGGACAGGAATAATCATTACATTAGGGGAGAATAACCTCTGAGAGGATGTTAAACTTGTTCAAAGCAGAATAAAATACAGATTTGAACGCTCACACATAAATGAACATAAAAAAACAGTTTTATGATTGACTTGTTCCATAAAAACTTTGTTTCCAGGTTGACTCTCACATGTGAAAGTGAAGGAGCTTAAATATTATCCTAAAAAGTAACAACTCATTGCATTTTTTAAAGACTCCTGATGTTTGTGAATACTCACAGGTCCTCTTATTAAATTATTGATATGACAGCTGAAACTGGTCGGCGGTCAGCACTCCTATCATCCCATCAGACTGCTGCTGGCTGCTGTTTTTGTTTGACCTGTGCTGGTTCGTCATGGCAAGCAAACAGGGTTAAAGGATGAAGCTTAGTTTGGCTGGTTTGGTCATTTTTTACTCCGTATTGTCCAGATTAAAAGGAACATTTCTAGCTATCAACAAATCTCAGGAAAAGACCAAAATCAGCACAGCTTTAGTCAGTTTCTTAGTATTTCTGACAGCAGAACAGTGTATGTTTGTACTTATGTTGACTGACATGAATGACCGTGTGCATGTTTTGTTCTTTTGGAGCTCTATGGCACAGAGGAATAAGATTAACATTAAACCAACACCCGTAAGAGTTAGACGTCTTTTTCCACTTTCAAGCATCAAAGTGTATTTTTAATCGGACCCTGTGCAGCTCAAAAACAAAAAAAAGGCCAGAGGGGCCGAGTGTGTTGGTAGGCAGGTGGCTCTAACTCTGGTCTCCCACAGAATGGTGGTCAGACGGACAGCGCTCAGGACAGCCCGCTGAAGAGACAACAGGCAAGTGAGACCGACAGAGCGCCAGCATGCGCCCCTCCTCTTTAACCCCCCCCCCCCCCCTTAAAGGCCAGACCACTTTGGCTGAACGAAAACTGCACACTCTCTACACTGCACTGTTAAAGGACCAACAACTCAAAATGCATGAAAATGATGAAGGGAAACATTTCATTTCGTCCACAAACACACACACCTCGCGGCTGCATCTCACTGAGAAACTTTGTCGGAGTTGACTCCATCTTAATCCTCTCTCCCTCTGTCAATGTTGTTGTTTTAACCTTTAACCTCTGTCTGTCTCAACCTGCCTCAACCTCAACATTGATGCCGTCATCACATACTTACCTCCTGGTTAGATCTCAGAGTTCTTCCTTAAAGGAAAAATCCACTGTTAAACACTTTAAACAACGGAGTCCAGTAGAAGAAAACTTGTGTTCTGGTCGATTCTCCAGCAGCATCCTGAGAAAAAATAGGAGCTGTAACATCACAGATTAGTGACTTCGGTGGAGTTTTCCTTTAACGCCTGGCGTGCATGTGCTGTACATGTATACGGCACATACACAAACGCTGAATCTTCTCGTTTTTCATTAGTGGGCAGTAACAGTGGAGAAGTTTTGATGGAGGCAGACAATAATCTTTCATCTACTTGCTCGTCTCCTGACTTCTTTTTATCATCTCTGCCACTTTTAGGCCACCAATGACAAAGAGGACAACCGCATGAAGAACGTGCCCGTCCCGGTGTACTGTCGTCCTCTGGTGGAGAAGGACCCCAACAGGAAGGTGAGGAGTGATATAAAAATGAGAAGCTGAACATCACTGACTGTTTGGTACGCCCGTAAACTCATACAAATATTTTACATATTTTCCTTTATTTATGACGACACTTTACACAGTTATCATTGTCTGATAGTATCTTTTCAGACAGAAACTGAGATGTTCCCATTTAATACAAAAAATAAGATGAAGCATAAATGTGTCCCAAAATGAGACATCCTGCTTCATTGTCCCAACTTTAAAACACGATCTTACAATATGACTCTTCAACTATCGCTTCAACCTCTGAGCATTCACATATTTGTGTGTGTGTGTGCACATGCTTGTAGTTGTGGTGCGCAGCTGGGGTGGACCTGACGGGATGGAGGGCCAGCAGCCAGGAGTCACTCCCAGCCAAAGCACCGTCAGGCAGCAGTGACCCCCTGCACGCTGAGGAGAACGGAGCCGGCAAGAAGAGCAGCCACAACTCCCCAGAGAAGAGAAAGGTAGGTCGAGGCTTTATACGCTGGACTACTCATAAATATGAGAGTCGCTGGTGTGTTAAAACTCCGTCGTCTCCTCCGCTCACCCAGTCGAAGGAGCTCCAGGAAACAGACACCATGAGCAGTCGAGTGTGGATCCTCACCAGTACCCACTCTGCAAGCAAGGTGGTCATCATCGACGCCAACCAGCCGGGCTCGCTGGTCGACCAGTTCAACGTCTGCAACGCCCACGTGCTCTGCATCTCCAGTGTCCCAGGTGAGACAGAAAGTTCACGCTGAACCACCATTTTTCTGTTTAATTTCCAGTTGTCAGACCGTAAATCAACAGCTGGTTTGTTTGTTTACGTGTGTGTGTTTGTATCCAGCTGCCAGTGAAAGCGATTATCCGGCAGGAGAGATCGTGTTGGATCCGGGTGACGGTGGAGCAGGTGGTGGTGAGGACACCGGCAGTGTGGAGGGCATGTTGGCAGGTATCACTCTTGTCGGCTGTGCCACCAACTGCAGCGTCGCCCGTAGCAACTGCTCCTCGCGTACCGACACGCCCATAATGGACAAAGGACAAGGTGGGCACCTCCGCAACGCGCCTGCTTGTCTTCATTATCATAGAAAGCAGGCGGCCTGTTTATTTCAGCGCTGGTTTTGCTTCAGCTCCCACAGCTCCCCCCATGAATGGGAAGATTCACCCCGCCCAGTCGGCTGAGGAGGCCACTGAGGCAACCGAGGTTCCCGAGTCGACCGCCAGCCACACAGAGCTGGGACCTCCAGGACCGTTTACCGAGCATGTGTTCACCGATCCCCAGCCTCGTCCTGCAGACGCCTCAGACAGGTAGGAGCTCACTCCGTCCTCGTGAAGGCAGCCATCATCAGTAATGATCGTCGAGTCATCGAGTAATGAATAAATAACCGTGTTTGTCGTCCACCCACACAGGAGTGCAGGACAGTCCAAAGAGGAATCATCTCACCCTCCAGAGTCAGAGGACGGAGGTGAAGAGACAAAGAACTACACCAGCGTGGCTCCCACGATGTGGCTCGGGGCCCAGAACGGCTGGTAAGTCGCTCACAACCTCTGCCGGAGCTCTAAAAACACACCCTGCTCACGCAAGTTTAGATTTTAATTGTTACCTCTTTACTTTTGTAAATAAAGATCAGTCACACTCAGGACTCTATGTGCAGTTTGGTTTTGCTCTGGAGTATCTTGCCTCTGTTCTCCTTCAAGGCTGTACGTCCACTCAGCGGTTGGAAACTGGAAGAAGTGTCTGCACTCCATCAAACTCAAAGACTCTGTGCTCAGTCTGGTGTAAGTGCTGCTCACAGTTTAACTAAAAAAAATCACTTTTTTTTACGAATATCTGTTGCTCCAACTGTCTCTGTCTACTCATTGATTGCAGGCACGTCAAAGGTCGTGTGCTGGTTGCCCTCGCTGACGGGACCCTCGCCATTTTCCACAGATCAGAAGGTATTTGAGTTACACGCACACCAAATGTAAAAGTTATTCCAGGAACTAAGAAAAGCAGCCTTAATATCTGTTTTGATATTAGTTGCCGACCTCCTCAGCCACATTTATAGCGCCTGTACTATAAATTCATCATATGAATCTGTAAAACATCCTTATTAAACATCACAAGCACACATCATTTATCAGCTTGTGTGTGGTTTTGTCAACAGATGGCCAGTGGGACTTGTCCAACTACCACCTAATGGACCTCGGTCGGCCTCATCACTCCATCCGCTGCATGGCTGTGGTCCACGATAAGGTCTGGTGCGGTTACAAGAACAAGATCCACGTCATCCAGCCCAAGAGCATGCAGATCGAGGTGAGTTATGAGTCCGCTCCGTCTTGTACGTGGCAGTAAATTCCTGTAATAACGAGCTGCTTTACTGCTCCGTAGAAGTCCTTTGACGCCCATCCTCGTCGGGAGAGTCAGGTGCGGCAGCTAGCGTGGATCGGCGACGGCGTGTGGGTGTCGATCCGACTGGACTCGACCCTGCGTCTCTACCATGCGCATACACACCAGCACCTCCAGGATGTGGACATCGAGCCGTACGTCAGCAAGATGCTGGGTGAGAGAACGAAGGCTTGTCCAAGTCAGCTGCAACTTGTTTCAGAAATAGTTGGTGATCACCACAAGTTGATCTCTGCTGACTCTGGTTGTAATTCGCAGGTACTGGCAAGCTGGGCTTCTCTTTCGTGCGAATCACAGCACTTCTGATTGGTGGAAATCGACTCTGGGTAGGAACTGGAAACGGTGTCATCATCTCCATCCCTCTGACAGAGAGTGAGTTTCTTTTATACAAAACAAACACATAAAAAGAAGAAGAAATATTAAATGAATGCCTTGTTCTGTGCTAAAACTACAAAAAAACGTCTTGAGATATTTGTTAATTTGTGTTCTGATCTGTCTGTATGTTACTGATTTAAGTTACATCTGGTGGAAAATGTCCAGCAGCACCACCGTGTGGTCCCTTTTTGTCTTAAAACCACAAGGACATTTTATTCTGGATCCCTGAATTCAAGGGAAATAAACTAGACGATGAACTGAAATTCAGCTAATGGGACTGAGCCTGAACTGACCAATCAGAGGTCTAGTTTCAGCCTCACATAAGGTGTCCTCCTTTAGCGTACTCCCTCTTCTCCCCGTCTTTCTTTCCACCTTCCTGCTCATAACTGTTACTGTCCTTTCTCCTCTCCGTCCTCCTCCCACCCTCCCTCTCTTTCTCCTCCACCTCCTGTAGCGGTGGTCCTTCACCGGGGTCAGCTCCTTGGTGTTAGGGGTAAGTGGGAGGCTCCCTCCTGCTGTTCTGATCTACCTTTTCTCGCTCCGGTCAAACCATCACGTCCCCTGTAGACTGCAGCTTCCTGTTTCTTTGAGCTTAGACACTCGATTTGTCCTTTTGTTTTCATGAGCTGAAGGTCAACAAAAGTATACTTTGCGTGCTGATTTTACAGTTTACCGTCGATCAGAGCGGTGCTTTTACTCATTGGTTGCTTTGCATGTTATTTATCGTCATGATTTATTACGTCATTGTCTAAATATTTGTCTCAGATCCACTGCATGCAAGAGAAAATACTCTAAACTCACTTCTTATTTTCAGTTGGTCCATGTGGATTTTGTGTTTTTTTTTTGTCTTCTGCCTGCGTCATGCTACCACCTATGATTTGCTGGTAAACGCTCCTGGTTGGTTAGTTTCTCACCTCCCGGTTTCTCGTCCTTCAGCCAATAAGGTGTCTCCTACGTCGTCCAGCGGAGTGATCCACGTGTACGGCGACGACGGCTCTGAGAAGAGCACGGGCAGCTTCATCCCTTACTGCTCCATGGCGCAGGCCCAGCTCTGTTTCCATGGACACCGCGACGCTGTCAAGTTCTTCGTCTCTGTACCCGGTAGGCTCAAAGCCCACAAAGTCTGTCTGCTGACGTAACCGACTACATCCTTAACGTGGGTTTTAATTTTTGTGTGTGTGTGTGCGACAGGAAACGTTCTGGCCACCCTGAACGGCAGCGTGCTGGACAGCCCATCAGAGGGTCAGGGCTCAACGGCACCGCAAGAGACGGAGGCCCAGAGTGTTCACAACGTGTTGGTGCTGAGTGGAGGAGAGGGCTACATCGACTTCCGTATAGGTGAGCACAAAAACCCGACACCATGCACACATCTCAGGTGCAGCTGGGTCATCTAACAGCTGAGCTATGAGATGTACTTTACATATTCATTCTTACTGTTTGCTGTTGAGAGTTCACTGCCCTCCAGTGCTCACGTTTATGAACTGCAACACAATGTCGAATTAATGGCTACCACGCGCTATTATTAATACATTTAGTACTGGCTTTAACATATCGTCAACACGAGGTTTAGTGTGTGTTCATCGTGGGATGACAGCTCTGCGATTATCCGTGTTTCCTCAGGAGATGGAGAGGACGACGAGACGGAGGAGGGAGAGAGCGCTGGAGCTTCGCAGATGAAACCTGCTTTGTGCAAAGCTGAGCGGAGCCACATCATCGTCTGGCAGGTGTCTTACATACCTGAGTGACACCTGGATCTGCTTTAACACCTCACCCACTCATCTCCTTAAACAAACCTCCTCCTCCTCCTCGTTACTCGCCCCCAAAAAGCTTCCAGCCACTCCAAACCTTGTAATTATCCCCTGGTCATGTAAAAGTTCCCCCCTTGGCTCTAAAAAAACGACCCTCCAAGCCGTGTATCGTCCCTTGTAACTATTATATCCCCTCCCGCCCCGTCGCCTTGTAACTTTAATGCCTTGTAAGTAACTCCTGATCTAGTAATCTGCCTGTCATCCTGTTTCTGTCCCACCCAGGGCATTGTAACTATCTTCATGAGCCTTGTAACCCAGCCTCATAACTACCTCCCTCCTCTGTATCAATCTTATATTCACCCTGTAAGCACACTGTGTCTCCTCCTATATTTACCTCAATTGTCCTGCATCTGCCCCAAAATTACTCTTCCTCTTCTTCCTCCACTTAGTTTGTCATCTGTGAAACTTCCACCACTTCTTAAAGCAAAGCCCAGAGCCTCCGACGTGCATCAACTGTACCAAAAAATACAAACAAAACGAAACAAGAACAGTGGGTACAGATTATGTGAATGACAACACTGACTTGCATTTGCACCAGAAATCTGATTTTTCTAACAGCCAATCAGAAGTCCATAACCATTCACACCTCGATATGAACCTCGTTTAAACAGAGCTAACAGATGCAGTTGTCTTCGACGGTGTTTGTGAGTGAGTACAAGCGTACAGACGTCCTGTTTCGGCTTTAAGATTGTAGCAGATTTGAGGGTAAGTGAAGGTGCGACGACGTGGAATGAACGGAAAGTCAAAATTACGTCGAGTTCAGCACAGAAATCTGTTTTTTTGAGGGGGGGGGCTGTTTAACTAAAATATTTTGCATCCGATCTCGCATTTGAAGTCTCGATAGTGCCGTTTGCTCATTTTCTACCCCAATACATAAAAAAGAGGAGATTGATAACGACTCGTGTGCTGTATCAGACCCCAGGATTGTAGGAAGCAGGTCATGCTGGAGTCATGTGAGGTTACGAAACCAGTCGAAGGGGGATGAGCGTAACGCGTCGACGGTTCGGTCAGACTCATTTCTCTCGTCTGGCTGGCTGTTGATCAGACGGTTTGGTGTAAAGCAGGTGGACAGTGATGTGTTGTCATTACGTGTACAGGGATTATTGTAAATCTCCAGACACACTGAAGCCCATCCTCTTTGTTGAGTATGAAAATTCATGCATTGATCTTTATCTGTGTGGATTAAATATTAAACATTTGTGTGCTGAAAAAAAAAAGAAAACATGCGGTTGAGGTGTGGACGTCTTATTTCACAAAAAAACTAACAGATAAAAAAACCAAAAGGATTTCAGGATCAGATTTATTGTTTTTGACAATTTTCATACAGTAAAGCCTGAACGTGACAACAGTGGCAGCTTTGATAGAAGAAAATAAGATGTTAGCACATGATAAAGTGCATCTTTTAAATTTGGAAACATATGATGATGATATTACAAAACCACAATGAGAAATATGTGCTCATATTTTAAAACTCTTTACATTCAAGTAGTCCCACATGATGAAACAATCTATTTTACAGAATTTGAATTTAAGAAAACGGAAACTGAAAGTCGTGAATGTGTAACAAGGCAATAATTGTGTCTCATATTGAAGAAACATTTACATTTTGGCTGATTTTTTCCATAATAAAAACTAAAAAGGAGCCAGAACTGCGTCCAAAATAAACTGAGCTGGTAAACTGTTTCTGTTATTCGCTGATTCACAACAATACATTTCCTGTTTTTCCACAGAAATTAACCTTCAGGGTGTTTTTGAAAATGCAGCTACTTCAGGACATTTTATTGCTCCACATTCAAAGCTTATTGCTGAAAAACTGTAAACATGAGATAGTGTTCTGGACTGAACAAAAACAATGAAATCTGTAGCAGAAGCAGCAGCAGCGGTCAAGTTGCTGATCAAGTTAGCGCTCGCTTAGTGCATGTTTGGTTTGTCATTTCACCTCAGGTAAATAAGAGTTTTACGAAAAAAGCAACGACGAGCTACTAAAGCCAAAAAATATTCATCTGAGGTATGATTTGCTCCGCCGTGTAGTGACGCTGGTTCACCTACAGGACGGCGTGCACGCAGCACGTGTAGGCCGTCAGTTGTAGATCCAGTGGCTGCTGCCGTCCTCCCAGCAGTGAAGCTCGTCCTGGCGAAACCACAGAGGGATTTCCTTCTGGGCGCTCTCCACCGAGTCGCTGCCGTGGATCACGTTCCTGAGAGCAGACACGGACATGTTCAGGGCGCACAGAAGAGGGAACACAAAGGTTTGGTTGTTTACACTGTGCAAAGTGGAAATGTGTGACGTTTATCACATCATATTCATCAGCCCTTTCCAGCTGGAAACGTTGCTGATTCGAGGGAATATTATCGCTTAATCTGCCGCCACCGTGGTCAGATCCCGGATAAGCGGAAGACAATGGACGGACGGGTGGATTAATTTAACAATATTGAAAAGATTTTTGGGAATAAAGAACAGTGCAGCTGGTGTAACGGTCGACTGTAGGGAAACAAAAGCATTGTTGGTGTCTTTTAGAAACATACTGGTGAAAGAGATTTCATGGGACTGGAGAAATAAAACAAGAAAATTGGAGAGAAATGTTTAAGACTTAAAAGAAACACCAGGTTACACGGAAACTGTCTGTAAAGATCCGGCACACCCACAGTAAAGTGACGTGATTTTAATATTCTGGCTGATTAGATTTCTTCTCAGGGCGTGTACAGGCTGACATTTTCCTCACTCTCCTGTAAGATTTCTTGATTGGAGCACAATAAATGACCCTTTTATCATCTATCAAACATGAACAAACGTCTTTATCTTACTTCTAACACGTGCCTTTCCTGCTATGACAAATCAAAATGTCTGAGGAGAGTTGAACCGTCAGGCGATCTTACCTGCCCACTTCCACGCCGTAATCTCCTCGGATTGTTCCGGGCAGCGAGTCTGCGGGGTTCGTCTCGCCCAACATCTTACGCGCAGTCTTGACCACGTCCAAACCCTCCCACACCTGAACAAACACACAAATGTACGTGACTACAGGCTGCAGAACGACATGACAGGAGAGAGAGTTACTATGCCCGTATATTCATGACTCCGCTTAACGTGTTGAACGGCTTTGTTTTAAACTGTTCTTGCTGGACCGTGCCAAATAGCACACTTAAAATCTCATCGTGTACCTCTTCTACCATGAAGTGATTTAAAATCATCTGTATAACAACAACAATCTGCGCCCCGTGTCTGTTCTTGCTGAGGGGACTCTAAGTATTTATAAGTAGTATTATTTAGTAGTATAAGGTATTTTGGACCACCGGGAAGAAATGAGGCTCCAGAACCGGAGATGGGTATAGCTATGGACATAATGGCAGAAGCGAAGAGACTGAAGAAGACTCTTGTGGAGGAAGTGACCAAACACGGGGCCAGCAGACAAGAGTAAATCTGAGACTGATTGTCTGATTGTGGTTTGTTCTGTGCTGAAGCCCTCTGACTTTCTGAAGACTTCAGTGTCCTGTGGTCACGTGGACAGTCTGTGGGAGAATCTCACCATTGCTACGACTGGTCCAGAGCTCATGTAGTTGATCAGATCCTTGAAGAAAGGCTTAGTCCTCAGTTCCCAGTAATGTTCCCTCAGAAGATCCTCAGACGCCTGACACAAATCCAATCAAATTATTAAAAATATAATTCATTTATGATAATAATCTAGAATAATAGTCTCAACTGAGAATAAAAGGCTGACACCCCAAAGTACCTGGAGAAGTTTAAGGCCCACCAGTTTGAACCCTCTCCTCTCGAAGCGACGGATGATTTCGCCAACCAGTTTCCGCTGAACGCCATCTGGTTTCACGGCGATGAAGGTGCGCTCATTCACACCTGTCCAGCCTAAAACCAGAGACAGCATACGACAAGAGAAATGCGTTGTGTTTAAAGTGAGGAAAGACGGCCACAACATACAAGCCACAGCAGCCTGCGTGCACCTGGAGGCAGCATCATTCACTCAAGAGCCTGACACAAGGCTGAGCTCTGCATGGTGCATTTACACGTGTCTAATCCATGTTGAAAGACAACCTCTGCACCCTGTGCACGCACACACACACACACACACACACACGCATGCAGCAGTGTACACACAGGTTTGAACTACATGCGTGTCTACACGTGTTGTCTGTTATTTGTTAGCTTTACGAGCCACTGTTGGACTCACAAACGTCACCGTGGACAAGCGGCAAAATATTGTATTATTTTGCAGCTTGTCTTGTTGTCTTATATATATATATAGATTATATATATATCCATGATTAGTTTCAAGCTACTAAACTGTCACAGGAGATAGTAGGTGGAGGTAAAATGAATGGTTCAAAAACTCTGCAGTCATGAAGAGAAGTGCCGATCAGGAAGAAGACGTGATTCTTGAACAACAGTCAACAATAAAAAAAAAAGATTCTTCCTATTAGAGGTAAACCTTCCTCCTTTGTGAACTGTCTGTATGTAAACAGGGTCTACTGTATTTCAGCGTCTGTCATGGTGGTGGTACTTGGAGAGCTGAATATATCCCGAGGTTGAAGGCAGCGTGAAACGTTTGAGAAACGTTGCTCTAATTTAGGGGTGTCAGACTTCTTTTAGTTTCCCGTTTTTAGTTTTTTTTTTACGATTAATGAACCATTTATTGATAAAACACAGTAATAAAAAGTGCAATTTGTTCAATTCAGTCTGTCAGTCTGCCATTACATGTGTGTTACAACTTACAGACACAATAAACAATGTAGTTCTTAACATCTTACATGTAGTACTACTTTATTTTATTTTTTTAAAACTGAAATAAATGTCTTATCTGCAGCTTTAATGCAAAGTCCAGTGGGCCAGTATGCTTGACACCACTGCTCTAAATGACTAAATAAATAAATAGTCTTTGTAATGATGTTCTTGGATATTACAGTTATGTGCTCATATTGTTTTTTTTAACCTCATTGTAATCTTACTCTGTTGAATAGATCAAACACAAAACATTTTTATGTAGTTTCTAGTCATTTAACTATATAATAATACATTTATAGTAATTAAAGATGTCCTAACACAGGTTTAAATCCATAGGTTAGTTTTAATGCATGTTTACTGTGTCTCATGCTGGACGTCTGTCTCTGTTAATCTGTAAATCCAAAGACACCCGGCACTTTATCAGCAAACCTCTCAGTCTAAGTCATTTCAGCCCATGTTTGGTCTCACCAGTGTCTTCTTCTTCTTCAGTTTTCGCTCGTTTAACCACCACCACCTCTCCAGGCTCACGTAGCTCTCTCCTTGACCTTTTCTTCGGCCCCATTTGCAGCAGCTCTCTCCGGCTGCAGGAGCCTCCCTTGCCCTCTCGTGAATCCTACAGCGGCGCGCTAACACGTGAGCTATTAATAGGATGATGAATCAACTTATTTCCCAGTGAGGACTCATTGACTGCCCCGCTCGTCAATGAGTCCTCACTGTGAAATAAGCTAAGTGCCGTACGTAGCTGCTGTTATGGGGACGTTAGGTTAGCAAACGCAGGCATTTTGGGTGTTAATAGTCACACTTCAAACCCGAGCAACTCTACATTACTTCTGTGTAACATAACATTAGTTATGTCATCTGTTATGGCACCTTCGCAACACCGTAGTTTCACCAGTTAACCGCTCCTCTCGTAGCTAGCCGAGAGCTGTCGCCGGGTGCGTGTCCTGCTCACGCATGGTGGAGAAACTGTGAGCATATCATCCACAGAGAGAAAGAGAGAGAGTCAAACTGAAGAGAGAGTGGACGACACGTTGAGTATAAACACGTAAAACACCAACCTGCCTGGAAGATGTACGCGAATATGGACAGAAACAGGCAGATCATCGTCGCCAGCTGGACGGAGCGCACACACTTGAAGAAGGAGGGAAGGAGGACGTAAGCGTGCACGGACGTACGCACGCACGTTGCCTAGGAACGCTCCCCCGAAAAGCGCGGGCATGTGATGTTCCAATGGCTCACGCGGAACAAATAATATTCAAATCTATGGAAGCTCAGAAAGGACAAATGTTTAAACACTGTTTCTACAGATAGATAGATAGATAGATAGATAGATAGATAGATAGATAGACCTAACCACAGGATATATATATATATATAATTATTTTGTTGTTCAGAGATTTTAGTGCTCAGTCATGCCTACAGTGGGTGTTTACTGCACATTCTTTGTGGTATAAGTCTGTAATTACCCTAATGAAGTGGTCTGAAGTACACTACTCACAAAAAGTTAGGGATATCCGACTATCGGACAAAGTGCAAAATACACTGTAACCTTTACAGGCCAACTTTGGATGTGCATGTCCAACACTTTGATGATGTAATATCACTGTAGCATGAACTTTTTCCATTTTCTATAAATTTTACCTGAAAGTTGAATATCCCTAACTTTTTGTAAGTTGTGTATTTTGAAGCAGGTACAAAAGCATTAAAAAAAAAAAACACAGATAGAAGCTATATTTGTACCACATATTTAATATTTACCACACACAGACAGATACATACAGACAGGCCTGCTTCAGATGAAAATAGCAGAGAACTTATTTGAGTCCGAGGGTTTGAGACATTGAGTCGAGGGCGTCCATTGTAGTTGGACAGAAGAAGTTATGACCAACTCTAATTTGGTTCAAAAAGTCTGAAATTTCCACCTTCAGAACCACAGATATCACACCGGTGTCCCCTCTGTCCTCTGCCTCTCTTGTTCCTGCCTGCGGAAATAGTCTTTGTTGAGCAGGACGTCCCTCTGTAGAGGCAAGGACGGCTCATTGGTCACTATGCTGCCTGTTGTTTTCTTGTGCTGGGCCAGCAGCATGGCACGGAGCAAGGGAGGGTACTGGACGTAGCGCACAGGTGGCTCAGGGAGCGGCTCAAAGTCCGTAAACTGCTGCTCCATGTGTTTGGGAACCAGGCGCCAGTCGTGGTAAACCGCCTTGTCCACCTCCTTGACCTCGCTCTCCTTTTTTCCTGTGAAGCAAAACAATGCAACAAAGTCACTACATGTGTTATGTTTGAGTCCTGCAGCTGATCTCTATGATATGATAACAGGAAATCAAACTAGAAATGTCTTTTTCCACATTTCAGGTATTTAAAGTAATTAAAGTAGTGTATTTAATTTAGTTTAGTGGAATATTATGGTTTGATTAAGGAGCGCTATGTCACTCTTAATCTATCCACAGTGCAGAGGTCCATTTGTGCCCTGTTACTATGTGGTATGTGTGGTAATGGACATTTGCGTCACACAGACAAAACTGTTGTGGATGTGAATGTTGTGTGGTTTTCAATCACATACCTTTGTAGGTGAGGATGCCCCATGCTTTGCCGTGATCCATGTTCTAGAAAACACAAGAATAATTAGGTTACTCCAGTCCTAAGAGACCACATGACAAACCACAAGAGGACATGTCTACACTCTCACCTCAGACGTGTAGTCCACCTTGACTTTAGTGATCTGCCAGTAGCTGGGCTCTGTGTGCTCCTCCAGCCAGGACTTACGGGTGAAGAGGCGACCTATTCCGAACAACCTCATACCGGACAGCAGAGAGAAGAGGCGGCTCTCCCTGCGGACGTCCTGCCAGGCCAACACAGGCAGCATCTTCCCGGTGTGCGGCCGCCTCATCGTCTCATAGTCCAGGGCGTACTTCTGGGACTCCCTCGGCCGGGACTTGAGCTCTCGGTAAGCCCGGATCTTCCGAGCCATTTCGGCTATAAGGCGAAGCCTCTTTTTCTTCACCATGGCTGCTCAGCGTTTATCCTGCAAGAGGGTTAAAATATCTGAAATTAAAGCAGCTGTTTGAGATATTTAACGTGTTAACCTGTCAGCATGGACCGTCAGCGGACATCAACCAGGCTAAGCGTTAGCTAGAGAGGCTAAAAACACCTCAAACAAACATCGTAAACTCACACCGAGTGATATATTTGAATGAGCTATAGACGAACTATCGACCCTGTTTATATGCTGCAAATATCTACATTAAAAATACCTCAATGTCCCCGACAAGGATTCAACTTGACCTCCGCAAGCAAGGCACACAACTTCCGCTCACTCGGTCCGACAGTTCCCCGTGAACACGCCGCTGAAAATTTGTTCCGCATGACGTAAGGACAGGTAGTAAAATGATAGTTACAATAAAAGATGTCGAGTATTAGATAAAATGGAAAATTAATAACCTGTAAAGATGTTCTGTCATTTCCTAATATACATGCTCCATTCCACCATTTATTGCACATTCCCATTCAGTGTCAAACATTTTTTATCCTTGTCTAGACATACAGATATTTATATACACATATACTGTATATTGTTTATGTTTATGTCTACGTTTACCCATCAAGTCCTCTGTCTTGTTTTTAATTGTACCTGTTTATACATGTTTGATGTTTGTACTACAACAGCAAAGTGTAACCGGAGTCAAACCCCTTGTGTGTGCACACATACCCAGTTTGCACCAGTTTGTAATGAATGAACACACACATGAACGACCCTTTGTGCATATTTAGCATTCATTTTATTTTCAGCTGAAAATCATGCTGATAAGTTATACAGAAAAAGGCGAGTGAAGGCCTTCACATACAGTATTATTAATATGACATGTTATAGAAGAAACACTTAGATTTTTTTTTTTTTCATATTTACAGTATAACAGTAAGAAAAAGTGCTTGGATGCATCAACGTGAAGACAAATACTGTGAAATAAGACGTAAAATTCATCTGCTGGACTACGACTAATTTCGTGGTGGTAACATTATAACAAGATTTATTGGGATAAAGTCATTACACACAGGTCATGTCGAACTACTCATGATGAATGAGCATGGTCCTCTGGTACCTTCATCGCTGTCCATGTGTCTTTATGCCTCCATCATAACATCCTAAAACAGCCATCATCACATAAGATGCTTGTATTGCATAGTACCTTAAGTCTCTGTGTACGTCTACTTAAATCAAGACCTTGAGGAGAGAACGTGAGGCAGCACCTGGGTCAAACACTACTTTAATACGTATATATTTTTATGCTTTTATACTCTAAAGAAAAATTACTTACATATCTAACCCAGGGGTTATGCCCTGCTCCTAGATCATTCCTGATCACTTAAATTGACCTTGCACCACTCAGCATCTGTAGGCCTTAAAAGGTGGCTGGAAAATGTGCGTAGAGCATCAAAACATCACTCCTGCAGCATGATCCACCTCTCTACTCGCCTTTAAATGTGTTCAATATATTCTAAAATATGTACTTACGTCAGAATATGGCTGTAGCTTTAGTTAGAATGAGTAGTGTAACATGTAAACTGTGTTTTAGCCACATTAAAAAAAAGTATTATATGTACACAGAGAGCTGAGAGGTCGGCTATGCTGCAGGGGCACTGTGAGAAGTCTTTCTGCTGTGAATAACTTTACAGGCATCTTTTCAGCCAACAGGAGCTGAGTGATTGCTTCTAAAAAGATTCAGAATAGAGTACGACCTCAAAGAGTCAAGAGGAGTAAAAGATGTGATGGAACAAGGCCTTGAAAGAAAAAAAAAAAGACACCCTTGCATAAAGTACAAAAAACATTAAAACTGCTCATAATCTCATATTTTGTCAATCAAAGCGAGTAAAAAGTTCTAAAAACCGATGGAGATGTAACAGCGATGAAAGGTTACTTAAAATGTGTGGCAGTCTCTTCTGATTTAAAAGATCTACACTAAATGACGACATACGCCGCTTACATTATTTTAGAAAAAGAGAAATCCATAGTTTAGTTCATAAACAGGAGACTTTGAAAAGCTGGTGACAGATGGATGTTGAAGTAAACATAACAAATATGACTCTTTTCTTTTCTCAAGTTTCTCAAGAAACAAGAATTATCTGATGAGGAATCATGTGGCGTATGAGCCGCTCCACGATTAATATAATATAATAATATTTTTATTTTTGGAGGACTAAAAGCTACAAAGTACATTCAGGTTTATTTCACCTCCTTTTAACATTTCCTGGGTTTTTAATTCTTCTAAGGGTGCTTCAGGCAGGATCAGGCACTGCAGTGAAAATGCATTTTTTAAAATTTTTTATCGATTTGAGTGGGGGTAGTGCATTTTTGGTGCCAAAAAAAATTCAGTGAACTGGAAAACAGCTCCAAATCGCTCAGACCGATCAAACCTCCACAGTCAGCCTGAAATGTCTCTGAAACTGAGACAATCCAGGTGGATTCATGCACTAAACTATGATACGCTACCTGCTGTGTTCTGGCTTTGTTTATTTCACGTACCCAGCTTCTAAATCTGAGTCTGACTCGCAGTTTACACTGCAAAGACGTTTAATTTGGTTTGTGTCTGACAGCTTGAGAGAGCAGCGGTTGAGTGACAAAGACAGTGAATGAGGGTGAGGGAGCACGGCATCGATAAAGCCAGTTAATCGTCGAAATAAAAAGCAATTTCCTGATTGTTGCACAGCAGTTACATTCAACACAAATAGACACAACCCTGCGTTACTTCACCGCAGCACCTGATCTTGTCTGAATACACCCAAAAAATGTTTGACGGCTGACGTTTTTACTGTAACCTGTGGCTTAGAAACAGATAATATGACCTATGGTGTGTCACTTCCTGTCTGTCGCACTGATTCCCACTTTGGCAACCTAACAGAAAAATTGCAGACGTTAATAAAACAGGTAACAGATTACTTTCATAATGCACTGTTTGCATTTTAGGTTGTGAACAATATACATTATTTGCATACAAGATGAAGACACAGAAAATATACAGTCTCTCTTTTTTTTTTTATACCCCCCCCTTTATATCATGATGACCACCAAAATTTGGCCATCGGTGACTTCAGTGTTACACTGTACAGTCCGTCCCTGCATCATGTCACTAACCCCCATAAACAACATGGCAACAAGTTATGCTAGCTAACAAAATAACACCAGGTCTTTTCACTTACAGAATCACGGAAGCTGGTTTGGATACCGGTTGTATGATCATGAAGCATGAAGACGGCTGAATGGCATGAGAGAAGATCACAGTAAAAGACGTGCAGGCAGGACTACTGCCGTCACAGTTTTCCACCTATGTACCCACTCCGATCCTGGTTATTTTCTTCACTACTGAACAACACTGATGCTGAGGAAAGCTTGAGGCAGGTAAGAAACACCAGCTTAGACGCCGTAGGACAGCATCGTCTACCAGTGTTTGAGAGGAGGTAGGATTTGACCGTCCAGTCATGTCCAGCGGCATCTCTTCCTCTGACAAGCTTCGGGGTCAGACGTACAACCCTCTGAGTCACTCTCAGAGGAGGACGGTCCAGCCAAGGGAGGTACAGGCAAGCACGAGGGACGCGAGGGGCCGTCTGGGGTTTCTTCTGTGGCGCCACCGTTTAGACTGAGCACCCAACCCAGTTTGTTGTGAAGCAGCTGACGAAGGCCCGGTGGCAGTGGCAACACGTCCAAGGTGTCCATACAGTCCGGCAGCAGCTGGCGAAGGCGAGCACAGCAAAGGTAGAGCAGGGAGGTCGGCGCGGAGCAGGATCTGATCACCTTCATGCTGCTCTTGGCTGCCGTGGAGCACGCCATCGGATAAAACCTCTTATTTTGTAGCTCTGTGGCAGCAACACCTGTATCGAGAATGGTGACAAGATAACATGCTCTTAAAATACCGTTCTCTGATATGTAACAAGAAATCACAGTACCAGGCACAGATGCAGCGTTGCTGCCGGAGATGAACTAGCAAGTGTCTCAAACCCAACCAGAAGCATCGCCGTGCTGAGAATGTGTGGCTGTTGTATTTTTAACATACTCCATGAACAGCCGGCATCAAGCAGCTGAAGCTGACAGGAAGTCAGACTGGCATAAAGAATCCAGATTTTCAGAATAAAAAGCAGACAAAAGCAGACAAAAGAGAAACAATTTAACTATGTAGCATATTTACATGTTTAGAAACACATCAATCACTGAAAAATGACCAAAATCTGAGCAAGTTATCAAAGTGGCGGGCAAACCGCTCCTGGTGGGGTTTGAATTCACATGGAGAACGGAACAAAACAGCATTGTGACCGTAATGTGATGGAGGTGTGCCCTGTGGGAGAGACAGTGCCTCCAAAACATAGTTTGGCTTCCAGAGAGTGTGAAAATATCTGTGGGATATCTGTATCTAAGTAAGTATCAGGTTTATAGCATCATATGACACAAACGTATCAATATTGTTTGTTTAAAAAATTACTGTTAGCTGACATTATTTAAACTCCCAAATATCAGTATCAGCTTCAAAAACACAGCATCTGTTGGGCTATAGATTTCAGTACAATCTGGATCACATCAGTAGTCAGTATTAGCAGCGATAAAGTTGGTAAAGTGTCTTACAAATCATCAAACTACCACCACAGAGGTCAATCGTGACTAACCTATACACTTTCGATTCTTGAAGAACGTGAGAGTGCCGTGCCACAAGTCCAGATGGACTCCGATGATGGACCCCTGTCCAAACCGGGAGGAGAAGTTCATCTTGTCTCCTTTATGATGCAACAAGCCTGAAATAAGGAACAGAAACACTGATGTCCAACTTTCACAATAACCGCTGTGAGCTATTACCGATACATCATGGCATGTTGTGATCGTCTTACCAGTGTAAGAAAGACCCCAGCTGTCTGTATCTTTTCCCAACAGGCTGCAGAACGTGTGTCTGTATTTGTCTAGATTGACATCAGAGGTACCGATGCCAACCATCTGTGCAGAAATTTAACAATTTAACAAACAATTTAAAGACTTATTTTCTTAGTTTGCATAATAAGATCAGGAGTCGAGTTTTACCATGTCTGTTCCGTACACGGGGGACGTCATCTTGATTTCCCAGAAGTGCTGCCCTTCAGCCAGCTCCTTGGAGCCGCGGATAGCTGCTGTACCACAGCTGTATTCAGAGTGGAAGTTCACTTTGCGATTGTCGCAGCTCAGTAACGTCGCAGTCGAGCGGCTGTTGGCATCCCAAACCCAGTCGAACTCTGCAACATCAGAAGTCATTCAATAAATCATAAAACTGGTGCTTTCTTTATCAGTTATCCCTTCTAATGCGGCAGTCGTCTTGTACCTTGGTCGTCCTCTCCACAGTGGCAGTCTTTCACTTGGTGGAAGCCTCGCAGGCGAGGATTGTAGTTGGTCTCAGCCTGGGAATCGCAACCACAGTAGGACTCTCCGGTGACAGGCACTGCGCTGGGGACTGGGACCATCACTGCTGAGAAGTCTGCCTCGGAGTCTGAATCACTGTACTGGAGAGCAACGATGTGGATGGAAAGATCAGAAACACTTTATTTGGATAGCTGAAGTTAAATATCTGTTTCAGTTTATCTGTGAATGTTTACGTGCATAAAGCTAACCAAACCAAAGCTGCTGAAGTGTCACAAATACTCTATAAACTATAATCTGTAGGCGGACTATCCAAGAAAAGTGTTACCAGCTTACACTTACGTAACAGCACAGCACTGGTTTTGATGTTAGGCTGCTACGGAGCCAAAACTGGGCACTGGATTGGAAAATGTCTGCTTCTCTAAGATATGATAGCAGGATCCGTTATGTTCCACTGCTTTCCGTGGAGAGATTATTAGCTCTAATACAAAGCGTGCAAACAAACTGAAACTTTACCCTCGAGCGTCAAACATTAGCACGAACAACCCCACACTGTTTACAACAGCACAAGGAAAATTAGAGGCTTTAAGTTCGTCCTGAGACTTCTCATGGTGACACATCCTTTCTCCTGCCTGGAGTGTAAACAAGTGGCATCACATGACATCAACAAAAGCTTGCGTATCAGTTCAGAGCGAGCTTTAGGTCCAGAAGCACTCGTCTGCTTACCTCTAGGCGGTCATAGCTCCAGTCTTCGCTCTCTGAGGCCAACACAAGCGCCCGGGCATCAGCATCCCGCCGTATCCCACCCCAAACATATCTCCACGCACGGCTGTTCCTGTTTCGCCTGGACATGGCAGCAACACGAGTCTCACCAGTAGAAGAGCCGGCCAAAGTCGGTTCAGGGTGTCTTCAGTCCAGATGCTGGACGAACAGCATCAGTCCAGCTGCTGGAAGACAACATGACAACATATTTAAGACTTCCCTCGAGCTCACACACTTGCATAAGACGTGTGACACAGTTTGTTCCCATCCTGCTGTCTTATATCACCGGGAACATTTGCTACACCCTTGCTTTCTCCACCACACTCATGACAAGTGTTGTCCAGCCCACTAAGACACACTTTGTGGGGCAACATTAACTCAGATACAGACTCTCATTAACACACACATCATATACCCACTTGTACTAACTGTTAGTAGTCTACTTCCAGTGCAGATATAGGCTATTTTTACCCTTTAAGATGAGGTTTTCCTGGCTAGCTTCAGTTAGTCAGCTGGTCCAGCTAACAGCAGCAGCTAGCCCGCTGACTGTTAGCAGGCTATAACAAGGTCACAATTCAAGCCAGCCTGTTGGTTTTACGTGTGTGTACGGCTCAGTACACGTGCATGCATTCAGGACTACAGTGTCTTCGTGGTTTATTAGCGGCGTGTTGAGAAAAAGGGCGGCTGAAGCGGAATAACTTGGAGCGATGTGGTGATACAGAGTCAGAGCTAGCTGGCTAGTTAGCTTCCGTTAGCTCCGCTAGCCGGATTAAATGGTAGCCGTTAACGTTACCTGCGCGATGTTCACGAGCAGCATTCACGAGACCAAAAAAAAAAACAATCACTTGACAACACCTGCAGAGGACCGTCCGCTCCTCGAAGCCTCCGATCGCCGGATGGTGAACACACAAACAGCTGAAAAGGGAGAGGCTAGCCGAGCTTCCCCTTTTTTCATGACCTACTTTACATTAGTGTGACCGTAAACAATAACAGGCAGGCAGGCGGGCAGCGGCTCACAGCACACAGGCTGCTCCACAGGAAGTTTTTAGGGCAACATCAGACACTCCTGACACCACAGCTGGGAGGAACAAGTGCTGTGGAGGACAGAGGTCGGACTGACTAAGTAGAATAACATCACTGAAAAGTGTGAAAATGTATCAGACAGATAGATTTACATGTTAAACATGTGCAGAGAAATTAAACATGTGCAGAGAAATGAAACGTGCAAATAAAAATCTTTGTAGAAATGAGAAATAGAACTACAAACAGAGATTTAAAAAAATATCAGTATCAGTGCTTGCTAACTGCTCACTTTCTGGATGTTATACTGTTATACAATATATGGTAATGGTACAATAGTGGAGAAATATTCAGAATTACAAGTATAAGTCCATGCTCACATTCACACTTGCACTGGAAAATTTAGAGTCACTAATTAACCTGTTAAATCCTCCGTTTAAAATATTACTTAAAGGTCCAGTGTGTATAATTTAGTGGCATCTAGTGGTGAAGTTTCAGGTTACAACCAGCTGAAAACCCCTAACCTCTCCCTCTTGGTTCGAGTATTAAGAAAGAAACTACAGTGGCTGTGAAACTTGTGAAAAACTTGAATGGTTCAATGTAGAGCCAGTGTTTGGTTTGTTCCTTCTGCTGTCAAAACAAAGTAGTTTATAGTAGATATAAAAGTCTCATTGTAAAGTAACAAAAACACAATAGTTCTTATTTTCAGGTGATTATACAATAAAATAATGAAAACATAGTTATAAGTATTACATCACTGAACTTGTAATATAATTTTAATCCACAGCCCTTGTTTTGAGCAGACAGTAGCCTGACTACAACCTCATTATGCAGTTGAGGTTGCAGTAGTATTATTATATCAATAACACGTTTCTCCCATACATGAGAGAAACCCCTTTCAATGCAATACAACAACACCCACTACAACCTCAATAATAAACATGATAGCTAAATGAATACCTCTCTGACAGTGTCAACAAAAACTGATATCTGGGTATCTTTGTTTCATTCATCAGCAGCAGTTTGTAGCTCAGAGGATGTGATGTGTATACATGTAAAACTTGTTACAGGCAGTTTGGACAGGGCCGTAACCAGCACTGCTACATTTATCTATTGCACAAGTGTTTGTAGTTTCGTACATTTCTTTATTTTGGTAGATTACAATGTGAACACTGCACAGTGTGAGTATTTAATATAGTCGTACACCACAAACACAAAACAGTTTGAAGACTGTAGCATGTAGGGAATAAACTGGAATAAAAAATATTTTAATTTTTCTCATGTTCATGCTTTAATTCAAAATATGAATAGGAGGAGATAGACATTCATGTCCACCGCTGCCTGCACTGTAAAAGCTTTGTTGCCTTTTCATATAGCACCATCATCTGGTCAAAACGTTTATTTGTCATGTCCAGTACTTTGATTAATTTTGTAAAACTAACTGACTACTACACCGACCTACTGCAAGTTTTTACTGCTCATCTCATTTACTGACTTAATTATTAACTGCTTGAGAGTGAAGACTAGATAGATAGATAGAATAGTAAATGTAAAGGCAATTCTGAGATTTATTTTAAATTATATTAAATATGTTGGAAAATAGTTGCTGAAAACACGATATTACTGAAATGTGGACTCAGAAGTTAAAACAGTTTTCAGTCCAGGATTTTGTGGGCGGTCCTAAAGGGTGGCTCGATGACACGCTGAGGCCACCCTGAGCATACGCCTGCATCCCTAGCAGAGAGATAGATTTATTCATCTCGCTATTTATGTATTTCACGGTTAGTCATGTGATTTTCTCATCCGACACGTTTCAGTTACTCCCATGAGTGGGCGTGGCTTCAGGACTTTCAGCAGACACACCCCCACAGTCCTGGAGCTGAGAATACAGCTCATTTTTACCCGATTCTGACACCTAATTTCATAAACTTGATATTTTTAATCATTCAAATTTGGCTGGGTGGTTAATAACACTTTCTTTGTTGGTCTGAAATTCTGAACACATTTATTCTTACTATCTTTAAAAAAAGGCTCGACACTGATGTTCTGGAGGAGGTTGAGTTTTATTTGGAAATCTGACAGGCATGACTGAACAGTGAGCTCTCACCTTTAACAGAAAAAACAAACAAAAATCAAGACAGCAGCACTACAGGTAAACGATACTAGTGTTTGAGAATGTCATATTAAACATAAATCGACTCACACACACACAATGCGCCCCTGTCATTCTCACACACACACACTCACGCGTGCACACACACACACACACACAGTCAACTCCATGTCAACATGTGGACATCCTCCATTAATAATCACACTACATCCAGAGGAATTCCAAGCACTTTGAACAATTACCCACAGTGCAATTAATCTAACTATACACAGATAATTTATATATTTTGATGTATATAGGGTATTCAATAAACAGTATTCCATTTAGACAGTTTCATCAAGTCAAAATTGTAGTAACTTTTTCCATAAATAGTGAAAAAAAAATACGTCTTGTCAGTTCCTCACCACTGTGATTCAAAAATGGTCCCAGAAAAGAACATGAAAAAATAAAACACTAATGTGCACGATTTTTCAGCAGTCTCGAAAACGGAGAATCAAAACCACCAACAGAAAAAGTCAAAGGAGGAAGGGAGGGGGCAGAGGGGTAAACGATACTCACACTCACAGCACAGACTGGTTACTACATTTACAGAGGGGTGGTGGTGGTGGGGGGGATGGAGGGACTCTGGATCACTGTACAGGTTAAGATCAGACAACAAATCAAGCAGACTGTCCACACATCATCCCACAACAACCAATACATCTTCATGCCCGTTCTGTACGCACGAGACCTGACACAACTGGATGGCTTTAAACAATATGGATAGATCACATCTACGGAGGACACGGCCGTCAAGTCGACCGCCAACATGTTTCTGCTGCCATCCCATCCTGTCAGACCCACGGGGGTGTAATGGAAGTAGGTGAAAATCTCCTATTTGTTCTTGCTGCTTTGATGTGGAATGAATGAGATGGTGGTTTCAATGCAGACACTTATTTTGTAGATAGGATGAGGGCCACGATGAGGCCGTAAAGCCCCAGCACCTCGGCGAAGATCAGGATCAGGATCATGCCCACGAAAAGCCGGGGCTGCTGGGCGGTGCCTCTCACACCGGCGTCTCCCACAATGCCGATGGCGAATCCGGCCGCCAGCCCACTCAGGCCCACGCTCAGGCCAGCACCGAGATGCAGGAAGCTCCTATTAAAAACAAACGGAGAACAATTAGTCTTATCTTGGCAACACACCGAATGCTGAGTGTACAGATGGACAGCAGAGAAGTCGATTATGATGCACGAGTGCTTCCCTGAAGCCACAAATTAGGTCTATAGAGGGGGAGTTTTATTTTAAGACGCATTTTACTGATGTAAAGGACCTAAAATATCCGGCAGTACTCCACTGAGGCCTCCTCAGTCACCCACATTTTCTCTACAAAGAACAGCAGCATGTGCAACTTTCAAGCAGAAGGATGCATGGCGCTGCCAGCAAGGTCAATAAAGGACACAGTGAGGTAAAATGTGGCTTCTGGACTCTTATTATGTGCCAAATACACATCCAAACAACCCATCAATCAATATCTTTGATGATTTATTTTAAACTCAGTGACGTATACATAATTTCATCAAGTGAATTCGTGATTTAGGGCGACTAGCTCACCCTCCTGATCACGTGTTTGTAGACTGTAGAAGCTAGCGCGTATGAGACGATGTGTCAGGAGTGTGTGTTTAGACGTCGGTTGATGTCACTTCTCTTTACATTTCATCCTTATTTTCCAGGTGATGGAGCTCCTCTACAGCTCAGTTTAACTGCACTGTACCCACATGAAGGCGTGCATCATAACTACATTTGTTTGACTCATGAAAATGACTCAAATGTGCAATTTAAGATCGACTTAAGTAGTCTCTGGTTCACCAAAGCCTCGACATATGTCATGTCAAGGGGTATTACATAATGGTGCCAAAGCCTGTGAAGGTTGTTTTGGTTTTCCAGCCCACATTAACTGGCTGGTCGGGTCTCAAAACCCATATAATTAAAAATCTCCAGAAAACTGACAAGTTAACCGTTTAATACCGATCCAACAAAGAGCCGGACGCAACAAATGTACCATGAAGGAAGTCTTTGGTGTTTATCAGAACAGATAAAATGCGTTAAAGGTCCGTGTGTAAGATTTAGGACAAACCAGGAAGAGGAACCACAAGGAAGAGACATGGGAGAGTATTCATGTGGCTGCAAGTTAAGGAGGTTGGTAGTTATGTGTATGCATGCACTTAAACCAAGCAGCAACCTCCGTGGCTATGAAGTGAAGCCAATGGAGAAATGCCAAAAACTGCAGTTCCTCTAACATCCACCTGAGGCTGGCTACAGAACGAGTCAGTCTCCATAAGTCCCCATGTTAAAATGTCCAATCACAGCAGAAACGTTTACAGCCTGGTACAAAAAACAGTTTTGGTCTCTGTGGTGGCTTCATTCAGCCCTCCGTAAGTCCACTAATGATCTTTGCTGATTTTGTGGAAGAGGCAGGACTACAAACATGGCAGCAGCAAGAGACGCCCTTTCTTTATACCATCATACAAACCATGTAGCAGATACTGTGTGATGACATGTTTCTCAGTTCACACCAACAACATGAGCAGGTGTAAATGTTCTAATCATTGAGGTTCATCTTACTTGTAAAGAGAGACTCTCTCAGAGATGTTGTTTGCTATCAGCACGGCCACCACCAGCCCGTAGATGGCGATGATACCAGCCATGACCACGGGGATGATGGACTTCATGATGAGCTCTGGCCGCATCACAGACATGGCAGCGATGCCTGTGCCGCTCTTTGCCGTCCCATACGCTGCTCCTAATGCTGAGTGAGAGAGGAGAGTGTTAATTTTAGGCGGTGTTACCTCTTCATTTAAAAAGGATTCACACCAGACAGGTCAGGGGTTCAAAAAGAAGTTGTTGATCGATTTCAGTTCATGCCACATCTGACAGATGGTGTAGAGAGCTGACGTGCAGGTAAAACAGATCTCTCTCTCGCCCAGTGAAGTGATACATCAACAATGAGACCATGTGTGAAGGTTCGTCCCGTCGTCTAGTCCAGAAAATCTTTACACCAATTAAAAAACGTTAACTGGCAATTGTACTCCTAGATGCCATATAAATTGCTTATATTTGAACATTTTAAACTTAAATACTTCAGGTCCGTTTCATTCATTGGCCGCCTCTTTGCTGAGCACAATTTCACATATTTCCACCGCTGGAAGCACAAGTTCCTGTCCAACTGAGCGCGCCTTCTTACTTTGCGATACGCTGAGGCTCCAAATACGAAGCCCTCTGTGCTTTTTCTGACGTTGTGGCCAAGTTCACCATTCGTGTTTACTGGCGCATGTATTCCTCACCCTATCGCTTGTCTTTTAACTGTTCATGATGAGATGACGCTTTAGCTTGGCTGGCTTCATAGCTTCATTTTCTACCTGAAGACACGTGGCGCATTTTGGTGTTCCATCGTTGTTCTCAATAAAACCAAACTCGAGGTAACTGTTGGTTTGGCCTTCACTGCATCATACGTGGCAACAAGCAGGGAGCAACTGCGAGTACAGGATGTTACCGACCATGAACACACGCCAATTCATCACTTCTCACCTGCTCGTGCAGGTGTGTCAACACATCTGAAGTGCTATGTTCCCACATTACATAAAGCGGTTGTTAGTGTGTATTTTCTCCAATAATTTCAGCACCGAGCAGCATTTTTCTTTTTATTCTGGGAGGAAAAGGCCGTACAAAAATAGGAAATCCCAGAAGATTTATTAATTAATTAATCTGCAGTTGTTTTATTTGCATAAACAGAATTTCTGAATCCTCCCATTTTCAGTGCATCATGGCCCAACTCTGCACTGCATGCAGTACCTTAAAAGGCATCCCAATGATAATAAACGGTGGTAAACATCACATTTCTATCATTAGGATCTTAGCTTTCTCATCTCCTTTCCAAATCGTTATAATCAAAATGTTTTTACGCAACTGTCACCTCAAAAAAAATCCTGGACCGTCTCCATCGCCAACAAACAAACAACTCTTATGACACTATAACAGCATCCATGAAGATTTAACTGAGGGGTGTAATGATTTCAGACTCAACGCTGTAAAGCTGAATTGAACTGCTGGACCGAGGTGTCTCTGAATACCTGTGGTTATGGAAATGATTTATAACAGAGTCTGAACAACACAGCGGCCATATGTCAGGGGTACTTTAAACGATGCACCATTATACAAGTCAGTATTTTGCACATTTTTTATGCGCTGAAGTAAAAAAAAAAAGATTTCTATGCACACAAAAGATCTATTTCTCTCAAATTGTGTTCACAAACTTGCTAAAATAATAATAATAATAATAATAATAGGACAGTAGGGCAGGTCATGACTTTGTCCTCCTGGAGAAGAAAGTATTGTAGCCCTCTAAGAAACAGCCACAGTTCAGAGCCTAATAAATGTTTCTCTCAAAATAAAACTGCACCTTTTACCTGACAGATATTTGCACATTCCAGCTTTTAATTTGAAAAAAACAAAAAAAAAACATGCTGCATGTCCAGTATGTGTTGAGCACAGATTTCTACTAGTGTATAGTCAGAGTGGACGTAGTGTGAACGCTGCACAACTAGACGCCAGTGTCCTGCCTTCAGACATCATCTTAACACTACATAAATGAACGAACAGGAGCGCACGTCTCTTACATCGGTACTAAGACGCCAAAATATAAGAACGTCTATTGCCCTACATTTAAATTAATTTATATTTAATTACAGATGAACTGGTCCAGTTGGGTGTTGGCCAAGGATGTGACTGATCCACATTAAACACAGGTGCTGTGTCAATGTCATGATAAAATATAGTGACTGAGCTATCAGATTTAAAAGGTAGTGCCTGGCCTATATTCAGGGAAAACATGTGCACTAGTATTGAGTTGTTTAGGTATCATAACTGTATCCGATCCAAAAAAAATGTGACGTGTTCATCTTATAAAAAACATCAAATTTAAATTTAAAAAAAGGAGGCAACACTGGCACTCAAACTCCACAAAGTGTCCCTCGATGTCATCATCGAAATCAGGCGTGATTTCCACGTCACGCAGGCGGGGAACGCTGATTTATCATCCCCCAAAGAAAATCACAGCCAGAGCTCGATGTATGTTGTGTTTGGTTAGGTATAATGTCATCTCCTCTGTGTGACAGACTGGGTGTATCCGGCTGAGTGCATGCTGAACATGATGGCGGTACATGAATGAATGGATGGATTTTCCCCCCCTCTCTCTCCTTTAATCTCCCATAGAGATGCTTAGGCCTTGATGCTGGCCTAATACACTCCCATCACAACCAATGCACCCAAGCATCAGATTTAGCTCATAATTCCTAAAAAAAAAAAAAAATCTGGACGTTTTTTCTGCACTTCACTGTGACAGATTGAGGATGAGATGTTTAGGGGAGGGGGGCAGCTGCCACCTCAGTGAGGGTCTGCGTCACCAGCCAGCAGCATCAAAGCTGTGATATGATGTGATATAACCCGAGTTAGCCTCGGTGTTAGCAGCGCTAGGAGCGGCTTGATGTCGGTGCTTCGCCCGCCTCTGCCTCGCATCCCTGTCAGGTGTGTGCGTGCGTGTGAGATAAAGCCCAGCTTTGTCTCAACCCACCACATTTATCAGTTATTTTTTTTTTGCTAATATCACCACATGAAGCTATGACCCCTCGTTGGCGTGTTTAAAGGTTGAAATGTCATGATGAAGGAGCTGGTGTAGTTACCGCTGAAGACCATGGCCGCAGAGGCTCCCATCACAGCGAAGAAAGGCGAGTACTCGGGGATCTCCTCAGAAGACATCCTCACTCTTTTCACTCCTTTTCCCAGCTACGACGAGACTAACTTTTATGTTTATGTATATATTTTTTGAAGGTTAGGTCAGGTCTCCTCCTTTTCCCACCGTCTGCCGTGGACAGGTTAAAACGCGGGGGGAGAGAGAGACGGCGACAAACGGAGCTGGCAGCGAGATCACCGGCGGAGAAGAGGAAAATGGCGAAACGGAAAAAGTCACATGATCGACCGTGTCGGGAGAGTCCATTCGTGTGGACACGGAGGGGGGGATGGCGAGGGGGTGCTCGACGCAAACACCGTCACTATTACTCCCAGCTGATGTTTTTAACATCTTGTTAAAACAACTCTTCTTTGATATTAATTTTAATCAAATCTCCAGCAGTTTGTGACACGTTAATATAAATATAAGTAGTTTGTAGTGTGTGTGTGTTGGTATGTTCTGCTGCAAGTGCACTGACTGCAGTTGAAACGCTAGTAGTCACTACACGCTGGCGTATTAATTATTAGGTATCATAGTTAAATCAACCATAAACACTGTGTGTTTGTGCGCGCTCTGTAAATTAAAAATATAACAACAGATAAACAGAGTGCGTTAAACGCGAGCAGACATCCCACACACAGTGTCTCTGTCCTGCATGTACAGTCATGCATCCCACAGCTAAACAGCAATGTCAGTGTTGTGTGTGTTGTTTTCACCATCTGGCAGGGAGAGTTTCATTTAAAACCACATTAGACTTCCTCTAGGAGTCAAACACACAATGATAGTCTTGACAGAGTCACCTGGAGAGGCGCCCCACAACCTTCTTTGTCAAGGTGACACCTAAAATGGGTGTTTCTAATGTCAGCTTAAAGGACACTTCACCTCAAAACGTATTCATGCTTCTTAAAGATGACCAATTTACCAGATCTTAACCCTTTTCTACCACAGCATCCCTCAGTGAGTCTTGATGGTTAACAAATATTGTCCTAGCCTGTCCTCATCAGGGTCACAATGGGGCTGGAGCCCATGGCGGGGTACACCATGGACAAGCCGCCAGTTCATCACAAGACACATAGAGACAAACAATAGATAGATAGATAGATAGATAGATAGATAGATAGATAGATAGATAGATAGATAGATAGATAGATAGATAGATAGATAGATAGATAGATAGATAGATAGATAGAGATTTTCCGTACATTCAGAAAACATTCAGTATAATTACATTGAAAGTGAAATGAGAACATAAAAGGGGTTTACATGTAAAGTTGCATCACTTATCCTCCTAAACATTACACCAGAAATGTGTCAGCACTGCTGACAGTTTAAGCTAATTATGCTAATTATGTCCTGTTCCTCATTTCAGATCTTCTAGGCAGCCACATATTGAGGAAGTATCATGCTGCAGGATATTAATACTCGATAATATTATATAATACGTCTTCCAACTTTACAGGCTTTATTTACAGTAATTTATTTTGTAGGTTTGAGTTCCCTGCAGTCTTTAACCAATAATCTTGATATTAAATCAGCTGTAGCAGATTTATTCCCTGACTCCATACTCGTTACACTCAGCATCATTTGAATGAAAGGGATTTGCCTTAAGATGAGGTCTTATCAACTCCTCTGTTTCATTTCTTATATTATTTTTGGGGTTGATGTTGTGGTCTATACCCCCAAACACAGGACAGCAAACCCCAAACATTCAGTATACTGCTGAGTAAAAAACACCTACAGTACTTGATGACATGCACCACGAAGTGAAACAAACCGTCATGCTGCAACATTATCATGGAGAGTTTGTGTAAAGTTTCTCTAGTTCAAGTTTGAAATAATTCAGTAGTGTCACAAGACTATACTTAAGATACAATCTTATACAATACAGATGAAAAGAGAAAGCAGAACAGACGGATGAAAATATGTAGAGCATGCACATGACTGTCAGCAGCCCCTCCACTTGTTCTGGTCAGAGCTCATTCATGTGACCTGTTCCTACTCCAGACATTTCTTTACAGTAAGAAGAGAATATTCAAGAAGATGCATAAATGACTTTATTTTGCAGAAAACTGTCAGTGATCAGATATATTGTATGTGCTGCTTTTTGTTTTCATTGTTTGTCCAAGGTCACATTAACATACTGACCAAAAACTACCTACATACAAGACACACAGAGAGAAGTCCTGCTGCTTTATAATAAACCTTAAAATCCAAGAAGGAAACATGTAAATGTGTTGGAAAATAGTTCCTGAAAACATGTGAATAGATGTGAAGTTGTGTTGGAGTTGTTTTTCACCAGTTTTCAGGTTTCAGGTTTTTTGGGGGGCGGTCCTAAATGGTGGCTTGATGACACACTGAGCCACCTTGACCATAACCCCGCCCCACTAACACATTAGCATTTAGCATCTGTGGTTTGAAGAAGAAGTGGAGGTATTTTGTGGAGGACCATAATCAACCGAGAGCTGAAGATTACCACCACCATTTTTTTTTTTATTACATCTGTCACGATCGTGGTATAAAGTACAAGTTAAAATGTATTTCACAAAATATCTTCAGTCTTCAGTGCCCACATCACCATCTGCTGGCTGATTTACTGACCAGTCAGGGCGTCATGTGGGACTTTTTCCTTCCAGTAAATGAGAGCTCTGCTATCGTACTTCAATATGCTATTATTACAAATGACATTAAGTGAACTTGACACTTTGTTACAACACCATGTGAATCAGTAAAAGGAAGTTAAATGATGTGGAAAGTGGTGGAGATCAGACTTCCTCAAACGTTACACTTTATATAAACAACAAAGGAAGCATGTTTTACAGACACACTGTATTTTAATGAAAGATTAGGTTAAAATAATACACTTTTAATGAAAGAAGCAGACATTTAAAAAAAAAAGAATCACCATAAATATGCTACACAATCCTAATCACACTTTTTGCTCTAACACGATCGAGTAAATGTATCTGTGAGGGCGGCTCAGTGTTAGGATATACACAAACACGTGTAGGATAGATCTCATCAGCATGAAGTAAAAGTGAAGACATCCCAGCTGTGCAGTGGAAACTCTAGACGTGAACCCCGAGACAACACCATCCAGCTTAAGACATCCACCCACACACTCACACACACACACACTCATTCACTCACATACACACACACACTAAAATGTATACCTATAAGCAGACACTCAAACTCCAGGCTTAAGAAATCTTGCAGGAGACTTGCGGGCTTTAACTTTACTTCAACATCCTGATTGCCTTTGGCAGAATATATAAGTGTTTCTGATCTTACCATAAAAATCACAAATTTCACTAAAAAAAAAAAAACCAAGCCCCTCTCCGCTGCTGTAAGCTCTTCCACAGCCTTACAGGACTAAACAGGCCTAAAAACGTCTCAGTTTGGGCCAGATTTGTCTAAATGTGCACCTTAAACTTAGAAGGAAAACCCAAATATCTTCATCCGATGTGTGGGAAGGTCAAATTATTTGACTTGCTCTGCTCTCGCCCCCGCAGAGCGTGTTTTAGTGGTGGCCGATAAGGATTTCATCACTCAAGCACTTTAAAATCCAACATGCACACACACCTGTGTGACTAACGTCTCCCAGTCGTTCACACACAAACCCCCCCCCACACTCATTCAGTCCATGTCCCAGCACAACTAGCAATCGGGATAGTAAATATCAACAAATGTGTTGTTGTTGTGGTCGCCCGGAAACAATGAAGAACAGTAAAAGATAAGGCATCACATGCTATTCTTGGCAAAGCCGTACGAAGTGAAAGTGTGGCACAGTGATGGCTCGTACGCGGGATGAGGAAGCTACACTGGAACCCTTTTTATGTCGAGGGATGCAACTTTTTGAAAAAGTCATGAAGCGCGATGAAGGCTTTCCTCTCAGTCCCAGCCGTTGTCCTTTATCATGTGGGACAGCTCGATGATGAACTTCCCCTCCTTGTACTTCTGACTCAGCTCAAACGCTTGCTCCTGCAGAGGGGAGGTGCAGAGCAGCCGTTAGAAAGTAGATTAGAGTAAAGCTCAAATCAGACCACCGCCACGTTTTCCTGCTGTGACTGTTTATATCATCAACAAGACAACAACTACACAGCAGAGCAGTCTAAAAAGAGGAACCACCTGGGTGTTACCCCAGTTTTCTGAGGAGGTGGAGAAAAAGAAGGTTGAGGAGGAGAAAAAGGAGAAGTAGGAGGAGGAGGAGAAGAAGCAGAAGAAGAAGAAGAAGAAGAAGAAGTGGCACCCTGGGAGCGAAGAACGGTGAACAGAGATGGACACACTTACATATTTCCAGCCCAGTGTGGTGTGACAGTTTTCACAGTAGATGTCAGCTACTGCGTGAAGTCCCGTGAGCAGCAGCCTCTCCTCCGCAGGACCGCAGCCGACGTTCACCCTGAAAACAGACGCAGCGTTGTCACACAGCGGCCTCTGATCACAGTGATTTAACTCTTCACCATACAGTGACCCAGCACAGGCAGTGAACTATTTTCTGTATCTGCATTACTCTTTTTAAAAGAAAGTTCATGAAGCAGTCAGGCGGAGGAATGAAACCATTTTAAAACAGAGCGTCACCTGAACAGATGAAGTCAGATAAGTGCTAAACTATGAGAGGCTCTGTGTTTATGACCCACTGACCCAGGAGGAGCTTGACTAAAGTGAACTGAACTCGACCCGACTTCAAGGTCCACTCCAGAGCAAATCACAGTATTTCCCCACAGATGACAGTGGAGCTGGTGAGGGGCTATGTTTCTGTTTTTAGTAGGTCATTTCTCCACCTTTTGCTTTCATGATAGGTGTTTGGAAAACGTGAAGGGACATATTGCTTACATTAACATGTGACACACATGAATTGCTGGCTACCTGTGAAAAGCGGCACGTCTTTACAGTTCCTCTTTTCAAGATTTGTATTTTCAAGCCAAGACATTTTGTCACCAATGCAAACCATGCAAAATACTTACACAGAGTTGAAGAGGTAGGCTCGTCCCTGGCTGCCTTGGAAAGACTACGAGACAGGGAGGAAAAAGAATGTTTCCACAACAAATTAATTTGAATTTCTCAGCTTTACAAAATATTCAACACTTGCTAGCTCACTTAAGTCTCCAAATTGTTTTAAGTCAGTCCAGTTCTTCCAGTTCAAATGCTTTACGAGCCACGTGAAATGATTGCCAACAACAAAAAGGACGGCAGCGTTCTCACCTTGGAGATAAGATCGTCATGGTTGGCCAGGTGGGCGCGGCAGTGCACGCAGCTGTAGCGACGGTGGCAGGAGTCCAGGTAAGCCTGGAAAGTCTTGGCCTTTGTCAGCTTCACCATGTCTGAGGAGGAAGTAGGATCGTAATATGTTGTTGTGCATGAGTTAGTGATGCGGGCATATAGTGGTTAACCCTTAAAGAGATCCTCGCCAAGCCATTTTGACTGTGTTGAATGAATATAACTCAAATTTGTCAGAGGATGTTTTTTTTTTCCTGTTAATGTTGTCTCAGTTCCTTAAATTGGCCTAAAATGGTTAAAAGCTTCACAAAAATGTATGATGCATGTTGAATGATGACGCATTCCTTTATGTTAAAATTTAATTTTGGACGACTAGCTTTCTAAAGTTGTATTTTTTATATTTGTCCACCAGATGGCGCTACTTTTTGTGTGAGAGTGCCAATAAGTGTGTGTCGCGTTCGTGTGTGTCAAATACTAATATAATACTGTTTGTTTTGTAATGTTTGTGTGGAGCTATGTAAACATACTGGCCTTTAAAAGGGTTAAAAACCACTAAATATCATTAATATTTGATACGTGTATTTCAGGCTGAAGTAGAAAAAAAGACGGACTTGTTTAAAGTGGAAAAATATTAAATATATCATATTTTTGCAGCTGTTTTTGGGAGATGACATTGTTGCCATTAGGATATTAAAGGTCCTCTAATGAAGGTTTTGAGCATAAGACATGAGATTTTATTATATCTGATGATAAAAAAAACAAACACCGTGTGACATTTCTCCTGATAACCTGACATAAATATTAATAAACTGGGACACTTAAACAATCATTTGATTATCTAATCAGACAATATAATAGTTTCAGACAATTATTTGCTGGCTACCATGCAATTAGGTGAATATTAAGTTAATGTATAAGACATCATAAGTGCATGAAAGTAGGTCCAGTGTCAAATTGAGGCTCTACAATCACCTGGAAATGATTACTGGTATGTTTTAGTAGCATCTGCAGACACTGTCGAGCCTCCTACACTGCTGTATTATTAAATCATAGCTCAGAAGAGTGAAACTTGTTACTGGCTCTAAATTCATGTATTTCACAGCAACCTTAGTTTCTCCGTCACGTTAGGAAACAGAGGGTGAGTGGAGGGTGTTGCAATCGCACTGCTTAACACCACCAAATCCGTCACACTGCTCCTTTAAGTGTGTACTTCCTCCTGCTGCTTTGTTGAACAATCTAATGTGTGCCGTTTAAGAGGAGATTCATTGTTGAGTTTGTAAACAGGTTTGTTCTGTTTTCCTTTTGGCATCTTCTTTCACGTGTTAAAAAAATAGTACATCTCTCTCTGTGTGTTGACTCAGCTATATTTAGTTTGGCATTTTTTTTATTGACAAGGATGATTCATTCAAAAGCCAATTTCTACCAGGAAGAGGACGGGCCAAAACAAGGTGTGACATACTACCTGAAAAACTCAGACTTTGTATCTATGAAACTACATTTCAAAGCATTATAATTTATCATGGTCTTTTTTTGGTCACTTCAACATCTCGTCTATTTTTTCTATCTTACTAGAACAGGCTCACATAGATTCAGACACATTAATCGAGTTATATTAAAATAGATTTGCATGCCAAGTCAAAGTCTTCATTAATCAAAATGATAGGCTACTAGACTTAGTATGTCATAACTTAGACTTTGTATCTATGAAACTACATTTTACAGCATTATTACTTGGCATGACTTTCCTTTTTGTCATTTCATCATCTATTTTTTTTTTAGATAATTTTGAAGCAGGGACAGGCTACGATAGCTACACACAGATTAATCTAGTTATATTACAATATTTACTTTAATCTCCAGTTAAGTTTTTCACAATGCACATTTGAATAAGTTATTGCACAAGGGTCAATGTGAATATTTTTAGAGGTAGAACCGTTCTTCCATATTAGAGTTTATTCTATTTATACAGTATCTTCTTATTGTCATCTAACATTTGGCAGTGCATGTATCATTATAAATGTATACATTAGAGTACAGCTGGCAGAGGTTAAAGCCAGGGCACTTAATCAGGCAGCTTGCTTCCTGGTTCATGACAGTTTGCACAAACAATCCTCGCTTCATTAGCTGCAATCAGTTAACCCAAATCAAAGCCTCTCCCCCTGCGCCTTTTATACATGTACAACCGTCTGTCTGTCACTAAATGAACACACACACATGCTCTCACACGTCTGTCAGCTGCAACACGGACTAGCCATCAGCTTAGCTTTCGTGGCTAGCTTCGGCTAGCGTGGCTAGCTCCGCTGTGACAACACAGCAGCGGCGGCAGCTCGGAGGCGCATTGCAGGATGTTTCTCCGGAGAGTGTGTCGACTCACCTGACAACACCGGAGCTCGTCGGTCTTTACACGGCGGGTCAAATGCGGTTGACAAGAGGCGGAAAACAGCAGGTACGCGTCGGTCGGTAGGTCCAACAGTCGACCACGCGCTGACTGGCTCGCGGACAATAAAAGCCAAACAGACACACGGCAGCTCTCAGGTTTTACCCGCGTCTTTCTCTCTTCTTTTAAAAGCAGATTAAAAAAGTTCCCCCACGATCTTTTGTTAAAACTAAATCCGACAATGTTGGCCAAACAGACGGGATAACCGTGCAGGAGCCCCCGGCGGGAGAAATATGCGGTTTGTTTATGAAAACACGCAGAGGAGGAAGTCTGAGGAGTGCAAAACAAACCCGCGTCGGCCAATAGGAGCCCGCGGGTGACGTTTAGAATGTGGGTCAACCAATCAGATTCGACTTCACAGCAGCCCTTTGCTATGGCTATCAAGCCTGATAGTTACAGAGCTATAAAAGCTGTTAGCAGGTTATCTCGGGATAAAAGTCCTTTAGATTGGCAACAAATGGGTCACACGTACACACTGCAGGTTAACCGACATGTGTGGTTGAAGTGTCAAAACTGCAGTTCCTCAAACGTCCACTTGAGGCTGGCTACAGAAGTGAGTCAGTCTCCATAAGCGTGTATGTTTAAATGTCCAGCTTCTCAGCAGAGATAAACATGTTTACAGCCTGGTGCAAAAAACAGTTTTGGTTTTGGTTTAGCTCATTTCCCCGTTCACAACAACTGTAATGAGGGTGAATTTTTATTTAACTCACCTGTTCAAATTATTTTAAGGATTAAAGGTCCACTGTGTAGGCTTTGATAGCCTCCCCCGCTCCCTCTGTGGATACATAAGGAAAGTTATGTGTAATTAACAGCATGGCCTCTAATTGATTAAGTGACAGTTTAGTGTCCACCGATGATCCACGTCTTTGCCAGAGGCACCACACTCTGAGCTTTGAAACCATGAGTGACATACGCTGTCCTTCCTTTATACTGTCAGTGGCTACAGTACATGACCTGACCATAAATTAAAGTCAAATCCTGTTGTCTAAATTTGTCAATCTGTTGAACCGTTAACATGGAGGAAGTAAAGCCGATGTCAACAGAGCGAGAGTGAAGGTTCAAATTACATGGTGTCCTGTTTCCCTGTCATCTGTCTGCTACAGTATGTTACCTGACCATCAAGTGAAGTCAAATCCTGTTGTCCTAAATTTGGAGGGTGGCAGTTGTCTTAGAGCAGATGTCAGCAGCATTGAGGAGCTCTTGGAATACAATGTATTGATGTGTTGCAACAGCAGCATTGTGGTATTCTTCAGTGTTATACCAACATATTTGGTAGTTTATTATTGCCAGGAAGGCCTACCAACATGGAGGCAGAGATTGTGAGCTTCAAAACAGCTTTTCTTTCTTTATACTGTCAGTGGCCGTTACGTGACGAGATTCAGGAAGTCTTTAATATCCTTGGGGAGGAAGGATGGGGAGGTGGTTCCTTGATGACTTGAGGCTGTGTGTTTATGTTGCATGCAGGCTTGTAGCTCCCCCAGCACAGCAAGATCCACCATTAATAGGCCCAATCGCTTCAGCTTGAAAAGGCTTACTGCCAAGAAATTTTTTTGCCTAAAAACACCCAACAAACCTTCTAGATTCCCCAAATATTACTATAAAATTTGCCTTTAGTGTCTTTAATCGTAGCTGCTGCCCTGGTTTTCTGATCACAAGAGCTTCATTTCTCTCTCTGGTACACTTATTCAAACCTGTGCTCTCTGCGTCTACTGTATTAAAGACCTCAGTCTGCACTGATCCACTTATATTCCATTAACTTATTTGTCAAAGCAGGTCAGAAAAATACAGCCTTTGTTTCACCAACAGGGTGGTTGATTATTATCACAGCAGTGTGGCCGGACTTTGACCGTAGCCTAGGAAAAACAAGGACACGGGTGAGGCTGACTGCACATGTAAGCCCTCAGTTTATACCTGCATATGTTGTAGCGAGTATTAAAACAGTGATACATTAAATACACCAATATGGATTCATAGAATCACTAAATTGTATTTTTATTGTCATTTATTCACACTTTTGATTCTAACACCACAAAAAATAATAGAAATATATGAATATAAACTGAATTGTAGCAGATAATTGATTTCTTAAGACCAGCATTAACTCAAAGCAGCCATGTCAGAAGATACCACCAGACACAGTAAAAACAAAGTCACGTTCACTCCCTTATCATGAGAAGTGCGATGTCAGGTGACGTGGTACAGCTGGTTAAACATTCACTCCAACAGTAAACAAACACTTTTTTTTCACAGACTGACAACTGAAATAAAACAAAAATTTACCAGCCAGATATCATCCCATTTCATTCATCAGAACACACTATCAAAATCTACACAATCCACTGTCTCCAATAGTAATATCTGATAATCGTACTTCACCTTTTCCCCGGGATGTCAGCGATGTTCAACTAAAACATCACTCCGCTGCTCAAAACAATGAATGGTGTGTAGAATTTAGTGGCACCTAGTGGTGAAGTTGCAGATTGCAACCGACTAAATACTCTCCCCACGCCTCACCCTTTTCTTCCTGAAGGCGGCAGAAGGCAATCACAGCTGTAAGCTAAAGATAAGATAATTCTTACTCATTGTATCATATTTAGACAACTCCTCCTGAGCTGCATTTAACCCCTTCAAAACCAGAGGTGCAGATATTATCAATATGTTATACACATACGTGTATGTGCACACATATACACATGTATCTTCATTTTTACCACTTTTTCTTGTTAAGGTGTTTATTTTTTCCAATCTTCACACATACTTGCACATTCCTCTGGCCACATGAATACTTTAAAAACTTTCATACATGCAAAGAAAGTATGAAACGTAAACAACTAAAAATATGTACTAAATTAAGATAATGTGTGTATGTCTGGTTATTTTATTACATCTTCATGTTGTATGTTTCATTGCACTAACAGGAAAAATAAAGTTAAATCAATTCAGCACTGTTAGATACATCAATGATTGTTTCTTAAAACCCTGCACTGTGTGTGGGTGAAGGCTTGCAGATAATTCAATCAACAGTGATTAAAGGATTGAGATTAAAGCATGGATAATAATTTGGTTCCCATGCATGGTGTTAGTAATAGTTAGACCGACAGCTCTTTGTCTTGTTATGATGAAAGAAAAGACACTTTGCGTATTCGCTTCTGTTTCACAGTCTTTTCTTCTGTTTGCACACAATCCTCGTCCATCATTCGCTTCATCGTTCCTGAGTAATTAATCGTCGTCATTGTGTGTTTGAGGTCAGTCGTGACTTCTGAGGTAGTTTGACAGAAGAGTCGGATAGTCGGTCATCACCCCGGTGGCTCCCACTTCAAATGCTGCCTTTATGTCTTCGTCTTCATTGCACACAAACAGATGCACCTGCAAGTACAGATATATTAGTCGACCGTAATGATGTGTTCAAGTGTTCAAGGTCCTGGAGACCTGCAGGACATGTTTAACAGCTCAAAACACAATTTTAACAGAATGAGTTATAAACCTGATTTGAACTGATGACAGTTCACTACGGAAAATTAGACTTTATTTCTGCATTTTTGCATCTGGATGACTAAAACAGGGTTAAATATATTTAATGTGCTCCTTAATACCGCATATGTCTGTTTGAATTTCTGATATAACATCAACAGCGCCTAAGCAGAGATTGACACCTGACATAGGAGGACCTCACATGGACCTTTAACCTGCAATCTTGGACAGCCATCGGGGTCTCTCTTGGCTCTGTCATGGACATCTACAACAGTCCTGTCTGCGCTATGTTTCATGTAACACCACGGTCTACACTTTCCAGAGTTGATGGGCATCTCATCACTCTGTGTTTTTACGTAGATAGTAAGGGGAAGAGCTTTTCTTAGTCACTACCTCAGAAATTACTCACAAGTATTCAAATGCGTTGGTGCCCTCAGCAGCTGACAAAGCCACGGCATATGACTTTAATTGTTCACATGCTCAAACTATTCGGTGACCACTCATGGTCTGACGATGGGGGTGAGCTCATCCCAGCAGAGATTACTCACATCAGGACAGAGGTGGTGCATTCAAGATACTCATGATGGATGTTTGTCTTAGCCGGAATGAGTTTAACGTGCATGAAACCATCAGGAGCTAAATTCAGCTAAATGTCTCATACCTGAATTCCCCGGGCTGCAAGGTGTTTGAACAGACTCTTCCTCATTGTTACTCTGCAATGAAACATGAATAATTCAGTTTCTAGTGAAAACAAAAGATGATCTAGAATTTGATGTCCAACAAACCAGTCAGTTGTAAGTTTTTCTTAAGTATTTCCTGTAACAAAACTTCACTCACTTTTCCAACAAAGAGATGACCATCTTGTTCCTCAGTATGCGCTTCTCAGGGATGAACGTTCTTCAGAGACAAAGAAACAAAGAAAAAAAAAAGCGACAGACACGTCTGCATTGTGACACAGTTATCAGGAACAACAGGGATGATGTGTAATGGCGCATGCACACGCCTGCAGACTCACCTGTTGATGATGCGCGGCAGGTAGAACTGCAGTAAACTCTCTCCCAGAGGCACAAAGGGCAGCAGGCCGCTGTAGAAGAGCAGCAGAAGCAGCACGCCTCGGTTCACGGTGAAGCTAAAGGGCATTGAGCCATTCTACGAGGAAGCAGAGAGACAGTTTGTGTAGTTTGACTTCACGTTTCAATCAACAGTCACTTTATTATGAGCTTGTGTTGCCTGTGAAATGACAGTAAAACCCTGCACAGGGAACTTTGTCTCCCCCAGGTGGTTCATGTACCGTTGTGCGACATTCCTTCATGATACTGGAGTTCACAGTGGCCCAGACGGTGATCCCCTCCCTGTTGTAGCGTCTCACCAAGTCGGACACCTACAACCGGGCAAGAGAGGTTAATATGTGTCATAAAATATTGTATCAGTTTGATGGTAAGTGAAGGTTTTATTGTGAGGATCTAATATACCCACTGATATTACAGACGAATATGAACATCCTCTATAAAGAGGTGTTCTAAAACTGCCAAGCGTTGTAGTTTTTCAGGTGTCTTGTACCTTCTCTATTAGCTCCTTGTTGTTCTCTTTGATTTCGATGCTGACAGGAATCTCAGGAAACTTCCTGAACAGATCCTCCAGCAGAGCGAACTTCCTGTCTGCTCCGCTGCTGTAGCGACCTGAAGGAGAGAGAGGCGTGAGAACAAAGGTTTCACCACACAGGCGCACTCACGCGCGCACACTCGAGCTGGCCTGCTTCTTCAATAAAAGGCTTTTTGTTAATGATGGATCACGAGAACTCACCTGCGTAAAATGTCACCTCCAGTCTCTCCTTGTACAGAGGCAGATCCTGAGAGAGGAGGAGTGAAAAGTTATATTATTTATGAATTATTAGAATATTAATTATGTTTACCATGAAAAACAAATCAAAGCATTCGTCCTGATGAAGATGATCCACGTCTTTGTCGATTTTTAGATAAGTCGGGAGGCGGAAGAAGCAAGATGGCGGTGGCCAGAGCCATCACATGCAACTCTCAAGAAACCTGTGGGTGACGTCACGTATACGCTGTCCATTCTTTATAGTGTCATTATGTGAGACGTGGGCAAGTTTGAAGTGAATATCTGGCTTTGCATGGAGCAGCTGACTAACCTGCCACTAAAGCGGCACTCAAATGTAAGCACTTATTCGGCTGGAGGTTGGAGTTACCGTCTCAGCATGACCTTGTGACCTTCGTCCCCCCACCTGTAGCTTGACTGAGGAGATGCTGACGTCGTGGCCGGTTTGCCTCAGCAGATTCTCATCATGGGACACCACAACGTGCCCGTCCTGCGTCAAGTGACAGTCCAGCTCGATCATCTGCGTGCCCTGCTCCACCGCACTGCAGACAGGACGGAGGAAAGACAAAAAAAATGAGGGATATGTGTGATTGTTACGTGAGAGATTGTGTTCACGTCTGCTGTCCTAACGGTGAGACAACAAGAACCAATCATTTAAAGTGCGGTATGAGAAGAGTAAATTGGATGATGCTCTCCATTTTCCCTCATCATCAGTCCCAGCGGACCACCGCATCCTGCTCGCTGTGTAAAAGAAGCTTTCAAACAAACCGACTACTCTACCTCGCTGTCAACACATCGACATCTCTGGAGTTTGTCCCGTAAAGTGCTAAAGAGCTTTCCCCACAATTTTTTTTGTCAAGAATTCTTTGTTCACTCACATATTTGTTAGTTTTGAAGCTGTTGTGCGTCCATACCTCCCGACTAAAAACCTCACAGATGTCACAGACTAGCAGACTTTTGCTCTGTAATCATATTTTTCTTGATCATGTTGATGATAAAATTCATGTTGTGTGATTCTACATGCGTAGGCTTTGACCTAGTGATGCCGCCATGTTAGCGGTTCCTCTCCCAGGAAGCTTCATCTTTTGCCTCTCTCGCTGGCAGACACACAGCACAAGGAAAACCACTAGCTCATTAGTAAGTATTATTAGTAGTAGTAAGTAAATCAGTATTAGTATCTCAGTCTTGATGCATGTGCATGTTGAATACAGTGTTTTAACAGTCCATCTGTCATACGTCTATGTATAATGCAACAGTCCAGGTCATTTTTCATAATTTTTCAACAATCCTTGTCATTCTCAAGAGGAATTATCCATTGAGAGGTCGATGAGCTTCCTGAGTCGGTACTCACTGTGTGAACGCCTCCATCGTGCTTTCTATCCTCTCTCCACATCCTGGTAACAAACAAGAGGGTTGATGATTGAAGCAGAGAAGCAAAAATACAGGAGAAAAAAAAGCTACATTTGGACAGAATTTAGTCGGAGCTAACTCTCTTTTCTGATATTGCTGCTTCTACTGTAGGTGAGTGAGGAGGAAACAGTGAATAATAAAACCACTGATTATACTTTAAGTTCCTCAGCGCGACCGTATTATTAAAGATTTTAACCAGATGTTTCAAAAGCCAGAGGCACGCTGAGTCACTCTTCACTGCAGCATATGATGTGAGCGATCAGATATCTGCCTTCATCCTTCAACATGCTTCCTGCAGAGTTTGTTGACTTTATATATATCTACATCTGAGCTCTTTGCTGCAGATTAACAACAATACAGAGAAAAATAAGTCATAAAATAAAATGTTTGCCACGCTGTTATAACGTGCAGAACAGTCGTTTGGTGTATGTATGTCTTTCAGCATTAATAGAGCCTTCACAGATGTTACTGATTTATTTTTATACTGTCAGCGATAGATCGTCACAGATGCTGGCTCTTGAACTTTGCACCATCTTGGATGGTCCTTTCTCTCTTTTCTCTTCTCAGTTTGAAATATTGACTCATCACACTTCTCCACTTTCCATCTCAGATGAACTCGGGTCCAGAGAAGTCTGCTGCATTTCTAAATATTGTTTATATGTCTTTCTCTTTGCATAGTCTTAACTTGTATTCGCAGATGCAGCGACAAACATCCTTTACACAAGCATAACGGTTTCTAACACAGTGCTGCCTGAGGGGTCAAAGGTCACGGGCACTCAGTGTCTTTGCCGCCTTCGTGGAGAGATTTGTCTGGATCCTCTGGGTCCTTTCATAACATGGATAGGTTTAGTGATCTCCCTAAAGTTCATTGAGAAACGTTGTCCCTGAACTGTAGTGCAAAGTGGTGAACCTCGCCTCTTTCTTGTAAATGAACCTGTTCACCTGTGGAACGATCCAAACAGGTGTTGCAAAATTTGTGCATTTCACAACTGTACTAACTTTTCTTTGAACGTGCTGCGGGTGTTAAATTTGCAAAAAAAACAACAACATACATTCATGAATTTAAGTCCTAAAGCTTCTTGCAGATCATTGCATTCTCTTTTCATTCATCTTTCACACAACACCCCAACTTCTCTGTACTTAGCAGTCATCCTCCCTGCTATCTTCATCCAAACCCTGAGCTCCACACATGTCATGATCATGGTACACCCTCCCTCCAGGCAGTCGCCCCCTTACCTCCTCTGTGCGAGATGTGTGTGCAGTAAAAGGCTGTACGTTTCCTCTTGTGGAGAATGAGTGGGTTCTTCAGCAGGTACAGCGAGGTGAGAGTGTATCCACCCAGAGCTGGGAGGATGAAGTACAGAAAGCTGCTCATCCTTCCCCTTCAAATACGTCCTGCGAGTCTCAGCGAGGTCCTACCACCGCTGCAGGGATGGTGAGCCAAACAATGTGCGTCCTTGTTTAGCGAAAAAGGTATTTTATCTCTTAATGAAAAATCTACAACAATCCTCTTTTGTGTTTCCAGCGACAAGTGAACTGATCTAAAAGCTTGACCAGACACAATCAGCTCTCTGTCTTCCTCTGAAGATAAGAAAAAAAACTGGACTGACTGGAACGACCGAAGAAGAAATTCTCCAACGCACCTGAAGCCTTCTGAGCTGTAAAAATCTGTTAATGAAGCACCGACCCAGAGCTCACCTCAGCTCCCTCCCTCCCTCTCTCTCTGGCCTCTCCCCAGCCTGTGGCAATACTATTTCACTCTCTTCACACTGCTTTTGTTAAGCTTTGGCTTTGTGTACGTGTGCCATACCTGGACAACGCATGTTTGCCAACACCTTTCTAGGATTTCTTTTGTTATGAAGTCCACCAAGGGGTATTTTATGATGCAGCACACTTGTGACACTAAATCATTTAATAACTCTACTTCCCAGATTTAAAGTCTTATGTAGCTGATGCCTGTGCAGGGGAAAAGACAAACACATCCCTCGGAGTGCAGCAGGATTCATAGCCTGTGTATATTTGACAAAGGGGATGTGGTTTGGCGGAGTAAACTCTGACCCACAAGGCCAGAAATATGAAAACAATCACATGCTTACAGGCATGTATGCTCGCTATACATGAAGTTCAAAGTCAGCACAGTGTAGTACTGCATTGTTCAGCTTCAATAGCAAAGCTGGAATGTGACAAACAAAGGTGCGACAAGCCGAGCCGGCTGTGAAATGTTACAACAAGTCTAGAGAAATCCATTCGTCACATTAACAGCGAGACTTTCCAGCATTTTTTACCACGTTTTGTTTAAACTTTTCTGTCCTTGTCGTCTCATTTCTGAAAGCATACATTGCTGCAAGCATACATTGCTGCTGTCATTTAAATCATGACCAAAGAGTTGGAATGGCGAGGACGGAGGGGGAAGCCGTGCTCAGACATGTTGTGAGCAAAGGTGGGAGAGCTGCAGCAAGAAAGGCAAGTTTGTGGTTAAGTCACACACGTTGCATGTATTCCCACGAATCAAGAGAGAAGTTTGTCTGTGTGACAGTTTCACAATGAGGTCTCAGACTGTCTGTAGCGTCAGCTTTAACTTTAGATTAGTCTGATGCGCAAAAATAAACTTATTTTAAGCCCAGAAACAGAGCCGTGTTTTCTTAGTAAGAATCAGTGACGTTGTTGTATTCATGATGTCAACTCTTATGTTTCTGAAGTTCAGAGTGGGATGACTCTGGTTGCCGCCATGTCACGGGCCTCTGCTGCCAAACTAAAAATCGGGATCATCGGTGGACCTGAGAAGGGCGGAATGACGCCTGGGTGCTCAAACAGGCCACGTCAGTACAGTTGTCGGTTGTTTGCATGGTTTGAATCAGTTACACCAGCCGAACTGAATCTGTAAGGACACTGTCAGTCGTTTTTCCATTTGGAAACTAACCTGACTGTGAGGAGAGTTCAAATCTGAGGCGACTGGACTTGGCTGTACGTCTATTGTCAGATCTGTGATCTACAACCAAGTTCACTCACTTCAGATTTAACTCTCCTCAAAGAAAGATGGACCTCCACATACAACCTTTGACTAATGAGTTAATGAGTCTACAGCATCTGCAGCTGAGGGTTATTTCTTCTGGATACTCGATCAGTATTCTCAGCTCCAGGACTGTGCGTTTAATGTGTTTTGAAGGAAATCTCTGATGTGACCAGGAGGTCAGTAAAAGAAGATCAAAGCACCACTGAGGGAAATAACGAGACCCATAAACAGTTCCAACAGTATCAGGAAATTTTATTTAATTATATGTATATAATTCTGTTTCTTTGTTAATCGTTTAATTCATAATACCCATGAATATACAGACTATAACCCTCAATAACTCATATCTCTTTGACAATCTACCTATATCTTCTTTTAAAATAATTCCTTATAAGATCTTGGAGGGGAAATCAAAGTAAAGAAAAAAAATAAAATAAAAAGGAAAGTTTCAGAAAGATTGAAAACACTGCCAATAATAATCACGCCCATAAGAGAAGGAAGGAAGAAAAATACAAATAAAAACATCCTAATTAAAAAAAAAAGATACAACTTAAACTCCCTTTATGTAAAAAAAAAAAAAGAAAAAAGAAAAATACAACAACTCACCAATATAACAACAATAGCAATAATAAGAACAGCCATTTAAAAACAACAATATCTGGATAAACCGGCCTCGTGACGGACAGGCCTTTTAAACTCGTCAATACTCTGCGTGTGTGTGTCTGTGTATGTGTGTGTGTTTAAGTGCAAACACACAGATAACACACTCCTCAGAAAGAGAGAGGTAGCGTGTGCATGTGTGTGTGTGTGTTAGGAGATGTGGTCCTCTTGGTTCGTTCCCATGGTTACCCAGTGAGATGTTTGGTCTGGTGGCAGGTTGGAGAACAAAACAAAAAATAAACCAACAACCAAAAAACAAAGAAAGAAAGAAAGCAGGGCCGAATCAACTGCTGATCAAATATACATATGAAATACATACAAAATATCTGTGCGACTTGTTGTAAAAGCAGGGAGAGGAAACGACACACACTTTCAAAAAACACACACAGGACAAATAGTCTTGGCTTTATGTTACTGAGGAGCAGATACACAGACACTTGTACAAAGACTTAAATTACCGCAGACGATCCATCACACACACGCGCGCACGCACGCAGCAGGCGAAACTTAAAGCTGAAACGAGGAGGATGCAAAAAACAACAACCTTAAAGAGGAGAGAGCGTGGCTGCAAAGACAAAGTGCAGGCGTGCTGATTGAGTTATGATTGGAGTCCTCTGCTTGTGTGACCGTCCGTCATTTTATGATCCGGGCAATGGGAGGAAGTGGCAGACACGAGGCGAGGGAAGAGATGGAGGAGGAGGAGGAGCAGGAGGAGGAGGAGGAGGAGGGGAGGCAGCCCTTTTGAGTAAAGCGTGGTGAGAGTTGGGAGGTCGAACAAAAGAATGAGTATCACCACATGCACCGAAAAGCCGCACACTGATCCCAGAGTGCGGCTATGGCTTCTGAGAAAGGAAACAAAAATGACGCGGCTCGAGCCCGGAAAACACAGACAAAGAAGGGGCGAGGCCGATGAGCACTCCAGATCTGGAGTCAGACAAAGACAGGGATCCAGTGTGTGTGTGTTGGTCCATTTAGTTAGTAGGAGGGGGGCTCCTTTACTGGTCCCAGCAGTGCAACAGGCAAAAAATTAGTGCAGGCTGAAGCTGGACCCCCCCCCAGCGGGTGGTGGTGGTGGTAGTGGTGGTGGTGGCAGTCACATCCAGAACAAAGCGAGAGGAGGGAGCAGACGCCAACAACAGACACAGATAATAAACAACACACATGCACACACACAAAGAAACACGACAAGCCGACTTTAAGAGGAGGAGGAGGAGGAGGATTGAGCACCAGTGTAGCACCAAATCACCCACGCTGAAGGAGGGTAACCAGGAAAACACACCGGCGGAGGGGAGAGCGCAAAAAACTGGCGTATACACTGTACAACCATGGAGGGGAGGATGTTCGGATGATGGTTGCTTGGCTGTGCGCTGAGCAGGAATAACTGTACAGCACTCTGACATTCCTGAGTTTGACCATTTTGTTGTCGATTGCGTCGCGTTCACGTCACATAGGGCGACCGGGAGCTTCTCTGGAAGCTTCGCGTCAACCCTCTTTCGATGCATGTGGTGGGTGCCGCCCTACGTCATCCGTGCGACGTGAGCCCAGCGCTCATCGGCAACGCGTACAGTTCGTCTCAGTAGTCGTAAAAGAGCTGTTCTTGGGGAAAAAAATTAAAAAGTTAGCAACCGGTGAAGCCGCAGCGACGGACGCCAGAAAATTCAGGCCGTTTACATTCAGCACTCACATCGATGAGCCCAAACAAACAAAAAAAAAAAAAGGATTGTAATGCTTCGTTGGAAAGTGCTTTTTTTTTTTTGTAGATCGACTTCGAGTGCGGCCACGTGGGATAACATTTTTACATTTTTTTTTGGGCGTGGCGGGGGGCATTCACTAACGGTTAGGCCTCTTAGCCTGTGTACGCGCTCGACGGTCGCGGATAGGAACGCAGCGTGGTGCGATGTCGAGGCCAAGAAGTCAACCGGGCCCCATTTTCCAGAATACTGCCCGCTAAACATGACTCCAACGGACGACTTCAGTGTTTGTAACATAAATGTCATTTAATATATGAAAGGAATACTGACACGTGGAACGTGGATGATACAGTAATGTTATACATTATATATCTGTTTTCTTGCAGTAGTGGACATTTAGCCAGATGGTTACAATTCTTAAGTTTCTCACATATTTGCTGCTAGTTTGGAGCTAGAAATGTTCTGGAAAACGGGGCTTCAGTCTCCGAATGAACAGAAACTATATTTTAAAACGCAGGTTGATTCGATCCACTTTGTTCCAAATCGTGTAGCGCCTCCAAAAAAAAAAAAAAAAAAAGTAAATAAACAAATTTCCCACAAATGAAGGGAGATTTCAGTTCAGTCTGCCCTCGCTACGAGTTACAGGTCAAGAAATGTGTTTTAAGGTACAGTTCAAAAACTACAACATCCTTTAGTTGCTCCCCAAGCCAAGTTTCTTGCATCTCTCTGCCACTTTGGTTAATTTCAGGAATGCATGCATTCATATGAACATCATACACAGTTTGTTTGTTTTTTTTTTAAGAAAAAAAAAAAAGCGACAACAAACAAAGAAGTCTATAAACCTGCCAACATGCCAGTAAAAACATTGAATGTTTGTCTCAAAAAAAAAAGAAGAAAAAAATCAAAACACTAGCAAATATAAACCCCAAAAACATACAAATACGACTCTGAACTGATCCGAAAACACTCGAACGACGGTGTACAAACGAAAACTGCGACAAGCACACTTAAAAATAACAAGAAAAAAAAAGATTTTATATTTTTTGTATATACACACACCCGATTTTAGCATCCCCCGTTCTTTTAGCCCTCGATTTTTTTTTTCCCCCCCAGTTGTAATTTAAATGGAGCAAGACAAGAGAGAGTTATGGTGTTGGTTAATACAGTAGTATGAGTTTATATGAGAGGGAGCGACAGAGAAAGAGAGAGAGATCAGCGACAGGGTTCGATCGGGACAGGAGAGGAGGGGAGGTTTACTGTAAGATGGGACAGGATGAGGCGTTAAAACAGGAAAACAAACGTGAGGTGAGAGGAGGGAAGAGTCCAACATGGACAAAACTGAAAACAGTATGAGTACGCCAGACCCTACCGCCCCACCCAGCCACAGAAATTAAAAGTTAAACTTAGCTCTCTTGCTGTAGAAATGGAAAGATAAGCAGTTAAATGTTCATATTTCTCGTTTTCTCTTTTTTTGTTGTTGTCGGTTGCTTGAAGATGCATTTTTTTTTTTCCTTTTTGTTTTTAAGCATGTCGTTTTTGGAGTCTTCTTGTTCCAAGCCTCTGTGTGGCTTTGTCACTCTTTAGGGCTAAAACACAAAAATACATAAAAAGAAAGAGAGAGAGAAAGAAGAGAAAAAAAATGCACTTAGACCCACTTTGAAAAACTTTGATTACTTCCTGTAAGATAGAGGAAGAGCTGACTCACCCACTCACCATTTACAAAGGCAGAGGTGAGAGCTGAAATGTCAGATAGTACACTGAGGAACTGCAGCCAAACGTGTCTCTACCAACAAGTATCTCTGCTAAATCTAACTGACATGAACAACAGATAGTCACGATAATAACTTTCACTTGTTGGTGAGTGAGAGGGTCAACGTTTAAAGACTGGAAGCTGATTCAAGAAACACATTTATGGGTATAAGGGTGCATTCAGACAGGATCGGGCTCCGTGCAGCAGTGTGTCTGTTTGTGCTAAACGTGACCGCTGTGAAACAATCAGGAAATAACTTTTTCTTTTCACTTTTAACCGGTGCTCCCTCGCCCTCATTCGCTGACTCTGTCTCTCAATCCATCGGGCATAAACCAAATTAAACTTCTTCGTGGAGTCAGACTCAGATTTAGAAGCCGAGTACATGAAATCATGATCAGACCATGAATCCACCTGAATAGCCTCAACTGAAGACACATTTCAGGCTGGCTGTGGACGGTTTACCCAATCCAAGCGTTGCAGTGTGACGTCAGGCTGCGTTTTTCCCAAAAGTTGGATCTGGCTCAACTTCTCCGCTACAGGTCGCTGCATTTTTTTGGTGCAAAACGGAAAAACCGGGCGTTTACGCCACTGCGCCTGAACTTGTCTGAATGCGCCCTCATATTTAACATATTCATTTAATATTTAACATGCTCTCGTTTAGGAGCTTCCTGCACCTGAGTGAGACGAATTCCTTCACTGGATATTGTTGGAATATTATGAATGCTGACAGCAGCAGGACATTAAGTTTATTTACAGGACAATATCAATCTGTAGCTGATGATTTGTCTTCATAATAAAAAGCTCTCTGCTCACTGTGTAAATGTGCTGCGTGTGTGGAGTTAAGAAACACATGCACAGCTTAACTCGAGAGACTCATCATAAATAAACTTTGATGAACCTGCTGTGCGACTTTTATCACCTTTCAAATCAATTTTAGTCTAGTAGAATAACTGAATGACCTGAGTAATTGTATTTTTTTTTTTACACACACATTAAGCTCACATGTGTATTTTGTCTGATTACAACGCATAAACCACCAAGTATTTCCACATTTCTCCTCACAGCAGGATTAACTGGCTGGTGTAAGTTCAAGTTTGAGGTTCTCGTCTGTTTCTCCTCCACTGACATCTAGTGGTCTCAAATCAACACAAGCTTCATTCAGAGCTCTTGTGGTTCAAATAGAGACTCATCATGCACGGGACGAAACAGCTTTAAATGCAGCTTTATGACACAAATGGTTGATTTTTGACTGATGCTACAGTTTTAAAGTTATTTTCTGATGAACAAATACTTAATGACGACACTGTAAACTGACTAATATGTGTCAGGTAAGGCAACCTATGCTAACAGAGCCCTGCACTGACTGTGTGTGTTTAATAGATGGATCATTTATCGTCCTCCATAGTGAACATTTGTTCCCACAGCCTGTACAGACACGCGTCTGGGTGTGAGGTAATGGACTTTCTCATTTACCTTTGTGTCTCAGGAGCCCTGGTAGGTTTCCTGGAAACGGGCGGTTTCGTCATAGATCAGCTCCTTCAGCTTCTCCTTGGGAAGGTCGTCGAGCTCCATGGAGAAAGTGAAAGGCTCCTCTGCTACTGGCTGCACACAAACACACACACACACAATGTAAACATTCAATTAGAAGCTCGGATGTAGCTTTAAAAACGAGGTGTCAGTGTTAAAAATCGAGAAGTACAGTGTGGTACGCTGTTGCAACACAGTTATTCAGCCTTTAAGAGGCCGATCTGGAGGTAGTAGTTTGTAAAAAAAAAAAAAAAAAAAGAAACAGTTCATCTTTCACTGCCAAGTGTGTTTATACAGCGTCAACGGTGCAGATCAGGACACGGTACGAGTAAACACTGTAATGCCACGTAACAATGGTTAAAAACAGCGATAGGAATCTGGCTCTGCTCATGTAAACTGAGACGTGATTAACAATTACATTCTTTAACGTCTCTGAAGCTGAAGCACGGAGCAAAACTTAATACCAAGCACGGCTAAGAGGATTCCCAGCACAAAGGCTCACAATTAAACCCCGGCTCGACAAGGACAAACATGTTCGAATGTTTCCAACATTTGTACAAATCTCAAAACTTGGCTTTTGTACTTTTAAAAAGATTTTCTTAAAAAGTTATTTCACTGAATAAATTATCGATCATTCATCATCGATGATTTTTGTCAAATGAGCGCTGTGCTGAGGAGAAACCTCCTTTTCCCCCCACCTTTCTGGAGGCTACGAAACCTCCACTGCACACGTCTCTGGCACGTCGCATCGGCCTACATGCCACAGTTTTGGTCCGTCCTGCACTTCAGTAGCGTTTCAGAAGCGAGTGTTTAGCCCGCCAGACATCGTTTACTTGCTCAGATTTGGCCATTTTCCTGGTGTATGTTCTTCCAAACATGCTTCTACATGTTTTACCACTGGCAGTTTGCACGCACTAAACTCTGATCATCTACCCGTGTGTGTGTGTGTGTGTGTGTTCCCACTTTGTTTATTTCATGTACCAGTTTCTAAATCTGAGTCCGACTCGCAATTTACGCCGCAAAATATGACACGGATAAGTTTCATTTGGTTTGTGTCTGATAATTTTGATACAAGTTCTCATAAAGGTCTGTAACGGCGGCTCCGTCTGTGTGCGTACCTCATCTGTGGGGTCGAAGTACTGCTCCAGGTAAGGATGAGCCAGGGCCTCCTCAACGCTGATGCGCTTGAAGGGGTTGAAGGTCAACATGCGGCCCAGCAGGTCGAGAGCTACGACAGATTAATCAAGAGCGTTAGTCAGCAGGATGAGCTGCAACAACAACAACGCTGAAACGATCAAATTATTCACTTGGTGGTACTTTTATTTTTTAATTCATTGTATTGCATCATATTTTATCTTCAAATTTAAAGTATGACTTTAATGTCACAGAAAACGAACCACGTTTTAATAGAGTTAATAATTAATGAGTATTTTGGCCGTGTGATATGTACAGTATGTTCTCGTTGAAGCTCTCAGCTGTGCCAACCCCTCCATGATTATTGTGAATGTAAACAATATCGTTATTATTCTAACAAACAGCCCGCGTGGAGCATCTGACAAACAATAATCGCACGTTAAAGGCATGTTCTGTAAATATTTTTTTTAGGTTTGTAGGCGACGGAAACGCCCTTTATCGATCGAGCTCGACGGTTACAAAAGAACAGCACGACTGAACGAGCATCTGCTGCTAACTGTGGGCCTGTTGCAGCCGCTGCCTTTGCTTGCAGTGTTTCATTGTGTATGAAAAGTGCGTGTGAGGAGGCATAGCAACCATAGTCAACCGAGTAGACTGCTCGACCCACAAATCTAATCTGCCGGTCTCCAATCTGAAGATAAGCCAGAACAGACAGTCGTGGCGGCTTGCGTTTCCGTGTTGAGCTCGCCTCTGTTGTTGTACTCATAAATTCATCGTGAATATTGATGATGTGATGCACAAGCTGAGGAAGTTTGTTGTTAAGAGTCTCTAGATTTAGGTCGTTTCTGTTTTTTGGTTATAGATAAAAATTTTGATTTTTTAAAAAGTTAATTTTACTTAGATAATTGGACTGTTTTTTTTCTGTTTGCCCTTTGTTTCCTTTTTTATCGTATAACTAATCTGAATATAAACTAGTAAACAGGGCCACAGAGAGCTGCTTTAGCCTCCACCTACTTCCCCAGATCAGTTTTGTTATTTTAGATACATGCGTCTTATTTTCTCTGCTTTACATCCCAGGCTTATAAACGAGCATGCGCCGACGTACCTTTTGCGTCAGCCTTGATGTAGATCTTTTCCCAGGGGACCCTGGGTTTGTCAGGCAGGGCCTGCAGGTAGTTCCTCGCCTTCATGTTGATGATACAGTTCAGATCTTCTTGAGTTGGAGAGCCGAGGACGCCTGCACACAGAGGAGAGACGGCTTTCTTTCAATGTGGCTACTCATGGGGGCAGATTTCCATAAATGTCATCAAATCTACTCGCCCCAGAGAGTTAAGTAATCGACTGATGAACATAGAAGGTGCTTAAATAAATGAACTGTGTAATCATTTGTAAAAATGAGCTTGCCCAGTATGTGGTTGAGCTGGTCCAGGTAGTGTTTCCCGGGAAAGATAGGCCTGTTGGACAACATCTCAGCCAGGATGCAGCCCACTGACCAGATGTCAATGGACTTGGAGTAGCCCTGAGACACAAGCACACAGATATAGTGAGGAGGAGAGGAGATATCCACCCCAACACGGAGTCCACATCAGCTCCTCACACACCTACCTTTGAGTTGAGCATGATTTCTGGAGCCCTGTACCAACGCGTGGCCACGTACTCTGTCAAGAAACCCGTGTGGTCGTGCTCGGGGTCGGCTATCCGTGCCAGGCCAAAGTCACAGATCTGAGGAGGAGACAAAGAGTCAGACAAATGTCTTCACAGCTCTTATGGCCTTTTTAGAGTTGGACAGCAGTAATTATCTCCATGATATGATTAGGCATAAAGCACTTTCCATTTAGCTTAATGTTCTGTGGGTACATTTTCTCAAACTGCATGTTGGCGGAAGTGGGAACAGGAAGCGGAAATGCCTTCAGAGATCGTTTAACAGCAAAGTCAGTCATTTAGTATGACGTATCTGCAACACAAAATCTTGATTCAGTGTTTGCCCCACAGTGGATGCTCGTCTGCGTCGTCATGTAACTCCTAAAATGCACGAGAACGGCGTGCTTGAAGTACGAAACACACACAGAGAAACAACACTTTGGTGGAGCCAAGCCCAGCCAGGAAGGGGTTGGGTCAATCCATCATCCGTATCCTACATTCCTGAGATTCCTGTTCAGTGTTGGCGAGAGCTGGTGCGACATGCTACTGGCACCGATGTTTAAATAAACACATAACTCATGTTAATTTCTACAGAAGCTGACTGAAAATAAGCAATCGACTTGAGAAAAATACCCTTTTTAGGTTTTTCTGCCGAAAATGAACCAGTGTATGAACTGGGAATCACAGGAAAGTTTAATACGACATGTAAATGCAGGATTTGCACATGCACTGTGCAAAGTAAGCGAGCGAGGAAGGTGTGCGTGTGCTGACCTTGAGGTCACAGGTGGTGTTGATGAGCAGGTTGGAGGGCTTGAGGTCGCGGTGCAACACGTTGGCCGAGTGGATGTACTTGAGTCCTCGCAGGATCTGGTAGAGGAAATAGCAGATGTGGTCGTTGCTCAGCTTCTGGCTCTTCAGCAGCTTGTACAAGTCTGTCTCCATCAGAGTCTGCACGATGTAGCTGGAGGGACGCACGGGTCAAGGAGGACAACGACGGAGACACCGGGAGAAACATAAGGACTTTGCCCTGAATTATTCAGCAACATAAGATTGTGAATAAAACCTAAATTTGATTCCTCTGACATGTTTATTTCTTGCCGGACAAAATGAGAACTTCAACTTATGTTTAGTGAGGTCAGTCAAATAGGTGCAAGAAGTGTGGTGCAACAATGCTGTTCCTCAAATCATGCATGAACCACAATAAACAACCATAACCACAGCAACCAGTGTGTTGTTTAACACACAGTCGCAAGAGCCAGCGGAGTCCAAAACGTCTGCACGAATAGTGACAAACGTCTTTTGTGGTACTATTTCTTAATCACAGCAGGAATGGCAGCATTGGTCAGCCCACTACTTTGGTATCTCAACAACTACTGGGTGAATTGCCCAGAAGTCTCTGCTCCAATAGGACGACAACTGCAGGTATCGTGGGATTAACAGTGGATGGCTAACAACAATAACATTTAAAAACACAGACAAATTCAGAAATGAATCACAGAAGACATTCGTCCATTCATTGTTGAAAAATCTACAAAAAGACGCTGCAGTTCCAGGCTGGATTGCAAAGCGTCTGAACGGGACGCGACCGCACTCGAGGCAGCTGCTCATTGGAGGCAAACTGTGTAACCGTGGAGATGTTTCTGCTCCAACTGTGGTAAGATAAAATCCACACCTTCGCAGCCCACGATCGCGTTGAGCAGAAGTGAACCCAAACAGAAGATGCCCGCTTTCTCTTGTTGTGTCATCATACAGCACCTCCTAGCTACAGCACTCAGACGACAGCTCATGCTCGCATTCACAATTTTTCCCGGTAACAAACTCCAGGAAGCGACTACGCGTGAAATCGATCTTGCATAGCTCGAAGCGTCTTGGTGTACTTGGTGTAAAACCACGTTTGTTGTCTCGTTGATACAAGAGACCCCGGCGTGCAGCGCTCCTACCAGCCGAGCTACATACAGAAAGGAATCGATGCCTGGTCCCTGGATTTGGTTACATCGGCCCTAATCAGGATTCATCACCAGCAACGACACAATACAACAAAGTGGAGCAACTAAAGCACACATACACACACACAAAAAAAAAGATACAAGGACATCACACATTTCTTTTCTGTTTTTCAGTGGACAAAGCAGCTTTTCACAGAGAAAGTAGCAACTCAGCAGCAACTCGCTGACCGGCCGTGCCTACAGTCCGCTGTTAGCTGCTCTGCACTGTCACTCTGGAGGCTCTGTAGCACGAGCAGAGTGAGGGAAAGCTGGATTAATAACTACTTGTTTGTTTGGTTTAACCTCCCCACAAAGACACGCCGCCTCTGCTATTATTTTTGTGTCAGGCGTTGTCACAGCCACACACACCTAAAAATTAATTAACGACGCAACAGCATTAGATAAAGATAAAGATAAAGAGATGAAGACACTACTCGGTTTCGTTTCAGGTTACTGAACGCAACACTACCCAGACGTGATCAGACATTCTGATTTGGACTGTGGTTGGCGACTGTGGCTGACTGGAAGCGGTGACTTGACCTGTCACACAGAGTCAAACGCAGTTTGATCTTGTGTAATAATAAGTTGCCTCTGAAGCGGAGAAAAAAAAGGATACACGTCCCTCATGTTGTCAATGTGCCGTGCCCGGAGAATGTCGTTGATGCCGATGATATTCTCATGGTGGAAGCGCAGCAGGATCTTGATTTCTCTCAGCGTGCGCTGGCAGTACGTCTGGTGCTCGAACGGGCTGATTTTCTTGATGGCGACGCGCTGGCTCGTCATGTTGTCCAGAGCGGAGCTGGATGGAAGCACAATACAAGTTTCATATTACACACTGCAACAATCCACACACACACACACACACACACACAATGACGGTATCAGAAAACTGGGCTAATGCTAATAAAAAGGGTGTTGCACAGTGGTAAGATGTACATGTGACGTGTGTGAAGTGCTGTAGGTGTAGGCCTGAGAGTCCGTGTGGTGTGGGTGTAGACGGTTGTGTTTTCTGGGGGCCCCCAGCTAGACTTTTTACACACACTCATCCTCAACAGGAACAATAGTTACATCACATCTTTCCTCTTTGTGGAGGCACATTCACTTATTGCACAACACACTGCGTAGACCGGCCACGATCACACGCCTGTGTGTGTGTGTGTGTGTGTGTGTGTGTGTGTGCCTTCACAAAACATCTGTGCAGCGGTGACCTGGCAGTTTCCCTGAAACTCCTTTCACCATGTTGACAATGTTTACAAATGCTGCACCGGTGTGTGGATCACATGAGCACGATGACACGAACAAAACAGCACAGTGCTCCTCTGTCACACACACACACACACACTCTTTCTCTCTCTCTCCTCGTTTGATCATGACAGGCATCTGCTGTCATCTGTGTGAGACATCCACGCATCCACTGATTGTGTTCACAGTTCAGCCTCAGCAGCAGCAATGACTAGGCACTGATGTCAAGTGCAACAGGGTGGTGTGTGTGTGCGTGTGTGGCTTTTTTTATTAACACGTCCACACAAAGCTTTGGAGATCACATACAGCGATAACACACGAGGAAAAGAGAGGCCTCGCTACAACTGCACACTATTCCCACTCGCGTCCTCTGCAGCAGCTCTGCTGCAGGCTCGACTCGTTTAGCGATCACAAACCGAGCAGAGACGGAGAAAAAAAATCGATTGAACTGAGTCAAACTTGCGGTCAAATGCATGTCTGCAAAAGATTTCTGATCCGCGAGCAAAACTACGTCCTGCGCAATCACTCCCAATCTTGTTTCCTGTAAAGCTGCTCGTAGCCACGCCTGTAGCTGCTCGGCTAACCTGCTAACCACAACACGGGAGGCATTTGAGGTGAAATAAATGTCTGGATGTCGGGCAGCGGGTCTGAAAACACGCGTCGTGACACCTCCTTTGTTTACTACATGACGCTTGTTGAATGTAACAGCTGTGTTTGGCTCGCTGGCTGTAGCCTTATTTGCTAACAAACAAGCTTACGCGAGCTAGCGCTTCTGACTGAGACGCTGCGATGGCCGATAACTCACCACACCATTCCGTAAGCCCCCTCCCCGATGTAAGAGAGGTTCGTGTAGCGGGGCCCCACGTCAAATAGTTGGCCCTTCACGGACTCGCACTCGGGTTTGGGTCCCGCTGCGGGAGGCTCATCATGCCCAGCCGTGGTAGCCGCCCCGGCAGCAGCGCCTGCGTCCCCGGCCGCTGCAGTGCTGCTCGAATCCTCCATTCTTCCTCACCCAAACGGCTCCTGCTGCTGTCAGTGTGTGTTCACCGAGGATCCGCCGCCGCCGCTCTCAGCACGGTTCAACCGTTTGTCCTAAAAAAAAAAGGCTTTAACCGACCGGATCGACGGAGTTTGGATCAGCTCAGACCGGGGCCCTCTCTCTACTACTGAGGAGTAAATGGATTTCGTGCGCGCGGAGCGGATTTGGTCCTCTCAGCACCGAGCGTAAATGCGCGTGCCCAAAAACTACGGTAATACAGGTGCGTTGGATATGTCTCACAAGGGCGGATTTGTAAGGGCGGAGTCACGTGTGTCGACTCGCAGGCACCGCCCATTCAGCTGTGTTTTTACGGCGAAACGAGCGCGACGACCCGCAAAATAAACACGCAGCTGCCGCGAGTGGGCGTGCCGAAATCTGCCGCACGCTGCCTGTTGTGACAAGAACAACACACTTTGTGATTTAATCGACGTTTTATCACGACATTAACGGTAAAGACTACAATTCCCAGATAATCGCCATATTTGTGTCTACACGCGCAAAGAAATGCTGAAATTACGCTAGGGCAAAAACAGGGCAACAAAAATGTCGGATTTTGACGCTAAGTCAAAAATATATATTAAACCAATTTCAAAATCTGACACTTTTAGTGAATTATTTGCGATAAAAAAAACAAAATCACCGACAAATACTGTAATACCGTACTGCAATCACCATGGAAACGAGTGCGACTGCCAAAGCCACACCCCTCTCTGCCACGTCACCGCGTCAGGGCGGTGTACTTCCTGGTTACTGCTGTGCTGCATGTTGCCGTGCTTTCAGTACTACTGATTGATTTTTTTTAACGTCTCAGGGTTATGGTACATTTAGTCCTACGACGACTCTGGATAGGCCGATTCCGTCTAGCGCTCACTCTCCTCGGACTCCCGCGTACCGTCCACACCGCCGGAGTCAGGTACGGACAGCAACGTTTGTTTATTTGACATTGCAGGACAGTTTCGCTCCACAGTAGACATAGTTAAGTGCTTTAGTAGGTTTTATCGAAGTTATTAATTACTAGTATTAATAGCAGAGCTGTTTTTGATATAACTGTGTTCATGTATGTCATTTAAATGAGTTTTGTGAAGTAAATATTCATTTAGTCAGCAGATATGTTTTGTTGCATAAAAGTACTAAAAGTGTGTTTTCCTCTTGATGATTATGTGTGTTATCAGTGTATGACAGTAGATTTATGTTGTAATCAATCAATATTATATTATATTATGTTATATATATATATCACACATATGTTCATATTTTCTGAGTATCCAGGAGGGCAATGAGTGCATGTGGGATGGAGCCAGGTTTTGCAGGGAAGACAGAGCGACGCTTACTTACTGGATTTCTTATGTCTCACATTTCCTCCCCTGCAGACCTGCGATCTCCTGCTCAGCGTCCTATCCTATCGCAACCGGTCGAGCCGTTAGACCCATCAGTACCAGTTGGTGTAACCTCTACGGGACAATGCCATCCTCAGCGACGCCGCATACCAAGTCCAGATGCCCCCAGTATCCAGGGTCTAAAGTCAAGCGCTTCCCCGTGCCTGACGACAAGGTGGACTGGAGTCAAAACTGGCCGCAATATAAACCAGTCAGCCACACCGACCCGGCTGTACTAAAGAAGCCAGTATGGGCAGATCCTGATATTGGGTGAGAGATATGTGATCAATCAACTTACATCATCCAAAGTGATATTTTCTTGGCTGTTGTGGGACTGCTATACGTGCTGCTTGTTTTCTAAGGTGAGCTGGAGTCTATTCATACCCGTTTTTACTTCTTCTGACTTGTTTTGCAGCTCTTTCTCTCCACAGTTCAACGCTGTGGATGGCAATGTGGACAGAACAAGCTTTGAGGGCAGCTACAAAATCGAAAATGGAAAGCCACTGTAAGTAACTGAGCGCCTACTAAGGTTTCCCAAACATTTAGATGACAGTGGGTGGTGATGAGGAACATACACATTTAACATAGTGTAAACTTACTGAATCAAGTAACGTCTAGGGCAGGGGTGTCCAAACTGTTCCACAAAAGGGCCGGTGTGGCTGCAGGTTTTTGTTCCAACCAACCAAGAGCACACAGTTTGACCAATCAACTCTCTGAAGACTGAGATCAGTTGATTAAATGAGTCAAGTCTGGTGTGCTGCTGCTTGGTTGGAAGGAAAACCACACCGGCCCTTTGTGGAACAGTTTGGACACGCCTGGTCTAGGGGAAGCCTTTAGCCCCTACTGGATTGGTTCCTTGATCAACGCTCAATAGAAACATCTACCAGCCACCTAATGTTTAGGCCTTGGTTATGTGACATGCCAAATATGTGCCCTTCCTGCCTCCTGGATTATTGTCTGCTTGACAACTTCAGGTCTTAATGCAAAAGCCGAAAGGTGTGAATAGGTGTATGTCTCTATTAGCCCTGTGATGAACTGGGCCCCGCCTCTAAGACCCCCCTGTGATCCTGATGAGGATACAGTTACAGAAAATCGATGGATAGTTTTGCTCAAAAACAGTTCACATCTGTATTTAGTCATTTTCAAGCCTTTATGGGTAGAACGTGGACTCAAAAAGAAAATGATAGCAAGCTTGGCTAACATTTTGATAACGTTACTTTCACATACAGCAGCAGCTTCACAGAGCTGCATCAGGGTGGATCATTATCAAGGGGATCTGTAGCATTAGCAATCCTTTTGCATTACTGGGAGTTATTTTATTAACCACATCAGGATGACTGGTCAGACCAACGCTGTGAGTGCTCGTTCTGCAAGTCTTTAATAGGAAGGTCTAAAACTCTCATTGTGCTCTTTAAAGAGTTTTATGTTTGTATGAGTATTTGTTTTTATTTTGACTTTACCATTTTTTGCAAACATGCTTTAAATAACATGTTTGCTTTTTTCTCATTTAGAAATCCACTTGGACGCACAGGAGTGACTGGTAGAGGTTTGCTGGGACGATGGGGACCCAATCACGCAGCAGATCCGATTGTCACCAGGTAACTTTTTCTTTCCATGTCTGCATTATCCATTATCATCATTTTAATTGATGGCCTGATGTGTGTCACTGCCTGACAGATGGAAAGTAGATGCCAAAGGAGCTAAGATGAACCACGCAGTCTCCAAACGGCCTGTCCTGCAGTTTGTGTCCATCAAGAGGAAAGACTGTGGGGAGTGGGCCATACCTGGGGTCGGTGGCTTTTGCGTTTGTCTCACTTAATCCAAAATCAAGACTCAGATGTGATTCTGTGACTCACTTGGTTGTTTATATGTGTTTGTTTTGTAGGGCATGGTGGATGCAGGGGAGCAGGTCTCGCTCACGTTGCAGCGGGAGTTCTCGGAAGAGGCGTTAAATTCGTTGCAAGCCCCGGCAGCGGAGAGAGCGAAAATCCAGGAACGCATCACCAAACTCTTTAAATCATCAGGCCTCCAGGTCAGCAGCTGACTCCCTCTCACTTACTGTCACATTTTAGTCAACGACTGTGACAAACAAAGTATCTTTGTTCTCCTTTAGGTCTTTAAAGGCTACGTGGATGATCCTAGAAACACTGACAACGCTTGGATGGAGACAGTCGCTGTCAACTTCCACGATGAATCAGGTTTTTCTTTGTTTGTAGCTCTTCAGACATCATCTCTCTGAGTTTTTTTAGTGCTGACGTATTTTTGTTTTTACTGCAGGCAACAGTGTGAGCGAGCTGCCGCTTCAAGCTGGAGATGACGCAGGACAAGTCAAGTGGATCGATGTTGACTCGTCCTTCCCGCTTTACGCGAGTCATTGCCATTTCCTAGAGCTGGTTGCCAAAGAGAGGAAAGCCCACTGGTAACCAAGGACGAGAGACTCTCTTCTGACATAACAATGAAGGGTACAAACAAGCCTCTCTGTGCAGAGAGCACTTATGATTTTAGAACGCATGACACCTCAAATATGTAAATCATCTTAATATAATTTAAACATAGCAATCATAGTTATGACAATGCAGAACTTATGAAATGAATAAAACTAGCATGTTGAAAGCTTGGCTGCAGTGACTTGTGACTTGCTGCTTTGCAGAAGACGCTAACGTGAGACTGTAAAACGCAAGACGCTGCTCAGTGCCACGCCACATTGTATCTCTAATCATGCTAATTTATTCAGTGTTAACAAGGATCGCATTAACACAGCGTGATCGTGGAGGAACAAATACAATGAGCTGCATTGAACATAACACGTACTACATTAATTTAAGTGTGATAAAGGGGAGGGCACAATCAAAATTAAAAAGTCTGGACTCACTTTGATCTTTACATGTGAATAGAATTTAAAGATGCAATGAAGCTGAGCTCAGACAGGCCGAGGATGGAGGACGAACATGTTTACAAGTGGGAACAGACGGTGGGAAGCAAAGGTTATTTCACACAAAACAGCTCGCCTTTACGGAAACAGATCAGTGCGCGATGAGGCATTTAATGGCTCGTGTCTGTTCATGATGCAAACGCTAACGCCTGGTTCATAAGATGTAATATGAATATTCTGTATGCTCTTTCCACTCGCCGCTTTATGTGAAAGTAGTAAGACTGAAAACTTAACTGAATTATGTCTACTTATTTGACTGAGGAGATGATGACAGAGAACACACAGTTTAACATGATGGACTATAGGACATCAACAGGTCTTTGCTGCATCACAAATCCTATAAGCTCTTTTCGTTTGCTGTTATCGCAACTCAGGCCGCAACATTTGTGTGTAGAGGCACTTGTACTCTTACCTCAGTACAATACAGTCGATGCTAATCCACATACAGCCACTGGACTCACTTATAGGCCGCTTAATATGCCTATGAAACTAAACTTTACAGTATGAACACTGAATTGCACACCTAGCAACCTGTCGGTCACAAAATCCAACAACTTTTGCCTTAAAGTTTTATTTTTTTTCTACTTAAAGTGAACTAAAAGTGATCTTGTGTTATTTGTTGTTAATTTAACTCGCTTTAAACTGTAAATCATTGTGCATTTCTCCTCATCAAACACGTGTGTCATGAAAGTTATTATCATAAATCGTGTACCTGTATGTGCCGTCTTAAGTCTTTACATCTGAGCTTACACATTAAAAACAGTAATGCTCAAATGTTAATGCAAACCTACAGACCGTCATGCAATATAAAGTGATATAAAACATGACTTTTGTCTGATTTTTAGAGATCTACGTTGATGTTTTTAACAAATTATATCATAAAGTGGAACAGATCATGGAGAAATAAAAAAATACCTATAATTTTGTTCACTGTGTTTGTTTCGTATTGTTAAATTGTGTGTTGTCTGTGCTGTGTACACCGGGACCCCTCATGCAGGCCCAAACACTTACATCTAGGCTACTTCTTGGGTGGGTGGTCACATTTTACAGATATACTGCACATGACATGTAAGAACATCTTAGGCTGGACAGGTCAAATAGTTTGTAAAAAGTCCAATTTGGTCAAGATGTTCTCACTAATACTCTTGTTTACTTAAATGGCTGCCAACAATTCCTGCAGACATAGTTCAAGTTCAGTTTGACTGTCACACATAAACATACAGGTACAATCTGTGCTCCTACAATGTGTTCAAGTAAAATATACTGATGAAGAATGGAAAACTGAATAAATAAATAAGGTGGTGAGGTTAAGTGAGTAATAAAAGTAACCTTGGTTGCACAGCAGACATTCTGTAGCCAGAAACACAGGTGGATTTAACAACAATAGTGATGGCATTAGGTGTGTCCCAGTTACAGTGATGGAGAAGCAGCAGCACAATAGCAGGACCTCCCATAAGTGGAATGCAACCATCATTAGTACATCTGAGTACACCTCTTGCTAACTGTGCTGTACAACCAATTCATAAATACTTTCTCACAAAGTATGTGGCTGTGAAGTGAAATCAATGCTGAAGTGCCAAAAACCGCAGTTACTCAAAACGTTCACCTGAGGCTGGCTATAGAAGTGAGTCAGTATCCATAAGTCCCTATGTTAAAATGTCCAACTTCAACTTTACAGCCTGGTACAAGCCTGGTTTTGGTCTCTAAAACTAATTTCCAAGTTCATGACAACTGCTGCTTTTTATGCCCTAGACATCATTAAATAAACAATCAGCTTCTGTATTTATACATATTTATATGTGTTAGCTGCTGGGGTAAGTTGAAGTCGTAAGTTGAAGAAGAATGCCTGTCGTGTCATGTAGGCCCACATGCGTGACCTAGTTGTACTGCCCATGTGTGCAACGCAAGGCTTTTGACGGAACAACTACACTACCCATGAGCCTTTGCGACAAAAGCCGCTCTGGCTGACGACGTGGCTGACGGACGTTTGAACGGACCGGGTTGATTCAAACGAGGCAAGCCGGCTTTTGTTCGCTCACTGCTGAGTCAGTCAGACTTTTGATGCTCGGACGAGTCTCTCCTTAAGTCTTTTTTCTGTATATATCATCGCTGGTTTAAACATGTCGGGGAAAATCAAGAGCCGCAGTGCCGCAAACGCAGACTCGATCACCGGCGGTGTGTCCTGCGATGAGCGCATCTTGCGGGATTGTCATCAGCTGTACGCGGATCCCGACAGCGGTGAGTTGGCTGACTGACTGACTCACTCACTCACTCAAACCCTACCTGGCTGTAAATCACTCAAACACTCACCTGTTTTATAATAGTAAGACAGTAAGCTGTTTGCTAACCAGGCTAGTTAGCTTTAATGCTTAACCGTTAGCTCGGCTAACTGAGCTAATAGGCACGGATTTGGCTGACGTTGCGCTAGCCGTTGATGCTAGTTGAATTAGCCGAGCACAGCTGTACCTAATTAGTCAGTTAATTAATGATGAGTCAGCTCACACACATCAAACCCTTTTTTTTTTTTTTTTGTAATGTTAGCATTTAGTTATAAGTCGGTTAGCTCATGAGATACAGAGTCTGTGAATTCTGGGTGCCCATAAATGTGATATTAATCTTTAAAAATAATAATAAACAGCACTCTGCTACTAATAGTGAAATGTGTCTCCTCTTTTTTTCTTTATTCTGTCCCGAGTCCAACGTGTGCCACCATGATGCCACCCTTCATTTTACTCCTTCAAACCAATGCCACCTTTTAAACTGTGTCATCTGTTTTGTTCAGGACTCATCTCTGTAGCCGAATCTGTTGGTGTGACGCTGCTGCCGCCCAGGAAGAAGATCACTGTGCTGCTGATGGGCAACCACTCAGCTGGGAAAAGCTCCTTCATCAACTGGTAAACAGATTTTTGTCCCAGCCTGTAGGGCCTTGGGCTTGTGAAGCGGAGGGTGGACTGAGAGGCTGGTTCGTCTCTCGAGCAAGATGCCGAACCCCTCACTGCTGCCAGGGTGCTGCTGTGTTTCTGCCCATCACTCCCACCATCTCTATACTAATGAGTGCAGCAGAGCTCTTCACGTCAGCCTTTTTTTGCTGAATAATATAGTTTTAATTGATTTAATTTGACTTTGTGGACAAAACTAACTTGGAAACAAACATTTCTGCTCCACCTGTGCATCACTGACCTGCTTATCTGTTTCTTCTTGTCATGTTTTTATCAGGTACGTGGAAGAGCACATTCAGCGCACTGGAGTGGCTATTGAGACCCAAGGCTTCAGCTTTGTTACAAGTGGACGCAAGAGAGAGTCTCTCACAGTGAGTGCAACAGTGCAAACACAATAGGTTGACATTTATTGACGTGTTCTTCATCTCTAAGTGAGTTTAAACCTTTACATTTGAAGTCGTTCCTTGTGATAAGTCCTCTAGTGATTTCAGTTCTTCTTGACATCCTGATACCTGCTTCACAAACGTATCTCTGACTGAGCCGGTTCTGTTTTTCTTCAGGGAAATGCCACCCTCCACCTGTATCCACACTTCAAACCTCTGCAACAGTTCAAAGGTGAGATTTCAGCTCAAATCACAGTCCGTCCCTCTCCTTTATTTAAGCAGTCAGCACAATGATGCACTTTGTCTCTGCCTCACTGATCTGTTCCCAAATTCCCAGCATTCTGATGGAGAGATTTGCTGCTTTGTTGTTTGTCTGTTTGCAGCAGCAACAGAAATCGATCCGTGTGGCAGCGCCCTCACACTCCTTGTCCTCTTTGAAAACTGATACAACGGCCAATCAGCACTCTTCTCTGATCTCTTTTAAAATGTCTTCTAGGTGTCTCAGAGTACTTGAGCACAGAGATCTGCACGTCGAGACAGAAACGGTTCAGCCTGGTGACGTTTGTGGATTCGCCCGGGTTGGTGGACGGCGATATGAAGTATCCCTTTGATGTGGACGAAGTTATCCTGTGGCTGGGTGAGCTGCCACTTACTGACCTTGTCTGTTGTCGCACCGTAGTTATCACGGGGTCCCCTGCGGCTTTTTGGAGCAGCTGGTGTTGTGACACAGAGTTATTTTAAATGATATAGAGCAGCTCCGTTGACGTTTGTTGGATCTGTGACGTCTCCAGTTAATGTGGCCTCTGGGATTATTCCCTGAAATATTATAAAGTATAACTACTTTCCATGCTCCACACTTTGTTTCATGATCCATCATCTTGTCTTTGTTTTAGGGGTTAAGTTAGAGCCACGTGTAGTGCAGTATTTCTGTGTAATCAGTGAGCTTTTTCCAACTCCTAACTCCTTCTCGCTTTCACCCTCAGGTGACCTCTGTGACCTGATCCTGGTCTTCTTTGACCCCATGGGTCAGGCCCTGTGCAAGCGCACCCTCAACATCGTGGAGAGCCTGAATGAGAAACACGGAGATCGGCTGAAGTTTTACCTGAGCAAGGCTGACGAGGCCGGGGGAGAGTCGGACAGACAGGTATATACAGCTACAGCGCGGGTTAATCAATATTCTGTCCATCATTTGAAGTAAGCTTTAAACTTTGTAGACTTTAAAGAAGCTTCCACATCAAAAACTATAAAAGCACACGCAGTGTGTTTCGTATTGTCAGACCACTGGTGACCTAGAATAGATCCTCTTCATGTTGAAGTGTGTGGGTAGTTGAAAGCTTCCATCAAGTGTCTTTCCCAGCGTGGCTTTTAAGGTACAGAACACGCGTGTAAATGGGTCTTTACTTCCATAAAGCACACTTCTACTTACACTCAGGAAGTCACAGCTCTCATACTCTCACTCTTCTGACTTTGTTTGTCTCAGAGAGTGATGATGCAGATCGTCCAGGAGCTCTGCAAGCGCCCAGGACTCAACAAATGTGGTTTTGACATGCCCACCATCTACATTCCTAATCCAAATAAGGTGAGGCGCGCTTCTTTCATTGAGTTTGAGGTGATCATACACTGCTTAGGCTCCTTTTTTAATTTCACATGTTTTGTTCCTTTCCCCCAGCCAAGCCGCTGTGTCAACCAGATTGAGGAGGTGTGTCGCACCATCGAGAAAACGATTAACCAAACCGTCCAGAATACACTCAACTCGCTGGAGAAGGACTGTGAGATCATCAGCGACGCGATCACTGATACGCTCGTTAACGATAGGTAACTCTCAAAACCTCTTTGTGCTGCAGGAAGTCTGCATATGCTCAGAAGTTTGAGGTTAATTTCTTTGCGTTCCTGTCGCAGGCAGACCAGTGCTGCGAACCGACGGGCACGCTGCAAGAGCTGCTTCCTCACTCTGCTCGGCTTCAGCGTCCCCATGGCTCTGATGGCCTTACTGGTGCTGGGCTCTCTGTCCAAGGAGCTGCTGGAGATGGCTCTGGGCCATGAGGGCACAGATACACTCTCACTCTACCTGGTGAGTGTTCAAGCCGGCGTTCACTGCTGTGTTGTGACATGTAAAGCAAATCAAGTCTAATTTGCTCGCTCTTGTAATCCACAGTTTCCCGTTGTGAAAGTATTTGACTCCCTCTCGGTGGAGCAGCGGTTTTACGGTTGTGGCCTCCTGGTCCTTCTCTCCTTCCTCCTGCTCATCATTGCACGCTTCTCCTTCAGGTACAAGATGCTGAATCAGCTGCCTGAAATGTCTCTGAAACTGAGAAGTGGATTCACGGGCTAAACTCTGATACTCTGCCTGTTGTGTTCTGGCTTTGTTTATTTCATGCAGCCAGCTTCTAAATCTGAGAGTGGCTCACAATATCCACTGGGGAAAAAAATGTTTTGTGCTTCCACTGTAGCACAAAACATGCAATCTGACATCAGGAACTGGGATGGAATTATGATATATTTTCTCACATCTTAAAGATCAAATGTTGCAGCCCTGTCGCCCGGTTTAGTACCTACACATTTGTACTGTATGGGTGTTCTTAGTCCACTCTTCTGTTTTACTGCAGCTCTGATACTTTCATTTCCCCTTGTAGAATCAAGAAGATAATCTATGTCGAGCAGCTGCATGTAAATTTAGGTCCAACGTCAGTTTGCATGTTAAAAACAAGTCTCGTGTCATCTTTGCAGGACTCAAGCCACTCTGTCAGGCAAACAGAAGAGACAGCTTCAGGAGAAGCTGGAGTACGTTCAGGAGGTGGTCAAGACCAAAAAGGTATTGTGTGTGTGTGTGTGTGTGTGTGTGACTGACTCTGATGTGGTGCTGGCAGTAAAAAGGCGGTATTACTGAGGGGTAATAATCTGTGGTCTTCTTTCCCTCTAGAAAAAGCTGTATGAGGAATATCTCCGGCAGAGTGTCAGCGACCAGGATATGGACTTGTAAAGATGTACACAACGATTCAGCATCCCCACACTGACGTCAGCCATCATGTCACTCTGACCACTCGATGCTGTCTCGTTGACGTGTATAAGCACGCGGTACTCTCGTAAAAGCCCGTCCAAGTTCTGGTGTTGGGATACTGTAAAGTCTGTTTACCTGTTAGATAATGTTACCTCTGTAAAAACTCTCAAATCACACTATCTGCAGATTAGTAGAGTTTTGGTCTCATAACAAATGAACTTTTGTTACTAATCACGTATTCGCTGTGAGCGTTTATATACATGTGCCTCCGGTCCATCCACAGGAACTCAGGCGTGTACCACTTAAAGATATTTAAAAAGAAAAAAATTGCAAGCTATTTATTATTCCTTTATCAGAGAATTTGTATTTTGGTTAAAGGGCATATAGCACTGTTTCACATGAGCCACTTTGTATGAGTTTTTGAAACTTACACCAGCATTTTATACAGAACTCTCCATAGTATACAACTTTAGTATGTAATATGTAGAGTATTCAATTATCAGCACAACTGTTACTAAGCATTTTTAATCATTGACCAATTCAACTTTTTGTATTTTCATGTTCTACATCGTGACCATGTTTTTAACTACAATTGACTTAAATAAAAAACTATGACTATTAGAGGCGATGCCTCTTTTTTTCTTGTGATTTTGGGTCCAGTTGAATAATCAAGAATGACCTCAGGAATAATTATTGAAAAAAAATTGGTTAATCTAAAAAACTGTTTGTAAATACTGTGCCACCTAAGTCTGCCATATGCTGTCTGGTCTTGACTTCAACACTGTTATGTTTAACATGTAAAGAATATGAACATCATCTGTGTCTCTTCTTTACTTGTATTCTCTGCCTCACTGTTTTGTCTATGCCACACCCTGATTCACTGCAAATGGATGAGGAGGAGGAGGATGCAGGATGGAAGGACGCATTCCTTGATATCAGATTTCTAGATAAAAATCGAAGCGAGGCCTTTAAGAGTATGAGGGCTAGAAAGTCAAATCAATACTAAGAATAGATCCACAGCATCTAAATCTAATGAGTCTGCTACAGTTGCAAATTAATAACACTAAATTGTGTAGCATTATTATATCAAGTGGCGTCTACAGTCATTTGAGATCCTGTCCAGTTTTTACTGAAGTCCAAACACAGGAAACTATAAACCCTGTATGGTCGTGTCTTTGTCAAGCAAAGGAAACAGGTGCAGAGAGACTCGCATGCAAATCTGCAAATAAAACCGTTCTGAGTTTCAAGGCAACTGTCCATCTTGCCACATACGCCTTAAACATGACAATTACTTCACATCGTATCAGCATGCAGTATGAAAAGTGACCTGCTCACCACAGAGGGAGCATTATACTGCAGAATGTGAGGGCCAGAGCTGATAACACACGCCGACCGAGACATTAATAATGTAATTCAGTCTCTGTACGGTTGTCATGAATGAGGATATTAGCTATAGAGATAAAAACTGTTTTTTGTACCAGGCTGTAAACATGTTTATGCTGTGAAGTTGGACATTTTAACATGGGGACTTATGGAGACTGACTCACTTCTGGAGCCAGCCTCAAGTGGACGTTTGAGGAACTGCAGTTTTTAGGCTTAATTTCCCAGCACAGAAGGGGCATTTTATTATTATTTACAAGCGAATCAGAGATATGAGAGAGTTTTATTATACATGGTGTCAGGCCAGGTTTGTGGTTCAAAATGAGGCTCACTGCCCTCCAGTGGTCAGCACACTGGACATGACTGGACTCTATAACGTCCAAAGGGTGTGGCAGATACAGAAAAGAGACATATACGGACACTTTTCTCTGTGTTTAAGCAACATTAAAGAAAAATCATTAACATTATCTCCAGCCTCGGGGCTCGGGGTAGAGGTCGGGAAAGGCGTTAGTGAACAGGAAGCAGGCTGACGTGATTTCCGCAGGCTCGGACCGGGGAAAGTTGTTTCCTGAAGTTGACACTGCGCCGATAATTTCCACACCAAATCCTCCTCGGTGCTTTTTATTTCTGTTTTTAACAGAACAAAAATGACTCGGACAGGTTTGTCGGACTTCTTATAGACGTCAGGTGAGCTCCGGTGTCTGGCGGGAAAATGAGCTCCAGGAGCGAAGACGCAGGTAATAAAACAAAAACAACCGAGCGACGTTAAACTTTAATCCGCTTCACGACTAACGGGATTGGCTGTGAGGAGGCACACTGACCTCTGTACAGCTTGAAGTTTCACCAAACATTAACCTGTTGCTTCTCTTTAATGTCAACCTGTTGATTTGAACGCGGCTCCGGTCAGTTAGTTAACCGTTAAAAACGGCCTGTTAGCACCGTTGACCATTGAAACAAACGGGCGATGCTAGCTGCTGGCTAACACTTTAGCTAGTGTCCGAACTGAAAGGGGCGAACCGCCGAGGAGGGTCCGGACCAAAGTGGGATTTAATCCGGCTCAGCAGTGAGACACACTCCCTGTAACCTTTGCCATTATCCTCACTAATGATTAAACCACTGTACCAAGTTTTATTTGTTACATTCCTGTAGATAAAGCTGCTTTTACAGACCTGTTGCAGGCTGAAATACACTGTGATAACAGCTGTGACTGCAAATCACAGTTAATTTCTGTTTTATGGGTTTATTTATCAACTTTTTGTGAAGTATGAACATGAAAGTATGAAGTCATACATGTTTGTATATCTAAATATGAAATATTTGTTGCAGTGTGGTATTTTATCACCTTAAAAGTCAGTGTGTCAGATTTAAGGCGCTCTATTTACTGAATTTGTCAGAAATTAAATATAATATTAATAACTTTTATTCATTAGTGTATAGTCGTCGCCTGTAAATGAGATTTGTTATGTTTTTATTACCTTAAAATGAGTCTTATACGTCTACAGACGCAGTGGGTCCTTTTCCACACGCCACGTTTCTACAGTAGCCCTGAATGGACAAATCAAACGCGCTCTTTCTTATTGTGCTAAACAATTTGAACAATAGTTTCCTGTTATACAGTCAATAAGGCGGTGTCACACACTATTACCTGAGCGGCTATTTAAAGGATTTGTGCACAGCTTTCAGACGGCTGTACAGACTATTTGCACACTTAACATGGACAGCAAAGCTACACGTTTTATAGCTTTATAAACTGAATGTGAACAAAGTTTAGTGATGTCCAATGAGCTGAGAAAGTATTTACAGGTGCTAGTCACACAGATACCTTTTAATCATGTTATTTATTATCAGTATATTTTGTGTGCCACTGGTGCAAACATCCTGATGACAGGACAGCATAATGAAGACACAACGCTGTTGATCATTTTCAGAGTCGAGCCTGCAGGCCCAGCTAGCCGAGTACCGAGCTCAGGCCGAGCACTGGCAGGGCGTGGCGACGATCTGCGAGCTGAGCAAACAGGAGGAACTGGCAGAGCTGCAAAAACAATGTGATCAAGAGATCCAGTCCCTGCAGGAGGCTCTCAGAGGTCGGTGTCCTTTTGTGTTCCCCTTTGCTCTTGATGTCATTTTCAGATAAGTTGAGGAAGTTTCTCACTTTCTAACACTGTGAACTCTCAAGCTGAGGGAGAGAAGGGGAAGATATAAACATCTCACGAGAAACTCCCTGTAGTTAACAAGTACTGTCACAGCATACCATGTATCAGGTACAAGCTCACACAGCATGTTCCTACGTCACACTTTAAAGATAAGTTTTTAACCTTTGATAAGAAGTCTGGTTCTACTGCTGGAAGCAGCCATATCTTTGTTTTCACGCCAGTTCAGAGGCCCTGAACTAAAAGCTTTCAATTAAATTATCAGAATTTACATTTAAAGTTCATATTTTAGAGTAAAAGAAGCCATTTTTGTGCTCAAACTTTAGTTGCAGTTAATGTAAGCACAAGTAATTCCTGACTATGTTGGCAAACCTCTCCATGTTTTAATGATAAATCTATCTGTTATATCGAAGCTGTTTCTAAACTTTAAAGACACAAAACTGATGCTGTTTTGTGCAGCAGTCAGGAGAAAACATGTAGAAACACATGTAGAGTTATGTATAGAGCAGTGTTTTTCAATCCTGGTCCTTGGGGACCAGTGCCCTGCTGGTTTTAGATGTTTCCTGCTCCAACGCACCTGATTCAAATGAGGACCATTATCAGGCCACTGCAGAGCTTAATGACGAGCTGATCATTTGAATCAGGCGTGGTGGAGGAGGAAACGTCTAAAACATGCAGTGTTCCCCGAGGATCAGGATTGAAAAACAATGGTATAGAGTTTTGAACAACCTCTAATGGCTGTAAATGGTTTCATCAGTGTTTTATTGTGTTGTTGTGTTTACAGAGACAGCAGCACAGTATGAAGCCAGAATAGCCGTTCTTCAGTCACAGCCTGTGGAGTGGAGGAGAGCGAGCGGACAGAACATGGTCGGTGTTTGTCTTTGTCTTTTTAACTTGTTTAACTTTGAGTGCTTTGGACTCAATCCTACCAATTCCTCTATTAGATCAGTGGAAGGAGAGCCAGGATGGACGCAGAAGTCGGCAGTAATGAATCCCAAACGCAGATCACCAACAGCCAGACGGAGGCCGAGGCGACGCCGGACAGAAGGCACAACCAGTCGGCGGAGCTCGAGGCGGCGGCAGCAGAGGGAGAAGGGACGCCACTCACAGCTGAAGGGTATTTTTCACTGCGAAACTGCGACTCGGCCTCGCTGTCCTCCTTCTCCTTAGACACGCCCTCCCTGCCCAGAAAGCTCCACGCTCAGGACGACACCGACTCGCTGGTCTCCACGGGAACTCTGGTGCCTGAAGCCATCTACCTGCCGCCGGCTGGACACCGGCTGGTCACGCACAGTGACTGGGACGCGCTCAACGCTCAGGTGTGGATTTAAAACGATGATACCAGGTCAGGATTTGCACTTTAATTGAATAACACCGAGGGTGTGGTGTGTTGGGCAGGTCTCCGAGCTGCAAGGGGAGGTGAGTCGGCTCGAGGCGGAGAAAGAGGAGCTGGAGAAAGAGCTGGATACACAAACCAAGCACACACACAAACAGGTGAGCAACATTGGTCTGAGCATGCAGCAGAAAGTGTGTAGAGTGTGTGTCACATGTTAATTTGTGTGTGTGTGTGTGTGTTCAGGTGTCAATGCTCCAGTGTCAGGTCCAGACTTCAGAAGCTCTCCTCCAGGATTTGCAGAAATCTTTTAGCCAATCACAGAACGCAGTCCAGAGTCGGCTGGTGAGTGATACAGGGTGTGTGAGGCTCTGTCAGGGGTGGTAAAACTCAAAACTCACTTGATTCCTGTGGCATACGATGTTTGTGTGATCATACAATTGTTGTTTGTGTCTCCAGGCAGAATTATCGTTTTCCCAGAGGAAGATGTGCAGCGAGCTGTCCAGACTGAAAGGAGAGGAGGTGAAGGATGAAGGACCAGAGTCCTGCTCATCGCCCCCAGCGACGCTGCAGGTAACGTCACCCTTCTAGGCTTTCACATACAGTGTGCCTGCTCCAGGAGAGCTGCAGCAGAGAAGAATAGTTTCACATAGAGATGACTTTATTTCATTTTTCACATGATGCGTCAACCTTAATACGTGGACGAAGGATTGGAAGTATTGTGACCTGCTTGCAGTGTCAGTGTGTGACAGTGCTGACTGTTGAAATCTGACAGGGGGCGCACTGTGAGGAGCGACTACGCATTGAGATTGTCAACCTGAGGGAGCAGCTGGGCAGCCGGTCAGAGGAGAACGGTCTGTGGATCATTAATATTATTTAGAGCAGATATTTAAACGCTGACTGTCACTTAAACTGAAACTTTTTATCCTTTCTGCCTCTTTCCACTCACAACGACGTGATCAGAGGTGTTAGAAGGTGAGTGAACGACTCTGACAGTCTGACAGGACACTTAATAGGTCTCCTTTTAATAATCACAGCATTGTTCATGTCAGTGCTGCAGTGATTGAACAAACTACAATGAGCCCTTGTTTGTGATGCTGTGCAGTGCAGCTGTCCAGTCTGAAGACGGAGACGGAGAGGATCCAGGCCCAGAAGGACCAGCTGCAGGCTGAACTGCTGGCCTGCCGCACTGAACTGGAAGCCCTGCGGGTGGCGCTCTCTCATGTGCGGACCAACAACAAGGCACTCAGTCATGACAAAGTAAATCCAACCTGCTTCTTTTTTTACCGTTGTTACTGCTGTCACTAAACTCACATGGTTGCTGATCCCGATCACTTTAAAAAGTTGTCGCTCACACTCCAGTGAATCACTACGGTGTGTGTGGGTGAGGTGTGTCTCTTTACTGTTGAATTCAACAGCTGTGAAACAATCAGGAAATAACTTTTTATTTCACCGGCACTCCTTCACTGTCACTCAGCAACTGCTCCTTTGGGTCACTATTTTGCAGCGTAAATTGCGAGCCGCACCCAGATTTAGTAGCATCATAGTTCAGTCCGTGGGTTTAATTTTTCCACTGCAGCGCCCCGACGACAACTAGACATTCCTCATGACAACTCGGCAACTCCATCCCCAGAGGAAGGTCAAGAGAAAGCTTTGTTGGAGTGTGTTGAGATTGTCTGTGTTTGTCTGATCTGTTTCCTCTGTGGCTGTCAGGAGTCTCTGCACCAACAGTGTCTGGAGCTGCGAAGTCAAGTGATCAGTCTGCGCTCTCAGGTCGACACCAGCCAGACTGTCCAGAGAGACTTTGTCCAGCTCTCCCAGTCGCTGCAGGTAAGAAACAACAGACAGTCGTAGTCGAGGTTTGAGTGCAGGGGTGATGGATGAATCCTTGACCCGTCTCTCCTCCCTCCTTCAGGTGAAGCTGGAGGTAATCCGGCAGGCCGAGACTCTCGAACAAGTCAAAGAAATCCTGGAAGACCGAGTCAGTGAAGCTAGCTCCTCTCCTGCAGACGCCTCGTGAGTTATAGAGAGTCACACTGGAACCAAAGAGAACATACCAAGAGAAAACGGCTACACGAGTGACCAACAAGGACCAACTAACTAATCGTGATCACTGGGATTATCACAGCTCGCACTTTCCGATGGATTCTCCTAAAGAGACGTCACGTTTTTTTGAGTGTTTCAGAGGCGATGGCGTTGACCAAAGTGATGTTTGAACCATGGAACACTGTAACGCTTGTTCACACTCACTGTTTATTCCTGTACTAATTATGTAAATGTATCTGTAGATAAAACTGACACAGTGAAACACTCCACAGTCCCAACACTTGATTTTGCACTGTATCAGTCATTGATATGCAAACTATACGGTCATTTCCCCGTGCAGACTTTTTCTGTGAAGAAGGACGAATCACAGTGCAATAATGAAGTGATGCAAACTCTCCTAAAGTAACTTCACGCGGGAGGGTTGTTTTTATTGTTTTCATTTGTTTGTTGTGTCTTTATTTTAGCTCAAAGTCATTAATTATTCCTGTTCTTACTTCAACCATACCAGCTTTTTGACTGAAAGCAGATTTATGATTCTGGATGAGAAAAGAAGTAAAAAATAAAGCGATCTGGACACTTAATGGTTTTAATACATATCTTTATTCTTTAAGAATAGAATCAACACAATAGTTTTAATAACTCTCACCTATATATTAACTTCAGTACATACACAGAAAAAAATATTTTGCAGCTTTTTTTTTTTTTTTTTTTTTTTTTTAAGTGTATTTTCAGGCGGCTGATGCGTTTTTGTTTTTGCATTCCTGCCACTCGTTGTTTTTGATCACGTCAAGCAGCCGTTGGCAGCTCTCATTCAGCGGGAGCGCTCAGCCTTTTTCTCTCCATCCTCTGTCTCAGCTCTCTGTTTCACTTCAGAGCGACCAGAGCGATCTTTACCTCTTAGACTTTACCTGGAGAGGGAAACAGACGCCTGTCAGGGTGCGCTGAGGTGAAGTGACGGCGTGAATAACTAAATCAGTTTGGGGAAATGTGCAGCCAGCTATCTTAATTTAGCACAAGCAAACAGCTAGCCAGTCCCGAGCATAATCCTCCTAACACCTCTAAAACTCACTAATTAACATAATAGTAATATTTATAATAATGTTTAAGTGGACAATAAGTGTAACAAAAAAAACTGGGGTTCTCTTGGCTAGGAACATGGTGTGTTTGAGGAATAATCCAACATAATTTATCAGCATAGCATGCACAATAGCGCAACCTCCGATAAGCGGTATACAGCCATCATTTATACACCTGTGAGTCAAAACGTCTGCTGTGCAGCCAAGTCCGTATTACCTGGGACAGTAAACACACGGACAGTCAAAGCGAACTTTCAGACGATCTACAAGCCACTTTAAGCAAAATGCTGAAGTCATACTTTAAAGCCACTACCAAGAAACAACTATGAAATACTGAGTATGATGCCGAGACCAGTTATTAGACTTCTACTGGTGCTTCATGTCAGAGGCACAGCTGGCTAAAAACTTACAAGACCGGGACCGCAAACACGCACATGTAACGGAGTCAACATGAAACTTTCCTACGACATGCAGGACGCAGAAACCTTCAGCATGAGTGAGGGGAATACCTTGTTTTGTTACAGGGAGTATGGATGAGGGGGAAACAGGTTTAGACTGGGTAGTCAGAAAAAAAGGAGCATCCAAGGAGAGGAAAATTAGGTAAATGTCATCAGAGTCATCAGAGGTTACAGGAAAGAGGGTGGGAGATAATTAAAACTGTGTCAGGGATAAGAAAAGAAGGAAGAGAGGCTGAAACAACAGAGAAATTACTCAATAACAATCAATTAATCAATCAATCATATATTCCTTAAAGATCAACAGAAAGGAGACATTGGTGGCAAACGTTAGAGGGGAAATCGCAGCATCTGTTGTTGTTCAGTGTGTACCATGAAATCACACAGTGTTCAAACAGGTCAAATGTTGAACTCACCCTCCAGATATGTGCGAGCCACAAACTTCAGAACCTCATCGATGAGGATGACGGGGAAGGAGAGCTTCAGCACCATCAACCACTGTTCCACGTTCAAGTGAGTGAGCTTAAAGATCAACTGTGGACGAGACAAGCAGCGATCAGGGGGAGACACAGAAGTTTGACGTGTTGGAGATGATTATTAGCAAATCATTGTCACAGCACAGTATTCAAAACTCTTGGAGTCTCTTTATCTGGGACATGTTGTTTTATGTAAGCTCCCTTGGTTCGATATATACAGAGAGGATAATAATTATTTCATCCTTTGCCGATTTTGTCATTTTGATCTCTGCAGGTTCTCTCCAGATCCTTAATGTTTCGAGGCTGTTGCCTGGCAACTCGAAGCTTCAGCTCCCTCCACAGACTTTCTGGGATTAACGTTCACTCCATGACCTTAATATACTTTTTCTTGAGCCACTCCTTTGTTGGCTTGGCTGTGTGTTCTGGGTCATTGTCGTGTTGGAAGTGGACCAAACTCCCTCCTGAGATGAACACAAACGTGGTGACCAACTACAGGAAACGCCTGACCTCTGTGCTTAATGACACGTTTCTCCACCAAGTACTGAGTCATGCTTTGTTAGGGGATCAAATAATAAATAATAATTCACTCAATCAAATGCAAATTAGTTTATAACTTTTATATAATGTGATTTAAATTAGTCTAAATAATAATAATCTGTATAAATGTCTAAAGAAATGAGGAAAAGCCGCCTCTATTAGTAACCTGGTCGTCTGTAGGTATTTAAGCGATGACATGATGTGAGAGAGAACGTGGAGGTGGGAGAGGCGGTGTGCGAGGTGTGTGTGGAGGAGGAGCAGAGGGAGGCGGATGTGGTGCAGGAGGACTCACGGGCAGGGGGTCGACGTAGATGATCATGAAGTGAAGGGACATGGAGAGGCTCATGGCGCCCACCAGCCAGCCGTTGCTCCAGGGAGGCATGCGCACCAGGGACTGGTTCTCAGACAAGCTGGGGGGGAGGAGGGAGGAGGAGGAGGAGGAGGAGGAGGAGAGGAGGAGGAGGAGGAGGAGGGATGGGTTGGATGGGGAGGCGGAGGGGTACGTTAATGCAGACTGAACATGTGTGAGGAAAGAATGAATGTAGAAACATAAAGCGCATAAAGTGTTTGTCAGTGGAGGAGGAAGTACTCTGATCCTTTAAAAATAAAAGTACCAACTAATTAAAAGTTATGATACGTATCAAAAGTAAAAGTACTCAGTATCCTTAAATGAAGTTTTACAGTTACTGTTACAAAGTCCAGACCTGGAACTCATCTTCACACCTGAAGCACTTGAGCAGAGCAACAAAGAGACGGCTCAACTACCTCTGAACTTCATCCAACTACAACCCTGACTTCTCCTCTCATCCCTCGACCTTCATCCCTTCATCCCTCAGATCTCAACCTTCATTATTTTATTTGAATTATTGTTACTGATTTAAACTGAAGCAGGATTTTAGTTTTACTAATTTGAGTGTTTTTCTATAGGACGATCATCATGTGTCTTCATTTAAAAAGTACAGTACTGAGTAAATGTACTTTATACTCCACCACTGGGTCAAATATAATTCATTCTTCATCAGCAATTTTGAGATTTAGTACCCTCAATGGCCGACAGACCTGTTCAGAGCGTTGCACATCTCGATGGTGACCAGCACAGACAGAGCCATGGTCATTGGAGGAGCGGCCTCAAACACTTCGCAGTGGACGCCGTCAAAGTCCTCGTTGTCCTCGCTGCACTGCATGAAGTGTGACTGATGATGATGATAGAAACAGAGAGGTTCAGATCTTTCCGTAAAGACTCAGAGATTACAGCAGCTGGCTGCAGCATGTGATTGCGTTAAATACTGACCAGCTGGTGGAAGGTGACCATAGGGCCATCTTCGCTGTACAGGAACCACCAGGCAGCAGCTGCGACAGTTGCGGCACCGACATAACCTGGCAGAGATATTGCGTTGGTGCTTAATGTGTTGGCACGGCAACAACATCATTTAGATGTAAATTACAGATGCATTTGTGAACGTTTGAGTCTCACGCAGCCGTGGAAGTGTTTCTTTAATGATTTATTAATTATCAGGAGTCATTGGGCGCCATTTAAGACAAACTGAGCTAAAGTTAATGGACCACAACACAGGAGTGCTTCCTGCAGTGTCACTAAACAAGTCAAAAGTTTAATATAAAAGTTACAGGACACCTGATCAGAGAGAAAGAGAGGACAAAGAGTGTTGTACCTCCGATGGTCAAATATCTGAAGAAAAGCCAGCCAGAGATGAGGGGCTCTTTGGGGGAGCGGGGAGCTTTGCCCATGATGTCCAGGTCGGGTGGGTTGAAGCCCAGTGCGGTGGCAGGTAGGCCGTCAGTCACAAGGTTGACCCACAGCAGCTGGACGGGGATCAGAGCCTCGGGCAGACCGAGGGCAGCGGTGAGGAAGATACTGAAGGAGCAAGTGTAGGAAATTAGATGACAGTTCCTAGTGTCTAAGACTAGTGTCTAAATACGATAGAATGAGGGTGTTACGGTGTGTTCATGCCTTGTTCCCAGCCCAACATTTAGTGACACAGTTTCATCTATTTGTCTAAACACAAGATTCAATTTTAAAATGATTGATGGCTTCATTCCATTTAGCTGCTCTGGTTATTGGTGCTATCGTTAAGGACATTTATTTCCTGCTATGACAAGTCTAAAAAAAGTCTATTATGTTGACTTATTGCTCAGTGGTTTCCAGGCCAAGGTTTAGCTTGTGCCCCCTTAATCTTAATCCTTAATATCTTACACAATAAATAGTCAACTATCAAGCACTCACCAGACGACCTCGCCTACGTTGGAGGAGATGAGGTAGCGGATGAACTGCTTCATGTTGTTGTAAATGGCTCTGCCCTCCTCAACAGCAGACACAATGGAAGAGAAGTTGTCGTCAGCCAGGACCATCTCAGAGGCAGACTTGGCAACGGCAGTGCCAGAGCCCATGGCGATGCCAATCTCCGCCTTCTTCAAGGCGGGGGCATCATTCACTCCATCACCGGTCTTGGAGAGGATTAATGCGTTAATTCAAGTCAAATGGTTTCACCCCATTTCAAAGCATGTACAAGATCTTTTCTTCTTCTCACCATGGCGGTAATCTCATCGAAGCCTTGCAGGAACTCAACGATCTTAGACTTGTGGGAGGGCTCCACTCTGGCGAAGCAGCAAGCCTTTCGGACGGCTTTCTTCTGATCATATTGAGAGAGGTCGTCAAACTCACGACCGGTGAAGGCCTTGCCAGTGACGTCCTCATCCTCAGTGAAGATGCCGATACGACGGCAGATGGCCACAGCTGTGCCTTTGTTGTCACCTGGTGGGACAGATGTGAAGATTTGATTGCTCTTGTTCAGCGTTTGTTTGATTTCTTACCCGATAAGATTAATATTGTTGAGTACCAACCAGTGATCATGATGACACGGATACCAGCAGCCCTGCACAGCTCAATGGAGCTCATAACTTCCTTACGAGGAGGATCGAGCATGCCAACACATCCAATAAAGGTCAAATCAGTCTGGAGAACAAAAGAAGCCAAACGTTTAGTGACCTTTGGAGCTGCTTGCAAGCAAGAAAGTATACTTCAGTAAACATTCAACACTCCTTCTCCTTAGTCGCCCACCTCATACTCTACAAACTTGGTGGAGTCCTCCAGGTTCATCTCCTCCTTCTTCATTGGAGTGTCCCTGGTGGCCAGAGCCAAACAACGGAGGGTGTCTCGCCCGGTGCCCCACTCCTTGATAACCGACATGATGTGGTCTTTGACTTGTTCGGTCAAAGGTACACGAGTGGTGCCCACACGGACGTATGTGCAGCGGTCAATGACGCCTTCTGGAGCACCCTGATGACACAGTCAACAAAATAGAAAATGTTATTTTGTAGTAGTATCAATTGATTGAACTATATCAAGGACATTTCTTAGAAAACCTGAAGCTTTAGCTTTGTGTTTAATGTTGATTAGCAAATGTTATGTGTAAATATCAGCATCTTATGGTCATTGTAACCATGTTAGCATGCTGAAGTTAGCATTTAGAGCAAAGCATCACTTTGCTGAAATGTGCTCTGTATGTTGTGTCACACACTCACTTTGATAAACATTTTGCTTCCCACTGGGGCTTTGGCGGACTTTGCAGGAGAGCAGAAAACTGACATGGACTTCCTGTCTCTGGAGAACTCCAGCGTGAACTCCTTCTTCATCAGCTGCTTGACCACCTGTTTGAAAATGAAGGAAACGAATCAACAAACAAGGTAGAGTCTATTACATCTGTTGCTGTCATGCCAGAACCGGAGCTGGGCAAATGAAATTTGGAAGATATGTAGATATGGACCTCTTAAAAAAATATATTATAATAATATTATTATAATATATCTTTGCATACAATCTTTTGTGGACTTACAGAACAGCAAGTGTTTGCTCTTTCCACCTTGGACAGGCCGCGCACTTCAGTGTTGAACACATTCATCTTCTCCACCAAACAGCACAGGGCTGTTTCAGTCGCCTCACCCACTTTTTCATAAATACCCTTGGACTGCATGGTGGAAAAACAAGAAAAGCAAAAGTAGATTTTAAGTTGGTATTCTGCCACATCTAACACATAAATGTCATGAAGACAAAATTGCAAACCTCATTGTAGTCCAGAGAAGAGTCATTGCACAGAGCGCAGATGGTAGCCAGCTCTACCAGTCCGTCGTACTGTCCGCACTTCACAGAACTGCCATTCTTTGTACTGGGAGGAAATGGTTGGCAAATCAATGTATTGTTGTGTTGCGTGTTCATTTAACAATAACTGTTAACTCTTCTGATGCTTACACTTCTCCCTCTGGGGTGTACTTTGAGCCTGAGATGTCAAACTGACTGAGGGAAACATTGTCGCCATCGACTTTATCAATGATGAACATCTGCATGGAAACAAAGTTTCTGCATTAGGTTTGCTCTCATTTCGAGTCATCAGAGGACTTACTATAGTGAAAACTCTTGTACGATGTATACAAACGTACCTTAGTGACACACATCTGGTTGGTGGTGAGGGTACCAGTCTTGTCAGAGCAGATGACTGATGTGCAGCCCAGGGTTTCCACAGAGGGTAGACTTCTGACAATGGCGTTCTTCTTGGCCATACGACGAGTTCCCAGAGCCAGGCAGGTAGTGATGACAGCAGGAAGACCTGCGATGGACGGAAAACAGGAAGGACAGGTTGGAAGGTGAAGGTGAAACATTTAGAGGAACTTCTTAAACCAAAGAACCAGGTGATGAGAAAGTATGATTGGACGACCACCTGGACTTTAGGGACTCTGCCACTGGGCAGGCTGACAATAGTGGAGGTCCCTTGACAGCCCTTAACACATCAGCTGGAGCACAAGGTATTCCTGTGGGAGGGGGCTGCTGCAAACCATTCACATCAGATCGGCGCTCAGATTCTTGGCAAATACCAACCCTGACAATGATGTGGAGAAGGTCTGGAGTGTGTCCAGTTTAGTGACATTATCGTGGCATCTGTGTTTGCAGATGATGTTGCCCTTTTGGCATCATCAGCCTGTGGCTTCTGATGAGTGTTGGCACAGTTTGCAGCTGACCCTGGTGTGACGGGGTGGGGAGAGCACCTCCAAATCAGTCTGTCAGACTGTTTCTGCACCAGAACAGGTGGCAAAAAGTTGAAATTTGATGATTTTTAAGGTACTCATTGCAACAGGGGGCAAAGCAGTCAGATGTAAAGACAGAATTGAGTAACTATGCGAGCTCTTTATTTATGAACCAAACATCTTTCCAACTTCCATCTATTCTTGGAGTTGGGTAGCGACCAAAAGAATCATATCAAGAAAACAAAGACGGTTTGGCTTCCTGTCTGTGACAAACAACTGCTTCTGCAAGTTAAGAGGAGTCAGATAAGCTGGTACAGCCACCTGCTAAAGATGCCCCTTTATGATTATATCAGAAAAACTGGGCAGAGATCCCAGGACAAATCAGGACCCACAGAAGTAAATCTACCAGCCAACCAGAGAGCAGTCTGTAAGAAATTGGCTGCTCTGTTTGCTCTCACCCGCCACCAAAGGTGAAACAATTAAAGTGGATTTAGTTTGGGGCTTCAAAACATAACCTACAGGAAAATAAACAAAGCTGAACAGTTCATACTTTGAGGAAATCAACTTGACATGTCCAAGAAGACATAATTTAGTTGTAGACAGTGAAAAGAATGGACGCCATATTCGTGACGTCACTCATAAGTTTGTAAAGCTCAGCCCATGTTGGCAGAACTGCCTCTGCCGCCTCCTGGCTGATCTAAAAATTGGCGAAGATGTGGAATATCGGCAGACCTGAGTTGGGCTTTATGAAGCCTGAGTCAATCGAGTCACCTGTAATGGCGCCTACCCATCAGTCAAATTTAATATTCAACTTCCTGGACTGGTCTCTAAGCTGAGCTACACAAGATGAATCTCTGATATGATAATCTTCTTGGGAAACTGGATGGAAGTTAATTTCATGGGGGTTCACCTTCAGGGATGGCAGCCACGGCCAAAGCCACAGCGATCTTGAAATAGTAGATAGCACCACGCATCCAGGAGCCTCCATGGACGGGGTCATTAAAATGTCCAATGTTGATTATCCACACAGCCACACAGATGAGGGAGATGACCTGATGGACAGGCAGGTGTGTGTCAGACATTAGTTGTAGTCTTTATTGATTTTAAATATTATGGGTCTTGGTGTTTTTACTGTCTCACCTTGGAGAGCTGCTCTCCGAACTCGTCCAGTTTCTGCTGCAGAGGCGTCTTCTCCTGCTCAGTGGCGGCCATCTGGTCACGAATCTTACCGATCTCAGTGGAGACGCCAGTTGCAACAGCAATACCAGTGGCTTTACCTGCGGCAATGTTGGTGCCCTGAACAAAGATTTAAGACAAGTTAGTTGATTAGAGTTGATAGTTGATAGATTTAAGACAAGTTAGTCTGGACCAAACTGAATGAAATATCTCAACTCAACTTTTAAGACTGCCACGACATTTTGAACAGAAATGAATGGACTCAAGAGGTTGAAAACGAGATATGTTTTCATGTCAGAGTCTCCAAAAGTCTCCAATAACACAAGAAAAAGTTGCTACATTTGTTGGCAAGGCTCAGAACAAGAAGGTTCTTCGTTTGAAACCTCGGCTGGGGCCTTCCTATGTGACGTTTCATGTCTGTGTGGGTTCTCTCTGAGTACTCTGGCTTCTTCCCACGGTCCAAAAACATGCTAATAGGTTAATTGGTGACTCTAAATTGGCTGTAGGTGTGAATGTGAGTGTGACTGGTTGTTTGTCAGGTTTTCCAATGTCAGCTGGGATAGGCGAATGGACAGTTTTAGAGAAGATTTAGGAGAATAAACGGGAAGGTGAGTTTGTTAGTTTTGATGTAAAGAGGATGCAGGAGAAAGACTCACAGAGAACAGCATGTTCTTCTTGTCCTGGTTGACGGCTCGGAGGTCGGGGACGGCATCGGTGTGCTTGATCACACTGACAGACTCACCTGTGAGAGACATATAAGTTTAAATGGTCAGAGAAGGAAGCAGACATCAAAGTGACGTCCTATTTTTGTGACACCTACCAGTAAGAATGGACTGGTCCACACGCAGGGTGGTGGATTTGATGGAGATGATCCTGATGTCAGCTGGGACTTTGTCACCAACTAGTGACCACACAGAGAAAACTCAGTTTAATTTAAGGATTACAGTCAAACTTCATGTCAGTGTGTGCAGCGTTACAGCGGGATGGATGCAGGGAAGAGGAGTGTGTGTGTCTGTTGGTGGGTGTACGGGGTTGATTGACTGGTTTTAGCACTCTGGATGGAGAGTGTTGTTGTTGAAAACTGATACCACAGTCAGAGACAGAGGGAGAGGGAGACCTTGGGGAGATCATGAAATGAAAAGAACAGGTGTACAGCAAACAGAGGGGAGAGTCCGGCCCTTCATATTAAGTGTATTTATACTCAAGCTTGTTGTTTTTTTCTTCCTGCAGCGAGTTACTTCAGTTCCCCTCCACGCCTGTTTTTCTGTGACTGCCTTAAAAGGGCCCATGTTCATTCTCAAGGACATCAAGAGCCGTGTACTCAAACACGTGTGTTTGAAGTATATGAGCGCACGAGCCGAGGAGCTTGATTTCTTTTTATGTTCAACCAGGAGTCACACAAAGAGAAAAAGCCTTCTGTCTCGACTTTCCAAGTCCAAGATAAAACACTGAGACGAGCTCCGGCTTAATTATTAGTTAAAGTGTGTTCTGATTTTATTTTATTTGCACACATACAAATGGAAGTAATCTAATTCATGTAGTTTATGCATCTGGGAAACACAGACCAGTAGCTCTATTTTTAATATTTCTAAATAGCCAATGGTCTTCTTTTGTGAACCTGAAGTCCTTATGGGTTTAACTAACTGGGAGGAGCTTCATAATAAACCCTGTGACCCTGAAGATCACGTCTGCAGCCCGATGATAATCGTTCAGCGTCTGAGCAGTCTTATGAATCTTACCAGAAACCTCCACCACGTCACCAGGAACGATCTCCCTGGCCTTGATCCTCTGCACGCTCTTCCTGTCCGCCCGGTAAACTTTCCCCATCTCGGGCTCGTACTCCTTCAGAGCCTCAATGGCACTCTCTGCATTCCGCTCCTGTTTAACAAATACACAAAGTTTCTGTCGGACTCTCTTGATCACAGTTGGATATTTGTCAGGTCAAAATACAACGACAATATACAATATCCTAATATATAAACTCATTTGTCTCTATTGGCAAATGATTGAAGGTCCAGATTTAGTTAGCTCTATTAGCAAAATGTGACAGGAACTGAATAATTATGATTTCATCAGTGTTTAATCACCTGAAAATAAGAACCAAACGTTGCTGCAAGTCGTCTCCCACAGAGTCATGAACTGCCATGTTTGTCCAGCAGCCCTGATCGGACAAACCAAACACCGACGCAGGGCCTTTCACGTGTTGTGCACATTTTCCCAGCCACCATAGTTATAGCACTTTTACATTACATATCTCACTCACCCATTCACACTTACATTCATCAGTTTTTGGGAGCCAACCATTCACACAGCGATGACGCATCATGACCAGTTTAGTAGGGGTCATTATCTTGTTCAAGGGCACATCACTGTCATCAGTAGAATAGAACTGAAGCTTCAGTGTGAATTGGCGGCATCTTGCTGTGTGTCAGCCTTCCCTTCGTAGCGTGAAGGAGAAACTGGTTTGAGAACCTGTGTCTGTAGATATAAAAGTCTCATACTAAGGTAACATAATGACTCTTATTTTCAGGCGATTAAACACTAATGAAAACACAGTTTACACTCTGTAAATAAAGCCTCGTAAATCTGACACACTGGACCTTTAAAGTCATACATACACCTCAAAGATGAGGAGTACAAAGACAATAATACTTTACTGTGTCTGTCTGTTTACTCTGTCTGTCTGTCTGTCTGTCTGTCTGTCTGTCTGTCTGTCTGGAGCTTGAACAGCAGGTTGATGTTCAGTTCAGTCTGTGGTTTCTTCCAAGGCTGCCCTCGACCGCCTCAAAGTGTAAAGCCCAACTTATGCCAGCCGCCCTCCCTCTCTCCATACCGCCATGTGTGAATCCTTGTGCATAGTTTCCAAATGACTGCCGCAGGGTTGATATGAACCCCCTACCACACACACACACACACACACACGCATATACACAGCAGGCCTGTGGTAACCTGATCGTCCCTCTGTATTTTTACTGTGGATTGCACAGTGTGGATTGTAACAAAGCAGACTGCAACTTTGAGAGTCCCAGTCCGCCGTCACCTCCCGCTCCTCCTCCCTCTCTGTCGGCTTAACCTTTCACCTTTTCACCTCCTGCTGATGTCAGACTCCTCTTTCTGGACTCCCTTGAACTTTGGGCTCTGGAAGAAGGAGCGTGCGCTTGCCGTAAAGGACACGGGGGGATGCGACCTGAACAGGCTGCCGTCCACCGTGTGTGATTTATTGTGTGTGACTGTTACTAAGTATAAGAGTCTATTTAGGTGTGTGTAAAAGACAGCATACAGGAGCAGGTATGTGTCCTTGTGATTGCAATTGTTCCTCTGTCGACTGACCTGCCACACTCCAACAACAGCATTCGCGATGAGGATGAGGAGGATGACGAAGGGCTCGACAAAGGCAGTGACGGTTTCCTCACCTTCCTCGAACATTGCCAGAACCTGAAGGGACAGAAGGAACATATGAGAGATCTGAAGTGTTAAAACTTCCTGGGACAAAAATTAAATTTTTACTCCATAAAATGTCAGAAAATAGTGACAAAATTCACAGATTGTAAGGCGGTGTCTTTAAATATTTTGTTCAAATGACAGTCTACAATTTAGAGATATTCAGTTTTCAGTCACACAAAACAGAGAAAAGCAGCAAACTTCACACCTGGGAGCCATATTGAGTTACCTGGAAGCAAATTTAATGTTTTCAATAATTAAAACAACAAATCTAAAATCAGATTTTCACCTCAACTACTGTATAATTTAGAGAAATACTTGCGTGTCCCAACACTTCTTAAAGCTACATGATGTAATGAAACCATCAACAGATGGTCGATTAATTTATATATCAAGGTCAAGCGAGCAAAAACCCTGAATGTTTTCTGGTTTTAAGTCGGTGTGAAGACTTTAATTTAATTTCTGGGGCTTGTGGAATAAAAACGAGACATTTACTGACGTATATTTTGGACTCCTTATATCAATGTTAATTTCAGCCTTCACAATTTTACATTTTTTATATCTACAGCAGCATTTAGTCGTGGCCTGTAGCTGCCTTTTATCTCCAACAGCCATCTGTGTTTTTGATATTTCTAATGATGGATCCACTCGTGGCTCTGTTAGCGTTAAAGTAATGCATTATCACAGTTACATGATCGGTAAACCTGTCTGGTGCAACAAGTGTCGTGCACCTGTCGCTCGGGGTGTCCAGCATTCAACATAAACATAAAACAGTCACGGCTAGCGCGGCTATTCCTGACAGTTATGATGCTGTTACTGGATCGAATGACATTTCACTTTGTCGTCATCCCTTTGTGTGAAATCTCTACATGTGACTCTTTTCTGAACATATACTGTAGACGAGCACGTGTCTGGGAGGGAGGGGGGGGTCTGTTTCGGAAAGGCTCCATGTTGACATTGACACAGATTAGTTGTGAGCCAGCAGAGCGAGGAGGGGAAAGAAGAAGAAGAAGAAGAAGAAGAAGAAGAAGAAGAAGAAGAAGAAGAAGAAGAAGAAGAAGAAGAAGAGGAAGAGGCTTCATCTTCCTCTTGTGGCGTTTCACTTTTTGCTTTTCATCTCACACCTTTCACCCCCAAAAATAGTCTCGCGCTTTCTCTCCCTCCGGTCTGTCTTCACCCCGCTCCTCTTCAAAGACACAATCGATCTCCAGAACGAGAGTCAGAGCCTGTCAGCACGTCGCGGCGGCAGGACATTCCTGTGTGTATGAATAGGGCGACCATGTATTTGCAGCATTTAGTGTTCTCTCTTTTAGAAACCGTATACGACTCTGAATCTATTGCTCTCGTTTGTCATTGTAACAAACAATGCCATTGTGCAACCCAATCCCCGACTCACCCCCCTGCACTCCTCACCCTCCTCTCCCACTCTCTCCTGCTGCTGCCTCGTTCCTTCCATCCCTGACCTTTGTCCAAGGATACAGTTTCTCGTCCTGGCTTGAGACTTTCTTAAAATAAAGCTCCTGCCATGCATATGTGCACACACACACACACACACACACACTTTCTGTCTGTCTTTGTCTTCATCTTTCTCTGTTTAACACACACACACACACACACAGACACACACACACACACACATATAGCAGTCAGGCCTTCTAAGGCCATAGTGACAGCTGTGCAGAGAGGCCAGAGGGCAGAGATGGAGGATTAAGACAATGTGTTCGGCCTGCACAAAACTGTTTTGGAGAGAGCGACAGCGGGGAGGGGGGAAGGAGAGAGAGCGGGATTCCTCGTGTAAATGAGAGTGAGGATACGAGTCTAAATGTAATTTAATAACTCGGTGATGTACTGCTCGCGTCTGACGGCGAAGGGGGTGTCACTGTCAGGTTTTCCGTTGTCCCCGAACATGTGCTTTTCTAACGTACGTCAAGATGCGGAGACATCACAGCGACTTCGAGCTGCTAATGTGTGACTCATCAAGCAGCAGAGACCCTAAACCAAAGCCAATCATAACCATTTGGAGATTGATGTGAGAGCAAAGTGTTGACTCCAACGTCGGCCGGTTATTATCAGTGTTTTGATGGTTATAAACTGTGCGCAAATATCAGATTTGTGATCAAACACTGATTTGAGAGCTCACAGGATTTCTACCAATGATCTTCTATATAATAATATAACCTTTTAATTAATAAACTGCCCATAAAGTTGGATTTAAAGGTTAATTGTGGTTTCATTTTCACTGAGATCGATCAATAAAGTTTGTGAAGATACACTTTAGTTTATCTCACCGTTATGGGCATCAGTGTATGTGTAAGATTGATTTGAGATTGTCCTACCGATTCTTTCCTATTTAAAAACTTAATACAAACGTCTAATATTTCATAAATGTGATACCTGAAACACAGGAAGACGTGACACTCATTATCAAAACAGGCTTGACCTGAGTGTAGAGACGATTTCATCTCTACACTCAGTGAAGGATGTTTGGATTTCTATTGTTTGGATTCAGTTACTCTTTGGACTCTTTATATGGACATAATTAATATCTTACCAACATCATAAGATCCTTAAATACATGAAACCTTTGCACATGAGCCCAACTCCCACCTGGCTGCAGATACAGGCCGTAGCATCTCTTAACATGTACATAAGTATTGCTATTGGATGTTTGTTTTTGTGGTTTATCTTTTCAGACTCTCTGTGTACTGTGCATCTTGTACTCGTGGATATTTGCATCATGTGAAGAGAAAAAAGTGACCAAACTCACAAAAGAGATGCAGGCGGCCAGCAGCAAGATTCGGACCAACAGGTCCTCAAACTGTTCCACCACCAACTCCCAGATCGTCTTTCCTGTTGAAGAAAACACCTAAAATCACATCCAGTATTCAGGTGTGTGTGTTTCCTAGCTGTATATCTCTATACAGTTATATATTTACCTCATAAATGTTAAAAAATCTCAATAATCGCGTGATTCTGAGGGTTAAATAGAAAAAAATGGTGTTCAAACTGTATTATCCTGCTCGTCATTGGGCCAAATTAATGTAGCAGATAGAAATGGTAAATAAAAATGATGATGATGAAATTGTAGAATCGGTACATCCAATAGCTCAGCTTTTGATGAGTTGCTTGAGTTGTGTGCGGTGTGAGCATGTTATTAGTAGTCTGGGTCACTATAATGAAGCCTGTAGCACACCGTGGGCCAATGGCAGATGTTAAATACATGACTTGTCATCACAGGAAGTGAGGCGAACAGTTGTGTCCGGTAGTTAAATGCACTCTGATCAACGTGGACATGTGAATTAAACATGAATAATAAAGTGGACTCACCCTCCTCCGCTGGCAGCTCTGTGGGTGAAGAGAGACAAACGACATTAATAAATCACAGCTGCACGTTGTTTTTAATGTCTGCGGCGTGAAAAGGAAACTTTACAAACATCCATCCATGAACTGAACTGACATGTGGAGGAGCAGCTGGTTCATTCAGGCCTTCTTGTCCGCCTGCCAGTGCATGACACAAACATAGTGACTTTAGTAACCGACCTTTACGCTGACCCTAATTACTGTGTTATTCTAGTTTGTGCGCATCCATTCGTCAGCACCAAATACAGAGTCGCTGCAGCCCGTTGATGCCGCGATGAGACTCGCTCACAGAGATGCTTGCGTGTTACATTCAGGCCATCTTTAATGTTTTTAATTACACCTGCAAGTTGGAATGATCTGAGCAGCACCAAGGCTAAAAATCTGACCTCAAGGTCCACCTATGAGCCTTTTCAGCAGCTTTCTTTCAGCTGCCTCTAATGGTCTGCCTTAGTGGATGGAGCTGAGGCTATGTAGTAAGTACTTTGACCTTGACTTGTTTCCAAAGTCACAAATGAGCTGTCACGCTTAGGTTTCAAAATAAAAGCATCTTCAACTCAAACTGAAGCCTGAAAACTCGAAACCTGAAGCTCTGATGCACCTGCTGCCTTTGTCCCTTAATTAGACCGTCATTAAAAAGTCGTACACAGTCATCCGGCCACTTCTCCGTCACCTCCTCCTTCCCTTAATGTTGTTTTTCTGTCGCTAAACCTCTCGGGTACACTTCCACTCTCTAAAAATCCAACTGAACATCCTCCACATCCTGTCAATCCTCAACCACTTCAGTTCATTACTACTCTTCCTTCACACTCTCCAATGCTCCATCCATCCATCCATCCATCCATCCATCCGGCCCTCACCGTTGAAGCCATACTTGTCCAGGTTCTTCTTGACCTGATCGGGCGAGAGGCCATTGTCCTCGGTGACGCCAAAGTAGGACAGAACCTCCGCCGACTCTTTGGTGTGTGCGTTCTCCATCCTCGCTTAAACGGAGAGGCTTCGGGACAAGAAGGGGGATAGAAAACAGAAACATTAAGTCTGAGCGGCCCAGCTGAAGGACCCCCTCACCCGATACTGAGAGTTAAGACAAACTTGACCCACCACTTTCTTGAAGTGTGGGATTGGGATTAAAAACTGGCAACCCTCCCTGGTGTTCACACTTGCTCTCTCTCTACTCCCTCTCTCTCTCTCTCTCTCTGGGCTGGTGCTCTCCTCTCGGAGCCCTCGACTGACAGAAAGTGCAACCCGGCAAACTGTCCTGAAAAGTTTTATACAGATGAAAAAGCGGCCTCATTGGTGCTCTCTCACCATGCACTCACCCCTCATTGGCTGAGAACGTCACAAATAGGTGGGCAGGGATGGCCCTGTGGTAAAGAATAGGCAGGGGGGCAGGAGGGTATGTGCGTGTGTGTGTGTGAGGGAGGGCGGCGAGGGGTAACAACTGCAGAGGGGTGGAAATAAGATGTGCACAAGAGAACATGCATGGTCAGGACAATGAGGAGGGGCGGACATGAATGAGAGGTAGGGGACACTGATGAGCATGTGACGGTACTACTGCATGCATGTGCACATGTTTTTGGACACATGAACGCTCACATGTACTGTACTTATTGTAAGTGACAAGTTTGAGGTACTCCACTGGAGTAGGACCTGAGCTGAAAGCACACACCTGTCAATCAAAGCAGCCACACTGTTAATTATGCGTAACTTCAAGTCTTAATATAATTTGAACAGGTGAGTTCTATATAAATTCAGACTCAGTACAGTTGCCATGAACGTGGAAATTAGCTATGGAGACCAAACTGTTTTTGTACCAGGCTGTAAACATGTTTATTTCTGCTGTGAAGTTGGACATTTTAACATGAGACTGACTCGTTCTGTAGCCAGCCTCAAGTGGCTGTTTGAGGAACTGCAGTTTTTAGCACTTGGCGCTTGGTTTTGAACTGTTGATCAGTCGAATTAACCCCCAGTTAAGATGATTTGGGATGAGTTGGACCACAGAGTGAAGGAAATGGTGACGACCTCATGAAGATGAAGAGTGTGCAAAGATGTAAGCAAAGAAATGAAGCTACTTTGAAGAATCTAAAATAAACATATTCTAGTTTGTTTAACACTTTTTTTAAACTTACCACATAGTTCCATATGTGTTTTAATGTCCAATAAAGAAAATAATAAAGCAAATAAAGAAGAACCATGATGAGAAGGTGTTTGGAGGTAGATTGGGAACTACAATACACCATACATAAATACAATCTAAGAGCTGATTCATAAATATTAACAATCTTTTCTGCAGATGGATTTTTGTTGTATGGCTACTTCAACTAACTACAAGTATCTGATCTGAATACTTCTCCCACTTCTGGAAACATGGAGTGTAAGTCACCAGAAAAGTTAGAGGTCCAACTCTATTCCTCCTCTGCAAAGTCCTGAAGTCCTCTTGGTGACATAGATCGAGTAATTCCCTCATAATTACACAAATTATGAGGGGGAGAGGAGAGAGGGGAGGAAAGAGGAGAGCAGTGTATCATAGAGAGGTAGGGAGGCTTTTAGGATCTATGAACAGCATGTGAGGTCAGTTCACTTAAGCCCCGTTTATTGCTGTGGAAAGCATGTTAACGCTACAGATTATTGATAATGTGGTAAAAGAGGACGACCATTATAGCCGTCCCGGCTCCTATCTCATCATGTCGCATCACACGAAACAACAAACAGTCTGAAATACATGTGAACATCCATACTGAAGGCATTTTGCCTGCAATAACTGATTTGTGTGGCCACTTGAGGGCAGCGGAAACAAGCTGTGACCACGACACAGACATATCGTCGACTTTAAAGATGTTTATTTACACATCCAGCAGGTACAGTGTAACATCAGCATCACTTTGGACACTGTTTCTGGTCACCTGATGAATGTACGTCTAATATAAACTCTCTTTAAGCTCTGATTTTGGTCTCAGCTTTAACATGGAGGCTTATGGAGACTGTCTGGTTCTGTAGCCAGCCTCAAGTGGACGTTTGAGGAACTGCGAACTCACAGAGGAACTCACAGCGACGGAGGTTGCTGCTCGATGATGTGAACTCTAGCAGCAAAGAAACAATGAGTACCATCCTTCATCTCCCTGCAGGTTTTCCTTCCCTCCACAGTATCTTTCTCTCCCTCCAGGCTGTCATCTGAGTTTGAGTTGCCCTGCTGTGTGTGTGTGTGTGTGTGTGTGTGTGTGTGTGTGTGTGTGTGTGTGTGCGTTTCCCCTCTGACCCGCGGTGCTGTTGTGGGCCCGGCTGTAGCAGCGCAAAGCTTAAGGTGGCTCACTGACATTTAGCTCAATCTCCCTTTGGGATCCGGTTACTGCAGCTCATCCTAAGCACTGCGCTCTAATGCTAATAAAACACTGCAGTGATAATGCTGCACCACCCATGCAGAGGCACACACACACACACACACACACACACACACACACACACACAAATACGTGTAGTCGAAACACTGGTTTGGGGTGATTTGATGTGTGTTTGTGGTCTTTAACTCAACCAAAATAAGAGATCTAATCTAAATAATTGTATCTCCCTTAACATAAATGTACTTATCAAGTTGTTTCTGCATAAGCAGTTAAATAAATAATAGACTTAGATAATTATTAGTTGCCAAGCCAGCTGCTAAGAGCTGACAGGCTTGTTTGAGTCATGTTTTGAAGGAGCTATCGCTCACAGCGGGGTTGACATGTCGAGTTTCCTGTTGTGATTGTTGACTTAAGGATATTTAAGTCCTCGGACGCAGCGCTCCTAAAACAGGACGTCCTCTGTGATGACCCCTCAGCACTGCAGTACAGCGTTCAGTTCATAAATCAGATCTGTAAATGCTACTGTGCCCTCTTAAATATGGAAGACACAACAAAATTTCTTTAAAGCACCATCCACCTTGAAGTTTTTGTTTGTTTGATTGTTCCGTCTATTAAATGTCATAAAACATGGGAAATCGTCCAACCTACATTCAAGACGTTCAAGATGGCAGATCAGCAGTTAAAAACTGAAAACATATTAAGTTTAGAGTAACATAAAAATCATTGCGTCTGTATTTTTCTTTATATTTTTACATACAAATGTTAATTAATCTATAAAGATAGCTGAAAAATATGATTCTAAGTAATCTAAGACTTGTTTTCCTCCGATAAAGGTCCAGTGTGTCAAATGTTTGAGGCTCTATTTATAGAAATCGGCACAAACTGAATATAATATGTACAACTGTGTTTTATTAGTGTTAGAACTGCTATGTATTTTATTACGTTAGGATGAGTCTGTCATCTACATCTACATCTACAGATGCTGTTGGTCCATCATGTTTCTATGGGAGCCCAAATTGGACAAACCAAGATTAATGTTCAGGTAAGTTATAAATTCAGTTGTTATGAACGGGGAAATGAACTATACCAAACTAGACCAAAACTGTTTTTTGTACCGGGCTGTAAACCTGTTTATTCCTGCTCTGAAGTTGGAAATTTTAACATGGGGACTTATGGAGACTGACTGTTCTGGAGCCAGCCTCAAGTGGACGTTTGAGGAACTGCAGTTTTTGGCACTTCCATGTTGGTTTCCCCTCACGGCCACGGAGGTTGCCGCTTGGTTTACACCTGCATCTGCAAGTTTGTCAGTGTCAAAAAAGGCGAGTAAAATCTACTTTGATTTAACGTTGTATGACAGTCAAACACAACTATTAGAGTGTTTCGATGTGTCTCGAGGAGGCCGTCGTGTTTCAGTGTCTAAAATCAAAAATCCAGGACTACAACTTGTCACATTTTGACATAATTGCGTTTGTGTGTCTTTTCAGTCGGTGGACCTGTCACAAACATCCTGCACAGTTACACTGCACATCTTTCCTAACCCCTCAAATGATTATGTGCATAATGATTTGAAGCTGGGACGGGGACAGGCCTGGTCGTGATGTAACCAGTGTGTGTGTGTGTGTGTGTGTGTGTGTGAGGGCTTGTTGGCAGGCGGCTCAGTGTGTGGGAGGGTGGGCACGTCAGGACTGCCTGCCTGTGGCTGCTCATCACTGTGATAGATACAGGAAGCACTTTGAGGTAGGACGGACGGTGAGGGCCAAAAGTAGCCAAAAGAGTGTGTGTGTGTGTGTGTGTAGGTAGCTAGTGCATATACTGCATTGTATTATTAGCTGAGGCAGGGCAGCTGGGGTTTGAAGTGCCTCACTGTAACTGTACCTATAGCAGCAGTTGTGCTCTTCTGGTATAAATAGTGCCGTGGGCATGTGGGCAGGCAGTTATGACACAATGGCAGAATTTCGGTGTTCTTTCAGGGAGGTTTGAGAATGTGACACCCTGCAGCCGAAGACCCCCCTAGATGCTACGCCGAGGCTTGAAGGTTACATCAAGGTGGGATGTGCGGAGTGTTCACATTGCACTGCGACGACCAGATTATTTCACCACGCAGACAGAAAAAACACAGTGTGTCCTGTTTTGAAGGGTGGCAGAGAAAATCGAGATCACTCATGTGAATATGATGAGAACGAAGCTGCTGCAAGCAGTGTACCTTAGCAGAAAGACTGTAAACAGGGGGAAACAGCTAGCCTGGCTTGGTCTAAAGGTAAAATTGTAGTGTTCAAGTGACGTTTTCTGAATGTGAAACTGTTCCCTGCTAACTTTTAGTAACTAAAAGCTCGTATCCTTCCGCCTCCTGCCTGAAATCTGCCTCTTCCCTGTTTCACCAGCTCATGGTCGCTGTCCTCTGCTGCTCCCACTTCATCACTCTGCTGCTGCCACGTGCCTCGAAAACCCATCCCTGGAAGTAAACCAAGAGCAGGAGCAGCTCTCTTAAGTAAGCGTGTCCCTGAAAACATAACGTGAGGACACATTACGGGCCTCCTCGTGTTGCTCTGTTATGTCACCAAATCTCAGGCTAAGACGGAGACACCATTGCCCCCCTTCGCTCTGGTCCAAGGACAGACTAGAAACCGATAAAGAGACACTTCCTCCTCAGAAGATCTTACTGGGATTTACAATGAAGCAGAGCCAACACGACCCAAGACACACACACACACACACACACACACATATATATATATATATATATACACACACACACACAAAGTTCAGCAGCGTGTCTCCAAGATCTGTGTTGTGGTTTTGTTTACAGATGCCTGTTCAGTCTTTTATAAGACTTATGACATCAGTACATGGCTCTGTACCAGCTACTGTACGTCTTGTGTTACACGTTTAAATCTCTCTGATTTATGACCTCTCAAGAAGAATAAGAAGAAGTTGTAATTTCATATTATATAGCCGCTTCAAATTAAAACTGTTGATGTCAGGTCTCATCAAAGGCATTAATTCTGTCATATAATTACAAAATGTGACATAAATAACACCGTCAGTCGTGCAGATTCTTTGGATGGGACCTTCAGTTTGATTTTATGATGTATAAACAAGTGCTGTTCACACTTTATTTTAGACTGTAGTCAGCATGCCAGTATGGCTGTAGATATACCGAGGTCCTTCTTTCTCAAGATTTGATTTTAAGATGTGTAACTTACATAGTTTACACATATGAGCTTGTTACGCTAAATTGAGTTGTACATTGAGTGCACTAATCTTGTGTTCTTGCGTTAGCTCCTTGAGTTGGTTGTAAACAACATCTCCAGCAGAACCTCCAAACCCGGGTAAAACTTGCTCTTTATTCAGCCCCGTAAACTGCGTTGGCATGTGCAGAAATCCAAAGACAACCCACCTATGCCAAGTTATGGATGCTAATCTGGACTGGACCTTGCTCGAGGGAGGGTTTAGTCAACTGTCAGGTGCACCGTCCAGAAAAGAGTCGCACCTGTGTGAGTGTGTGTGTGCGCATTATATGACTTGTATAAATGATTAAGTGAAATGTAAAATAATAATGATAATAATACTTTTCAATTAATGTATCCTTCTATTGATGATTACTATTATGGTGTGTGTGCATGTGTGTCTATACCCCAGGAATAGGGCTTGGGTTGGGACAGCACTTAAAGCTTAGCACCATTCCAGCTAAACACCTGTCACACACACAACACACACACAAATACACACACCCATGCGTGTGTGCTCACACTTAGATGTCCACACACACGCACGCACACACACACACACCTGTCTGATGCATACCATACACTCTGTCTGTCTGTCTGTCTGTGTGTCTGTCTCACATTCACACTTGAACATACTGTGACATGCTCAGAAATGGTGACGCTTGTGTCTGCAAGGTCACATTTCTATATTCTCTCACATGGCTACTGTTACACTTTTAATTACAGCTCACGGTGTTAGCTTCTTCAGCTCGTGTGCTAATGTTAGCCTCTATAGTTCTAATGCTAATGTTAGATTTTTTAGTTCTTACACTAACATTAGATTCTTTAGTTCTTATGCTAATTTTAGCCTCTATAGTTCTAATGCTAACGTTAGATTATTTAGTTCCCATGCTAATGTTAGCTTCTAGAGTTCTAACGCTAAGGTTAGATTCTTTAGCTCTTATGCTAATGTTAGCCTCTATAGTCCCAATGCTAACGTTACATTTTTTAGTTCTTACACTCACGTTAGATTCTTTAGCTCTTATGCTAATTTTAGCCACTGGAGTTCTAATGCTAACGTTAGATTATTTAGTTCCTATGCTAATGTTAGCCTCTAGAGTTCTAACGCTAAGGTTAGATTCTTTAGCTCTTATGCTAATGTTAGCCTCTATAGTCCTAATGCTAACGTTAGATTTTTTAGTTCTTACACTCACGTTAGATTCTTTAGCTCTTATGCTAATTTTAGCCACTAGAGTTCTAATGCTAACGTTAGATTATTTAGTTCCTATGCTAATGTTAACCTCTAGAGTTCTAATGCTAACGTTAGATTATTTAGTTCCTATGCTGATGTTAGCTTCTTTAATTCTTACACTAATGTTAGCCTCTTGAGTTCTTGCTTATTTTTTCACACTTTTCGACAGCACCACAACACCCAAGTACAGTATGCTTTATGGCAGCATTAATATATTAAATTAATCAATCAAATGCAAGTCAAGTGAACCTGCAACTGAGACGTCTTCTGACTGTATTCGTCCTATAAATTACGCAAAGAGATGACAAGGCAGAACAAAGAGTCTGCCACAGCTGGTCAATAAAAAACAAGGAAAGAGGTGATAAGCACCCTGCGTCACTGAGCTCTCTCGTCCTCCACAACCTCTCTCTTAACTTCTCCATAGTGGACTCCCTCATCTTGCTCAACACTCATCCATCATCCTGTCATCGCTGCTGTTTCTCCAGCCCCATGCACCCAGTCATTCCCAGCCCACCTGCCCGTGCTCAGGCCCGTATATGGCGGGTTCATCCGGCAGGGGAGCCACAGGGTTAAATATACTCTGAAGCTCTGAGAATGCCAAAATGTGCCAACTAACCTGCCAGAGAGAGAGCAGAGGGGGTCTAACACACACAACAATGGGCACATGTAATCATTGTCTCATTAGCATAAGCATTTTCTGCAACAGTTCTAATGAAAATGAAGTCCCGTCTATGAGGGGTGTTCAGGAAAACATTCACTGTGGCACGGCAACACTCACCTGATCACACAGTATGAAATAACCGGAAAAAAATTGAGTAATACTAACGGCATCCCTCAGCGGTCATGCATTCACACATTTGATTTCCTCCAATTTTCTCATGATAATGAGTTAATTTCATTTTTTTCTCGAGATAACAAGATAATTGTTTTGTGTACTCGGGATAACGAGATAATTTTTTTGAGAGTATGGGATAATAGTCTCATGATCGCTAGATAACGGGACTTTGCTTTCTTGATTACGGGATCATTTTTTCGTGATCTCGAAATAACGAGATGATTTTCTTGCAATATTGAGGATAATTTTCTTAAGACTGCCAGATAGCGAGACTTTGTTTTCTCAAGATTGTGAGAAAATTATCCCTTTATCTTGAGAAAACAAAGTCTCGCTATCTCAAGATCTCAATGCGGGACTTTGTTTTCTCAAGATAACATTAGCATAAGAACTCAAGAAGCTCTGCTACCGCTGTAAACTGACCACACAAGTCAAGTATAAATATATCGCTCAAGATGCATGCTAACAAAGTAGCTAACAAATAGTGTAGTATAACACTTGTGTCACAGTGTGCGTACATGTGGTCAGACTGTAGCTGTCAGGGGGGAATAGCGGAAGGCAGGGCTACTGGAAGGCAACCCCGGGGCCTATAAATCATCTCCAGTATGTGTGGCGCTCCATTACCGCTCCAGAGCTGGAACCAAAAGAGCCCGGTGCTGAAAGAGGAGCCAAGTAAATAATATAACACTGAGTCCATCACTGCTGCTCTGGAACAGTTCTCTGTGGGAAAACAATGCCTATGGCCTTTTAGGAAAATACATGCAAGGGGATTAAATATATTAATGATATTAATCAATATTATAAGAGTATAAATCCATAATCTAAAACCAGCTTTTGTTGTATTTAATAATTTGGAAAATTTATGTAATTAACAGTGTAAGGGGTCATGGCTACAAAGGACCGCAAAAATAGTTAGCTGAACAGAAGGTCCCATTTCTCCGGAGCCAGTTGACAACACTTCCTATTAATAGTGAGGATTGTCCTTGGGTATTTTTATAAAAGGAGATGGGGTGTGTATGAAAGTGTGTGTGTGTGTGTGTGTGTGTGTGCATGAGGAAAGTAAGGCTGGAGATGTTGTTATTTACAACCAACCCAAGAAGCTAACATTTGCGTAAGAACTAGCGCTGTCAAATGAATGCGCTAATTTCGATTATGTAATTATAGGAAAAATAACCAGGCTTCATCCGGCTGCGTCCACTAGTGGAATTACCTTGTTCACCACAAGTGTGCCACCTTTGAGTCGGGAAGACGCTCCGCCCACACCTGCTTTGTTACGATGGAGGCAAGCTACACTCGACCTCGTCATTCATATCCAAACTGCCTCACTAAATGGACTGCAGGTCCATGTCAGTGTTAGTGGACGGGCAGAGGTTTGACAGAGGGAATCCTCTGAGGTGTTTAGGTTTTTCATATAAAACATATTGAACTTTCATATTTAAAACGTCTATTTTTCATTGATTTATTCAGGTGCTAAATGCAGTTCGATTTGAAACATGTTTGAACGTGTTTTGGATGCTTAATATATGCGATTAATTTAGATTAATTAATCACACACAGCCGTAGTAAGAACTCAAGAAGCTAACATTCATTATGTGTTCTGCATAGATCAGCTAGTGAGGATGCTAATTTTCTGCTTGGGACATGTACGCTTAGCTTTAGCCTCAGTCTTTTTTTAGCACAATATACAATTAGCACATCAAGTCAAGTATGACTGAGAGTGTGTGTGTGTGTGTGTGTGTGTGTGTGTGTGTGTGTGTGTGTGTGTGAGGAAAGTAAGGCAGAAGGGGATGAAGCCTTCTCGGAGAAGAGAGATGCTCCTCGTATTACAGCAGCTTTACGCACCGCTCTGCTAATGCGTCAGTACTTTGTCTTCACTCATTGGCTTGTAGCTCCTTTCCTAATTCTTCTCCACTTCTCCACACACACACACACACACAGACATTCACAAACACACACCGCTGGGCTATTTTTAGCACGTTGCAGGGTTTCAAGGTAGAATTGTGTCGACCCCCTCGTCTCACCCCCAGCTCCAGGCCTTACAAGGACCCCCCCCCCCCCCCCCCGGTGGACATGGTCGCTTAGTGACCGGCTGTGTTTGCACCTAAGCTGTGAAGGTCCATCGCACGACCCGGCACCTGCCCTTCATCATCTTAATTATCAACATCATCACCCCCCCCCCGTTCTCTTCACGTCATCATCTTTTATTCATGCGCTAACAAAGAGGAGAGACGTTCAGCGGTGTCTTTTCATTGTCTCATCATTCTTCACATCTAGGTCTGATGTTAATCACTGACGGTATAAAGAATGGACATTGTATCCATGACATCATCCACAGGTTGGTGGCTGTGGCTGTCACCATCTCTGTTACGTCACAGATATGTCTTTATACTGTCAGCAATATTGTTTAGATTTTTTAGCTTTTAGTGTTCTGTCATGCCTCTACAGCAAATATGGAGCTAATGCTAGCAGCCTATGGCTGGATTGACACAGGATCAGGCGCTTTGGCGGGTTTTTCCATTCATTTCGGACTCGGCAGTCCGCATCGCAGGGAAGAGGCTGATCCAGATCCTACATATGGGAAAACAACACAACATGCTCAGATCGGTCAAACCTCCACAGACAGCCCGTCTCTGAAGCAGAGACTATCCAGGTGGATTCACGGACTAAACTCTGATCATCTACCTGTGTGTGTCTGTGTGTTCTGACTTTAATTTCATGACGTTTATTTCATGTACCCAGCTTCTAAATCTGAGTCCGACTCGCTGCAAGTTTAATTGGATTTGTGTCCGATGATCCTGTCCTGTGTAAATTCATGCTAACTGTGGCCTAACTGCTTGTAGTCTTGGTCTTTAGTGTAAGAACAAGAAGGCTGTCTTTGTGCTAAGCCAATCTAACTACAGGCTGGCTGTAGCTTTAACAGTCTAACTTAGCTTTTGATCATCTTTACAATTCACTATGAGTCACACTGACAATTATATCAACCATCATCATGATTATTATCTTTCTATGCCGAGTCACCATTTTACCCAATTTTTCCCCTTGATGTCCATCAATGTCATAAAGTCCAATTATGTTAATTATCCCACCGAGACGGCGAGTGAGCGGCACAGAGTGTGACAGTGAGCTGTGATAATGATGGCGAGGCTCGAAGGAGGGTGGTGGAGGAGCGGAAAGGTCGAGGCCATTAGTAAGAGACAGCTGCTGGAGACAAAGTGACATGTTGGAGGGCAGAAGAGGAGCACAGACACCGCTCGAAAAATAAATATCTATGCTGTGCGAGGGCGAGCAGGAGGAACTGATAAAATATGACAAGGAGGCTATTTACGATAACACATACTCTAAACTATGTTATACAATGTTGACTCAACACTAAATAACTCCTCGGTTGGCCACTTGGGGAAACCAGAAACATGTTCATAAATATAGATATAAATATGCATCCATCCTATATTTTTATATTTCTTATTGATTGATTGATACACACAATACACACACAGAAATATCGTTTCACAAGCAGCCTGCGTCAATCTGCAAAGCAGCTCAAGCTGGCCAGCCAAGAAATTTCACAGAGAATTAGCCAAAAGGCACAAAAAGGGAAACAATTTTAAAGTCATAACTGGGAACTGAAACACTTTAAAAAGATGTATTGTTCTGTGATTTTGTTTTATTAAGGTGTATTTTTTTAAGGGAGGAAACCGGAGCACCCGGGCGAAACCCATGTAAGATTTTCTGTGAAGGTTCTCAGTCGTCCAATCTGAAAGTTGTTGTTTTGTTTCTTCTCCTCCTCCTTTTTTAGTCGCTGTATGACTATGGGGCAAACCGGAGCACCCGGGGGAAACCCATGTAAGATTTTCTATGAAGGTTCTCAGTCGTCCAATCTGAAAGTTGTTGTTTTGTTTCTTCTCCTCCTCCTTTTTTTAGTCGCTGTATGACTATTGGGCAAACCGGAGCACCCGAGGAAAACCCAGTGGACCTAGGCGGCTCGCTTACAGCTCATTTGTTTAGCTGTAAGGGAGGTAACCGCACAGAATTGAATGACGGTTTTGTGGATTGATGATACGCGGGCCTCTGTGGAAACCCTGTTGCGCAGGAAGATTTAGGCCGGTCAGATGGCTTGTCAACAGGTGGGGGTTGGGGCTTCTTTGAAAGTGGAGGCAGTGTTCTGTTTCTCGATTCTTGTTTACATGTGATCCTCAACTGTCTCAGCTCCTCTGACATACTGCTGTTCACCTCCTCCTGACTCTTGACCTTTGCCGCGTACATAACAAGGAGTGCTTCTTGTGCCATGGCATCTTTCTTGAGTTTTCTGATGTCCCATTGACACTTCTGAAGTTTCTGTATTGCATTATCTGGTCGCCTAGCCAACATGGACTTCAGCTTCTCAATCTCCTTGTCTTTTACCTGCAGAAGATCCTTCAGATGCTGCTGTTTGATCTGCACGCTTGGATAAACTCGTCTTATTTTTTCCATAGTTGTGTTTCTAATGCGAGGCGCCTTGGGGATCCTGGAAAGCTCATTCAAGATGTTGCGGGTCTGGTGCCGGAGAATCTCAATTTCTTTTTCATGCAATTTGATTTTCTGCTCTTGGGTTGCTTTGATATGTTCCAGGTGGTTGATTTGGCCTGTTTGGTCTATTGTATAATTTTTGTAGTACTCTATGTCCTTTTCTAGTTGTTCCTTTTCTGCCACAAACCTGGCCAGTTGGCTTTGTGCCAGGTTCTGATCTTTCTCGGCATAATCTCTCGCAATCTTGTGTGCTACCTCCTCATTTGCCAGCAGCTGCTTCACCATGTCATGTCTTCTCCCCAGATATTTGTGTTGTCTTGCAAGGTGAGACTGCTGTCTTAAGAGTGAATTGATCTCAGAAGTCTTGTTTTTGGTTTCCTCTCTGAGTTCTTCAATTATTTTAGTTTGTTCTTTTATTTGCTCGAGAGCTTTGAATAAGTTTTGACTTATCAGCGATCTCTCGCTCTGGACAGACATCGTCTTAGTGATTTGATGTTTTGTTCTTTTCTCCAATTCATTAATCTGTTTCATTAAATCGATTACGCAGTCCTGTGTTAGTTTGGTCATCTTAACATGCTCTTCTTCTTTTTCTTGGAATATTATCTTCAGAGAATTGTAGCCGGCACATTTGTGTTCCAAGTCTGCTAGGATACTGCGCTGCTTTTCTGCTTCTTTTGTTTTTTTCTCGGATTCGTTTACCAGTATATCCTTATCTACCTGTAAATGGCCCATCTCAAGTTTCAGATTTAAAATTGTAGAAGCATGTGTTCTCACCTCATTTTTACACGCATTTGCTTTCTGTGTTAGTTCGTGATTATCTCTCTTCCAAGCTTCAATCTCTTTGTTCTTTTTTTCAACAGTCTCCTCTAGTCCCTGACATTTTTGTTGAAAAGTCTGCAGGGAGCCTTGTAATGATTTGATCTGATGAGTTAAAATTTCGTTGGTTTGTTTCAGCTTTTTGTTACTCACCTTGGACTCCAGCTCAGCCTGTTTTACCTCTGCTACTCTGAGCCGTTCTCGTTGTTCTGCAATTGTTTTGACGGCATAGGTTTTATAGCCTGTGAGTTCTTGAACCAAGTGGTTCAAGGACTCACATTCTTTGTCCTTGTTTTTGAACAGTTCAGTCCTTTGGAGTAAGGCATCATTTTCATTTTTTTCTCTAATTGTTCTCTCCACTGTATATTTATTATGGAATTCTTGACATTTTTTTTCAAGACCGAAAATTCTGTCGTCTAAAACAATTTTTTCATTCCTTCTTTTTTCCTCCTCATCGTGAAAAGCAGCTTTCGCGTCAGACAATTGCCTAGTTAACGAGTCAATAGTGAGGTCCTGCTGTTTCACTCTTTTTTGGAGTCGCTCGCATTCTTTGGTTTCCTTTTGAAAGTTTGCTTCCAATGGAATGAATGTGGAAAGTTTTCTATTCAGCTCCCTGATTTTGTTCATGAGCTTCTGAGTTTCTTTCTTGCATTGTAGCGTACAGGTACCCATCTTAGTGCTATCTAATATTAAACCCTAATATTAAACAAGAAATGCAAATCCAGTAAATGTCTCTGTGTGTCAGTGCAACTAGTAAATATGTGCTGTATAAATATGGTGATCTCTCACTGCTTATATAGCTTCAGGGGATGTTTGAATCACATGATCAACATGATGACATCATAACATTCTAATGCCCTTTGATCTTCTGTCTGTTGATTTTTTTTTTTCAAATCTGTTTACTTTTGAATCACATGATCAACATGATGACATCATAACATTCTAATGCCCTTTGATCTTCTGTCTGTTGATTTTTTTTTTCAAATCTGTTTACTTTTGAATCACATGATCAACATGATGACATCATAACATTCTAATGCCCTTTGATCTTCTGTCTGTTGATGATTTTTTTTTTGTTTTCAAATCTGTTTACTTTTAAATTTTGTTTATTTTTAAATAAGGCCAGACATGTTGGCAACTACTTTTGATAATAATAAATCTCCCCTCCATCCTAACCAACTATCAGCAATCAATCTCCATAAGTGCTCATATGAAAATGCCCAAGTTCACAGCAAAATGTTTACATCTCTTGCGTTCAGTGCATTTAAAGGGATAGTTCGGGATATTTGACATGAATCTGTATGGCAGTAGTGTCGCACAGCCACACCAACTTACCCCCGACAGTGTCCTGTGGGCCAAGTTCCGGCCAAGGTTTGGTCAGCAACGAAAATAGTCCGGCAGGTTTGCTGGGACACTTAAATAAAAAGTTTTTCATCTCAAAGCAGCATGTGTTCAAAAGAGTGATTTATTTGCATCACAAAACCGATGTACACGAAAAAGTCACACCTCGTAATCACTTGGCCCACAGGACACTGTTGGGGGTAAGTCGGTGTGGCTGTGTGACACTACTGACGGGGATGCCATACAGAGTCATGTCAAATATCCCGAACTATCCCTTTAAATGAATATACATATATAATACTAATATTTAATGCTGCATATTTTGTTTCCACATAAACCAGAGAACATCTTTAGAACATCTTTAGGACATCTTTAGAACGTTGGACATTTTTATTCATTCTCACATAGGTGAATAAACACTGACATCACAGACATAATGTTTTTTTGTTGACTGATTTATTACATCGCTCACTGCTGACACAATCTACAAAAAAAAAAAAACTCAACAAAACATCATATCATTCATCTTGAAAAATCATCACTGTTCAATCAATACTGGACAGATGCATCAAATCTAGTGAAGCGCAGAAGAAATATAACTTTAGAAATATCTCAAAGTTACATAATTATTGTTTTTTAAAGACGTCGATAGAAATGTGTAAAAATCTCACAGAGTGATAAAAAAATATCTCATTATGCTCAAAATGTGAACCGAGCTGTCACAAAGTAAGGACGGTATAAGTTACTCATAATAAACTAGTTCACATTTAATAAAAGATGGTATCACTTATATGGACAGAGTGTGGATACACATTTCAAAGAGTTGGAATTTGTGTCGGAAATGTAAAAATATACATGACATTTGATATATATATATACATACATTATAAGAGAATCCACTTTAAAACACAGTTCTTTCCAGTTTAAAGCCATCAGAAATTATTTTTAAAAAATGAGTTTCAGTTGAGAAATAATTTCAGGAAGAAAGCAACGACTTATTTTGGGGTTATTATACCTTTTTAAAGGGCTGTGACGTGTAATCTTTTCGATAAATTTAACGTTTGATCCCTAAAAAGCTAACGCCAAAGTCAACTAGAGATAAACGATGAACTGATTGTCAGGCTGGTTTTTAATGTGGCTGGTCCTGTTGTCTTTCAAAACAGAAGACACTTCAATGTTTTAAACGTTAGTATGAGGGCGTGTTGAGACAGGATCCGGTGCTGTTGTGTGAACGCAGTGTGTTTTTCCATTGATTTGAAGTGGCTGTGTGACTCAGACAACGAATGAGAGTGAGGGAGCGAGGCATCAATAAAGCCGATTATTCAGTGAAATTGAAAGTCATTTTCTGTCAGCACAAATAGATACACCGGTGCACAATGCCGGATCCTGTCTGAATGCACCCTAAACCTTTAAAAGACACATAAGCAAACAGAGTTTTGGGTCATTTAACTCATTCACCGGCACCAAACTCTGACCACACACACACACACACAAAGGATACAAACACATTTTCAACATGATCCAGTTCTCTTCATCGGCATATGCATCTTTCTTGTTAGTAGCACATTATACATACACTATATCTGGATTATGATAACATGAAGAGTAATAAGAGGAAGAATACTATATTTTACAGATCCAGTAGTTAAACTGATCGTTTAGTGTCTTTCTGGTGTCTCTTTGTAAGAATCACTATAAAATCTGTGTATTGGTGTGTGTTTGCGTGTGTGTTTTTGAGGTGAGGTGCCCTATAGGTTGCTGAAGAGTTCATTTTTCTTGGTCCAGTCCATGGGCGGAGCTCTCTTGTTGGAGCGTTTCTGGTGGGCGAGCTCTTTGACCTGCTGCAGGGACAGATTCAGCGCTGGGATGGTGTCCATGTTCAAACTCTGGATAATAATAATAATAAAAAAAAACAGGATGATCAACATATTTCTGTGACATGTTTAATGTTTAGTTAAAGATTGTTGTGCTTCCTGTGACGTACTTCAGGTGGGGTGTTTGTGGGCGGGGTTGTGAGCGAGGTGTTGGACGAGGCGTTGGACGGAGAAGGACTGACGGACAGCTTTGAGTCCCTCTGCTCCTCTTTGGCCGCTCTACCATTCACCTGAGGACACAAACACTCATCATCATCACCTTATAAAGACTGATAAACTCTTAAATATTACAACATTATGAACATTTTAGGTGATTTGGGTTTTCCTCCAGCCTTTGTACAGTGCCAGACCTCGCCACAAGGAGGCAGCCTTGGATTGAGCTTTTTAAACACATCTCTTGACACAATAAGTAAAAGAAAGCAAAATAATGTGAAACTTAAATAAAAACAACACCCCAAAACAGAGTAAAACCAGTTAACGTCGAGTTATGAGTTTCATTCTTGGCAATTTTACTGTCAAACTTGATTTATTGATCGAAAAAGAGGTATTTAATACACCTAAAGGGTGAGAAGGTCCTGGGCTCAACAAAAACAAGAGTGGTGAAGGGTGAAATGCACTGAAAAGGTTGCAGGATGGTGCATTTAAAGCTCCTGCAGCCCACAGTATAAGTATCAATATTGGTATCTGAACATAAGCCAGTAAAACCTACTACATACTCAAGCCCACTCCAACCCACCAACCAGCCTTCAAAGACGACTTCTCTCTGACCTCTCGCACCACCTCCCCCTCCCCGTTAGCTCTTCAACCTTTTAACCAGCGCCCGTTACGCAACAATACGTGGAACACAACTTCCCTGCTACACATACTGTCCCCGAGTAACGGGAAGCCCGGGTCAAGCCTCACTTTGCATATTTGGCTCAACGCCCAAGCAGAAGGCTGCCATGATAGGCATGGTGGTTTTCTTTTATAGTTTGCGGGCTCTTCATGAAGAATTATCTCATCCACGCTGATTTACATGAAAGTCCACCTGGGAATTTGACGCTCCGGTAACCTGAGAGACCCTCACAAAGCATTCCTGTGATGACTCTAACAAGGAGAGAGGTTAAATAAGCATGCACACTCAAAGAGTTTTTGTGTTTTTGTTGGAATATCTGTACTGTGAATATAAAACTACAGCCAACAGCTGTTTAGCTTAGCTTAGCACAAAGACCAGAGGTTAAACAGTTAGCCTGGCTCAGTCCAAAGGTAACAAAATCTGCACCTCCAAAGCTCACTGATTAACTTGTTATAAGTGTTTAGTATACACACACACACACACACACACACAAAATTCAGCATTTCATGGGGGCGTTATGTGCTGGACTATTTCTTGGCTGAGAGCAGTGACTTCCTGGAGAGTCTGCTGGTTGCCTGGCAACTACTCAGACCCAAGAAATACACATAAAATGGTGATTTTAAAGTCGCCTTGTGTCGTTCACATGAATTAAACTGATGCTGATTGTTCATATTTATTCACCTCAAACAGCCAATATGCTAACTGTACAGCTGTAACTTTAGCTACAGCTAGCTAGGTGGAAACTAGCTATACAAAACCTTTTCTGTTATTTCTCAAAGGCTCGTCAATGTATCCTGGGTAAATTCAAGTCTAATCTTACGCAGCTCTAAACAAAGTTCATTAGTCAGCTTTAGAGAAAGTGCTAGAAAACCGATATGCTCAATTTGGACCGAGAAAGGCTAGCTGTTTCCCCCCGTTTCCAGTCTTTGTGCTAAGCTAAGCTAACTAGCTCCAGCTTGATATAACTAATTGCATCTTTCCATTGACTTTGTACGCAGTCAAGCTAAAATTAGCTTCACTTTCTGTCCAAACAAGCAGTTACTCTTCAGCTTTTGTACCACCTTTGGACATTGCAAGGTTACCTTAAGGAGATTGTACTACCTTAGGAAGGCTGACTGTTTCCCCCTTTTTCCAGTCTTTATGCTAATCTAAACCAACCAGCTGCTGCTTGATATAACGCAAACATTAAGTCAAACTATTCTTCCAAGTCTGTGTCTTTTTACGATTACGCCCAAATACTTCATCAGAATTAACACGGAGCTGCTAAATTCTTCAGCTCCATTTTTGTACACCATCTGTCCTTGGTCAAACAAATAATTCAGCGTTAATGGAGTACTAGGTTGGGTGTGGTTTTCCAGAGTTAACAATGAACACCAGAAGGTTTACACAATCACAGGAAAGCCCGTTCAGCGCACGTCTCTGTGATTAATAACTCACTTCAGCAGCCGCTTGAATTCTCTGATGTGGCAAACCACACCTGAGAAAACGCTGCGAGTTACTTGGAAAACATTTGACCTTGGACTGCTGGGCTTTGTGTGCTACACAAGGAGCTACAGAGTATTCAACGCAGAAGGTTGAACTCTTTTCCAGGGAACGGGAAGAGACCGACACGATTCAATTCCCATTAAATTAAATGAGAGTTCTTGGGATGTATCTTGTGCTGGTGGATCTTACCTTCTCCTCCATCCCTCCATTAATGACGGGCTCAGGCAGCGGACCTGTAGGCATGAGAAAAATCTGTCATTAGCCTCCAATAAAAACTCTTTGTCGTGTCACGATAGTTTCGGTCCTGCACCATCAGAGCAGGGAGCTCCACTCTGCTAGATCAAGAGTCTTTCTGCAGCTCACCTTTCATTCCTACCAACACCTACTCTATTACATAGCACAGGTATGAGCAGGTCATCTATTATTCACATGTGGTTCATCTTCTATGAGATGGTCCTCCTGAATGCATCCCTCTGCATGTCAGATAGCTGTACTGGAACATTTCCCTTCAGCATTTTCCTCATAAAAACACAGTTTTCTGCAGACAGACATCACCACAGAGGTTGGACACCTCCCTTACCTTCCATTCTTCTGATCCTCCGCACGGCCGATAAATGTCTTTAAGCTAATGATGATTATTACAGGAGATAGCAGCTGCTCCTACTTCAGGGTTAATCTGAGATTCGAGTTCCTCCTCGGGTCTTTATGTATGTGTGTTTGTGTGTCCCTGATTCTGAGAGGAGCCCCTCCAAGTCCCTGATCCAGCTCCAGCTCCAGCCTGAGAGGCCACTTGGAGTGAGCGCCTTGGAAACCAAACAAAGCTGCTGGCCAGCCGGGTGTGTATGTGTGTGTGTGTGTGTGCATGTGTGTGTGTTAAAGTTAAGAGTTAGTGTAGGCAGGTGTCCTCTGAGTGGGCAGTATGTGAAGTGCAGGCAGTTACCTGGGAAACGCCTCAGAGGAATCTGTCCTTTAACGTATTAAACGTAATCGCTCGTCAGCCGCGTTCTTACTGATAAATCTAATTAATCAAACTGTAAACACGTGTTACATCTCAAATATTGAGAAATACGAACTTCCTCTGCATCCTCTCCACCGCTGTGCACTGTCTGTTGCCATGCCAACGGCTGGCAGTGCCATGATTACATGAGGGGGTCTCATGCTGCAAAGTGGCACTTATTTGGCCAATACACACAGAAATACACTCATGACCACCTCCCTGAGGATCTAACGGCCCTCAAACACAAGAAACCAAATCACACACTGTACTAGAGCTCCCCCTAGGGGCTGTGGTAGATAGAGCAGGGCCTGAAGTGCCTCAGAGCAAGGTGGTGAATCATTACCGGAGGGAAAGAGGGCGAAGAGATGATCACTTATTGAGCTTATTATTGAAGAAACTTTGGAGGTTTCATGGAGCTTTCAGCCACATTTGAGGCGGTTACACATTCAAATGTTATCAGAGGTTCAGGAGATATCAACCAAATCATCTCCATGACAACTGAGCAAGCTCTGTATACTCCCGACTGTGATGGAGGAGGCTAACAGTGCTAACCGGGCTACAGAGTAGCATCACAGAGGCTGAACTCACTCACTAATAACTCGGGTCTCAACTTGTGAGACCAATTTCTGTGCATTTAGACACAAAATGATGATTTACTGTAAATAAAGTCAGTGTTCATCCAGGGAAGATGCATGTGAAGGATGTCGAAGGCAGGGACAGGAAAACGGATTCTGATGACAGAGCAAAAAGGTCAGAGTAGAAATCCTGAAGCTCCAGAGGACAGCTTGTGGTTGAGTTTCTTCTCGGCCTTACCTTTCCCGTTTGACCTTTTGGCTCTATCATCGACGTCCATTCTTCCATCCATCCTCCCTCCAATGAAGTCTATTTAATCTAATCTTAATTATTTGTTGTAATATTAAACGTCTCGAGAGAGAGAGAGAGATCTGCGTTAAGCCTTCCCTCTTCACAAACACAGACACTCGATCCGGCTCTGATCTGTCTGATCTGATCTATTTATGTCTAAAAGATTAACTTTCACCACAGGCCATCGACATGAGGTGGTGGTGAGGGCAGGAAGCGGCTCTGTCTCCGTCTGTGTCTGTGTTTCTTGGCAGAGAAAACATCCACGAAGGACAGAGCGACTCAAAAGAAGAAGATATAAGGGGAATTAAAGCAGCCAAGAAACTCCTCCGTCGTCTCACCGTTGATGTGGTCCGTGGTCGGGGCCACGCGGCATCTCTTGAAGAAGGTGTCTGTGTCGGGGTCCACCACCAGCAGATGGACCACGTTCCCGCCGACTTTAATGGCGGCAACTACTTCTGAATGTGTCTTCCCTTCCACGGGCACGCCGTTCACCTGAAAAACAGATTATTGTACATTTTTTAAAACATTAAAACAAGATGTTTCTTTTTTCTCTTTGTTCCCACGCAGAAGAGGACAAACTGTTTTTGTTTTATCTCTATCAGGATTTCTTTCTTCAGTATTATCTCTTTGTCTGCCAGGACAGGAAATCCTGTGTCCTCACACAAAGACACGTACGCACACACACATTCCTCGGCTAACTCACAAAACAATCCCCAAAAGCATCAAAATTATGATTTTCTGCCCTTTAAATTGATGTTTCAGCCGCCGTGTTTGCATGTTTTGTGGCGTTTGACTGTGTGACAGCTGTACTTTAACTCTCTGCTATACAGTAACTCAACATGTCAGGTGGCTCCCGCCCACACCAGCTGAGACTTCTGGGATAAAATCACCATGGGAAAGCATGTTAGAAATGTCTCGAAGGGTGTGTGTGTGAGTGTGTTTAGGTCATAGGGTGGACCTGCATGTGTAAGCCAGTCCCACAGAGGAAGCTGGACAATAGCTGCTTGGCCAGTAACAGCAGTAACAATGGCTGTCCGCTCCCCACAAAGCCCCGCTTCTCAGTGGGTGGTGTGGCTGTCTGGAGGCCCTCTGGGGGACTAGAAGCCCCTCACCAGACCTCAAACTCTCTGCTACTTTTAATCCGTCTATCCTCTTTCTTTACTCTTGTTCTTCTCTGTTTCCTTAGGGAGCGCGCAAAGGCGTGTACGGCGCTCTGATTTGACTACACGTGCACAAAAAAAGTTAATTCGCAGATGAGTCAGAGACTTTTATTGTGAGATGCTGGCTTAAAATAAACGGGAGTAGGATGTCTGATATTAAAACCACATGGTTTTATGGTTGTAATATCTATTTAAGGACAATAAGGATACGTGAGGACACACGGTGCTGTGAAAAATGATTTTTAGCTCCACAAAATCAACTTTTATGAAACATTTTAATCGCTTGTATGACAGATTTTATTTTAAGAATTCTACATTGCAGCCACACTTATATGAAGTGGAAATTACAGGAATTTACTCTGTAATTTTATATATTTATTTGTTTTTATGCATCTCTGTAAGCCGCTGTATACTGGAAGGTGGTCAGAGCAGACCCCAGACCAGTTAAGAAGCTGATTATTCATGTTACAGTCCTCTGGGGGGGGATTTAAGACCCCACACAGCGGCTGTTAGTTCACTTCACATTCCTCTGAGCGCACACAGTTAACTTTGGGGAAAGAGTCCAGAGACCACCTGCATAACCGGAGAATATTTTCTAATGTGGAAACAGTCAGATTACTTTCCCTGCAGCAGAGGAGGGAGAGATGATTTACTAAAGTAAAAGTACAACAATGTAAAAATACAAGTAAAAGTGGAAAATATGAAAATATGTGAGTGTCATCAGGTAAAAACAAAAGTCTAAAAAGGGAAAGATGTCCCCTGTGAATATTCCACTAGATATTACTCGTGCATTAAAGCTCCAGCGTGTACAATTTGTGGGGTCTATTGATGTTTTCATCACTGTATAATCACCTGAAGGTGAGAGTGATGTGAGGAGATTGCAATGTCACATGTGACCCGTAAATTTAATGCAAAGACAGGATTGTACTATTGGTTAGTTGTTGGCTGAGGTGAAGCTGACTTGTGATTATTGTTATTATAGATTAATTTGACTATTTTAGTCAATTAACTGATTGTTTGGTTTGTAAAAATTCTTACAATAGTGAGAAATGCTGTCACAGGCTTCAAAGCCCAAAGTGACACCTTCACAACACCTGTGCTGCCCAAATCTCAAAATTATTACAAATTAATTAGGATTTTTTTTAAAATAATTAAAAGGAAAGTAGAAAATCTTTATGTTTGTCACTTGAATTGTGAAGAATGATTTCAATAATTATCAAAATAATTTCCAATTAAGTTTAAATCGATGAATCACCAAATCACTTCAGCTTAATTTGTACATTTTCACGTTTGGTGAATTTGTAAAGTAACTAGTAACTAAGCTGTCAAATAACTGTGGTGAATTAAAAGTGAGGAGTGATACTCAAGCAGCTAAGTACAGTATTTGAGTAAATGTACTTAGTTACTTCTGTTTTTTGCTTAGGTGCTTTAGTATGTAGTCTGCGGGTGACGTCACAGATATAATGTCCATGTTTTACACAGAGCTCTGTTTCAAAAGGAAACAAAACACCAAGCTTGTGCCGACCTTAGCTCAACATTTAACATGTTATATCTAGTTTGTTTAATCCATACCAAAAAAAGTGTCAAACCAGTTGCCTGGCAACCAGTGGAGACTTCAGGAAGTGATAAGACAAGAGAATAGTCCAGCACCTACACTCGGTTTTTGTATGAATTAAACAAATGAGTTAAGTGTATGAAGTGAGCTTCAGAGGTGCTGGTAGACAGGTTGTTGATAACTGTGCACAGAGCCATGCTAACTGTTTCCCTCTGTTTCCAGTCTTTATGCTAAGCTATGCTAACTGGCTGCGGCTTCAGAGTGGTGTCAATCTTCTCATTTAACTGTCAGCGTTAAAGCTAATAAATGTATTTCCTGAGATGTCAAAATATTCCTTTAACCTCCCATCACTGTTGCTTTTTCCCCACGTCTGCGATACTTTTTGTTTTGTATTTTTGGTTTATTGTTCTACAAAAACAAACGCTTTCTCCAGATCGTCTCTTGGTTCTTGATTTTTCACCACCGCATTTTAAAAATAACTTTTTATATGAAGCCACTCCCTCAATCTGGTTACTTTTGTATTTAATCCAGAACCAGTTTAGGGTGTCTTAATGTTTATTTTGAGAGCTGATATTGAGATTTAGCCTCCAAGGTTACATCACACCAAATAAAAATCAATTAGCGTAGCGTCGACCTGAGTTTTTTTTTCTATTAGAAAGTGAACAGACCCAATCAAACGCCACGCCATTCTTCTTTATTTTTATCCCTGCAGGCTGCCTGGAGCAGAAGTATGGCAGACTAATCAGGATACGCTCTTTGGATGGATATTTTTGTGTCGCTTCTCATAAAGATTAGCTGAAAAGTCAGTTTCCTTAAAACTGCCAAGGACTTGCATTAATGCTTGTTACATAAGACCAAAATCTGGCAGCCTGTTCGAGGAGTTTCTAACTCACCAGAACATTAATAAGTTTTCTAAATGTCCCCTCTCATGTTGAGTATGCTTATTAAAAAAGTACCTGTACTATCCTGTCCTTGGGCTGCAGGCCTGCCCTCTCTGCTGGAGAGTCCTCATCCACAGCTCGGATGTACTGACCCGGCCGCGCCCGCTCACTGTGCAGGTTGAAGCCATACCCGTTGGACCCTCGCTGGATCACGCAGAGACGTGGTCGCAGTTCAGTACACGCCTCCTGGAAGAGGCCAGAGGAGAGAGAGAGAGAGAAAGTGTCAACACACTCGATGTGACATGCGTCAACAGACCAAAACTTTACCATACCTCCGACATGGGTGTCTCCTCAGGAAGTACGAGCGGCACAAAGATTACGGAGAGCTCCTGTGAATCGTTAACCATGAATATAAAGCCGAGGTTGAACATACAGGTGGCTGCTGCATGCTGATGTGTTGTGCAGTGTGTTTTTGACAATAATGAGTAAACTCGGGGGCTGCTGTTTGGACTCCATGTGACTCCAAACAGCTCGCCAGGAAGGAAGAGGGTCTCTGAGGCATGTGATTGGAGGTCTGCTGGGAAAGGTTTGTGGAGAATTTGGGGAAGGGGGGCTGGAAGGCAGCCGGAGGCAGTCAGCTCGACTCGACTCTGGCCTTGTCGGCTTTTGAGGAAGGGACCAAGATCCGGTGTGGTTCGGGAGCCCTGCTCTCTCCAGGCTCCGAGGAGGACAATGGAAGCTGGGCGTTGACCTCTGACCGCCCTCCCCCTCATCACCCCGTCACGTCCAATCCCGCTCTGGGATGGCAGGAAGAGTTAGAGCTGTATTGTCATCCAGGAAAAAACTGGAGCTCAAACCAAGAAACTCCCTTCCGCTGTGTGGATGAAGCAGTTTCTTTATTTAGCGGAGGGGTCTTTAATGGTTTGGAGTTAAATGCAGGAGAGACTGGTCAGGATAATCTTTGTCACAGTGACAAAATCTGACCTGACACTCCCTCCACATCACTCCCTGTTTGCTCCCGCCTTCTGTCAACCGAACACTTGAAGACAATGAACAGCTTCTATAAATAAGTCAGCATGAATGACTCACTTTACACATAAAACAGGCAGGAGGCTAATTGATTAAAGCTTGATCAAATCATCGGTGGACATAAATGAACTGAGACTGACTCGACACTTTCTCTCATATTTCCAGCGCTGAGTGATTGTCACTTCCCTGCTTTACGTAACATAACTGTTTCAAGCTAACACCCCGCCCACCTCTGCCAAGAACTGACTGTTTTCTTCTCCTCAGTAAAACACCTGAAAAAAACAACATGATGTCGACCTTTTCCAGGAAGTTTTCCACGAACAGGAGAAGACTTTTATCGTTACAAGGAAGAAACAGAAAGTAAACAATGTAAACTTTTTGCAAGAAAGTGACTCAGCATGAGAGACAAACTGTGAATTTTCATTTCCAAGAAATCGTGTGATGTGACACGTGTGTTTATCAATCCAGCCAGTGAAAGAGGGACTTAGGCAACAGGTTTTATGCAAGCGGGATGGCGGGGTGGCTGTGAAGTCAAGCCAAAAACGGCAGTTCCTCAAACACACTCACGTGGCATTTAATGTCCACTTGAGGCTGGCTACAGAAGTGAGTCAGTCTCCATAAGTCTCCATGTTAAAATGTCCAACTACAAATAAACATGCTTACAGCCTGGTACAAAAAACATTTTTGGTCTCTATAGCTATTTTCCCTGTTCATGCCAACTGCACCGAGGGTGAATTTATATACAACTCACCTGTTCAAGTTATATTAAGACTTAAAATTATACATGAGGATCAACACCGCTCTCGTGTCTTTAAACAACCGCCAGGAGCCAGTTAGCGTAGCTTAGCATAAAGACTGTGAACAGGGGGAAACAGCTAGCCTGGCTCTGTACAAAAGAAAATAAAACACATAGCTTGTCCCGACCTTAGCTCGACCTTACTCATAAATTGTTTGTTTAATCCCCACAAAAAAAGTTGCTAGGCAACCAGTGGAAACTTCAGAAAGTAACCAGTCCAGCAACTACATGAATTAATCTCTCATTTGTATGAATTAAACAAATGAGACTGAATGTATGAAGTAAGATATGGAGGTGCAGCCAGGCTAGCTGTTTCCCTCTGTTTCCAGTCTTTATGCTAAGCTAAGCTAATCGGCTGCTGGCTGTAGCTTCATGAGAGTGGAATAAGTGCATTTCCCAGGATGTGAAAGCATTCCTTTAAACTCCTGTCACTTCTCCAGAGGTGCTTTTGCATAACGTCTGCACGTCTTGAACAAAAACATCAGATGTAACACGCTAAACGTGACGCGAGTGTGTTCTCATCAGGGATGCAGATTGGACGTCTCTGTGCTCATCCCTGCTGATCCTGATAAGAGCTCTACATCACAATGGTAACTGATTGCACAAAAACGCCTTTGATTGCACGTCCTTCACACTCACCCAAGCGTTACACCCAAACCTCAAATAAAACAACCTTTTTTTAACGAGTTCTCTCAGAGCACGGACTGTCTCTTCTGTCTTTTCTCTTGGTGCACGGTTAGTTTAGCTGCTGTCGGTTTGAACGAGTGTTTCAGTGTTTCTCATGACTGACCTTCCCTCCTCCGAACTCACGAAAAGAGCTTCTATCTTCAGCATGAATCAGATTATTGCAACAGTTTAGGGATCTTTAGGTGTTTGTGTTGGACACCCGAGTGTCATCAACGCATACTTGGCATCAGACTCCCCGACACTCGTCAGGCACTCTGGTTGACGTTGGTTGTCCCTTTGCAGGGAGAGACAGGGCTGAGAGAGGCTCTGGCAGGGACAACAGAGGAGGGTTTGTGTCTGAGAGGAGTGGAGGGCCGAAGAATCTCCACGCGGGGCTGAAATCTGTGGAATCTGCTGAACACACACATGCCGGGAGGGGAACCGAGGACCTGGACGACTCGAGAAATGTTGCATTGCTCGTGTTACGTGTTAACAACAATGTAATGTTGCGACAGAAGATGAACACAGCTGTCTGAGGGTTGTGGCAAAAACAGAGCGATGTGAGTTGAGTACAACTAAATATTTGTGTCTCTTGGCCTTAGGAAGATTTGTATACTTCCTCTCAGGCTCTTTATTTTGTTTAAAGTACTACCCAGTCCCTAAATCATCCACAAGCACCACACGATATGTGGAAGGACTTCCTCAGATTTAGTTCGCAGCATTCAGTTCAACATCATCTCATCTGTGGTGCCTGAATCACACTCACGCTCATTACCTCATATTTTTGAGTATCACGTTTTCTATTGTGCGAAATGTTCCTGTCGGCCCAGAAAAATAGTGAACGCACTCCGTCTGTGACACAAACTTTCCTTTGAGGAGGGAAGTGTTGAACAGGAACTGCTGACACATCTTCCCTCAATATGCTTCCTTCTGCGCTGGCTCAACTTCCTGACATGAAAGAGAAATTGAAAAAAACACACCTAAATGTATGCAAACACACACACACACACACACGATGAGGCTTTCATGTCGGTATCAGACATCTAATAGAAGAGGTCACGCATCAAGAAGAACGCTGGGCAGCGTGACCACGAGGCAAATCTGAACTCAGCTCGTCACCCATCGTAAACATGAGGTACGACTCCGAAACAGACCGTGATGGAGGAAAACCAACAATTCAACGTTTTACAGCATCTCATGTGCCAGACTGTTTCTTCATTGAGATGAGTAACTTCTTGGAGTCTGCGCTGGTTGCCTGGCAACTGCTCACAGCCAAAAAAAAGTAGTCAGTCCACCCTCTAAAATGGGTGAATTGTTGTTTTTTTACACTTTTGTCTTCATACAAATGAGATATAAAGCATTAAGTAGTGACGACATAAATAATATATATAAATATAAACATAATAACTCCTAACAATATATTAACATTTACTGGTGCGTCTTTTATCCGCTGCAGACATTTTATCTCTTGAACTCTTCAGCTGGTGGTTGTTTACACTTTGAACAGCACACATGAGTGTTAAGGCTCGCCGGTTTATCACACTTATCTAATAATGTTGTAACTAAAAGTAAACGTCGTACACAGTTTGTGTTTCTCTTCATAGACAGATTGTGACGTACTGTAAATGACTGCACACCGTGCGTCATGATGTTTTCTTGGAGCAGTTCTTGCCCTAAAACACTGATATAAGCTCTTTGTATCATCACTTAATAGCATGTTGTTGTTGTTTAGCACCAGCTGAACGAGTGTTAACGCTGGTTTGGGTGGACACCGAGTGAAGTAACACAGGGCAGTCCAAATGTTGAAAGGAGAGTTGCATCATATTTGTTTCCACTTGTGTCTATTAGCTTCACTGCTGCTGCTTTTCAGAGTGTTTCTGCCTCCGCTGCTCAGACTTCAGATGGCTTTGAATACCAATCGCTCCAAAACAAAACCAGGACCAGAGTTAATATTCTCAAAACACACTTCTGTGTCACGCGGCCGCCTCGTAAATCTCACTTTGTTGTCTCTCTGTGCGTTTTGAAGCGTTTGCAGGTTCCACACCCAGACTTCTGTTTTTGACAAGTCCTCAGGAAGCTGCGAAAAACCGAGAGATAAGATACTTCAGTTCAACTCTGAGGCCTCAGATGCAGCTGCAGGCGGCGACCTCCGCGAGTATGTGGAGCTGCTCTTAGTTACTGAGTTACTGAATTCCTAAAATCCTATAAATAATAATTTGTGGAAGATCTTTGCTGTCTGGAATGTAACTGCGAATATTTGAGCTTTTTAAGCTTTGAAAACAGTTTATACAGCTCAGAGATCACACGAGTTTTCGTGCAAAAGGTCGCGTGTTTTTACGTTGGTATGATTAAAAAGAGTTTAATGACGAGGGGTGACATTACAAATTATTCTTTTTAAAGCTCAAAAGGTGGCAAGAGCATGCCTGTCTACAGAACGCTGTCTATATCTTCACTTTTTATTATTTCTATGAAATGTGCAGATTCAGACTCAGACACTTAATGACCAATGAAATGATGTTTTGTTACATGTATATAGGATAGCTGGAAGCTCTCTGAACTGAGTCAGACTGATGCATGCACATTAGTGTCAGATTATCCTGAATTATGCTGATTTCAATAGTTAAAATGGTGAAACAGCTTTATGCCGGCCAGTGTCCTTCACATGGAAACATGAAGGACAGCCTTGCTATTGATAGTTTAACAAGTGAGTGCAGCAGAGCTACTGCTTGTCCTCATCAGGGTTGTGGAGGTTTGAGCCAAACCCAGCAGGCTTTGGGCGGGTTAGGGACAAGTTGCCAGCTCATCACAGGGCACACAGGGAGAAACATGCTCACATTCACACTTATGGGGAATTTAGAGTCACCTTTGGACTGTGGGAGGAAGCAGTTTCTCGTCTGTTGTATCACGGCCGTCCCTCTCCACCTTCAAAAAGACCCAGCTCTTCAGACAGCACCTCCTCTCCAACACCACCAACAACTGCACATGCTAAATCTATCTTCGAGTAATACTTACTGCTGCACTAACATGACCACTGTCGCACGGTAGCATTTGGATAAAAGCGTCAAAGAGACAACATGCAAACTCGCCACGGAAACGCCGAACCAGGAACCTTCCTGTTGTGAGGCGACAGTGGTAACCACAGCACCAAGGTGCCGCCCAGGTTTTGTCATACTGATGGGCCATGAAACGTCATCCTAAGAGGAACATGGATGTAATACATTTCACTCAAAACAACAAATGGAAGAGAAAACGTCACGGCAATCCCTGTGGACTGATCAACAGACATCTCTAGAGCCACGCCACAGGCGTCTTAAAAAATGATTAAAGGTCAGCATTTAGAGCCTTCGAGGTGTCCGCAGGTGAGCGTTTGAGAATTTCCACCTTTCAAACCTTCTCAGGGAGTGTTAAAAAAGCAACCAACCACCTCCATAATAACCATCCATCATGTTTATCACCCGCTGCCACCCTCTGACTCAGCCACTGTATATTTGCATCTGTCAGGCTCTCCTGCTGACTCTCTCTGACAGAGGAGCGCTGTAGCTGCGAGCGATTCGGTCTCTGCCACTCCGGCCTGCCAGTTACTTCATATTTTCCTCACACTTGGCCAGCGGACTGATGCGTAACTACAGGCCTTTGCTAAAGGAGCACACATACAGTCTCTGTGACTCAACTACTCTTTTTGTTTCACCCCGGGGAAAAAAAGGTGACTCCTATAATTACATAAACAAAACACCCCACTGACGAGTCTTGCAAACCACCAACTGGAACCTGTGTATGCAGATACGACCTCTAAATCAGCCTCCGCCCTTCAGAGTTCAACCTCTTTGATCAGCATAAAGAATAACCACTGAAGCGACACCCAGCCAGGCACTGCGGTTACTCTGTGACACGATCAACCTTCGGCCTCCCCTTCGTCGTTCCTTGTGATTGTCATGTGTAGTTTTCTTTTGACGGAGATTAACGCGCTCAAGGGCAGACTTAATAAATGTTTGATGTAAACCTGGTGCCTTTTTAACCAGCACAGCACACGTTTTGTCCTCTTTGAGCGTGCAGAGTGCACCACTCTCTCAGGGCAGGATGGGGGTGTTGGATTTCAAGCTGGACCATTGAACCAGCTGCGAGGCAGGCGGAGGGGGGAACAAAGCACCCTACTGTCCCCCCACCCAACCCCAGTCCATTTGAGGATGGGACAAACCGGCTCTACAAAAGACACCAAAGAAAAGTTTTGCAGAGGGTTCCCGTTACAATAGACTCTTTAGGGGGAAGTCCTGAAAATAGAAAAGTAACGTCAGTCATCACAGCAGGGAAACAGGCGCTGATAAGACCAAATGGAGAGGATTGATTACCACAGAGAGGCCTCGGCAAAATGCCTTTTCTCAAGGGTCTTCTGCAGCCTCCATCTTCAGTTTGTCTGCATGCAGCCAACCACAAACCAGAGTCAACAAGTTTTATCTCCTCGACCAGTCTTCCTGTCTCTGACCCTCCACCCTTCAGACCTGAAACCAGCATTAGTTCCACACGGCGAGTCCTGCAGCGTCCGGTTCATTAAAACTGCAGTAACTGACTCGTCGGGGGACTTTGACCTGAGTTCAGGAGTTTCTACATTTTCCTCACTTGTTGTTGTGTGCAGCTGTTAGTGGAGCATGTAGGTGGCGGGAAACGATGAAGCCGAAGGCGTTAGCAGGGCTGAGACACTGGGAGTTGCTACTGAAGACAAAGTCGTGCCCTTTACTTGTATTATTGAGGCTACTCTTCCTGGAAATGTGTGTCTAATCTGTGTCCCAGTGCATGAAAAATGCGAGGTAATGAGTTGATGAAGGTTTGCTTGTCTCTGGACAGAAAACATCTGACTTCAACGTGCTGATATTTGCTTTATTAGCACCAAACGCAAAGTACAGCTGAGACCGATGGGATTGTCATGCTCACATTGAGAGCCAAACAAGAAGAGTCTACAGCCATGCTAGCAGCTGAGGCGCACTGATGATTTGAGCTAATCTGTACTCTACTCCGATTTCCTAACCCTATCTTTCGGCCACGTGCGTCCGCGATCTCACGCAGATAGACTGGAAAATCGAGAGTTTTGTCCTTCTCCATCTCACACTCCGTTATCGCTGGTGAATAAGATCCCAGGACGCTTGAACTCCCTTGTGTGGGGAAACAACTAACTCCCAACCCGAAGGGAGCTTTCCACCATTTTCCCGCAGAGAAGCCTCAGCAGGTATCAACAAACTAAATCACAGATGGCTGAATTAAAACAATCTGAAGTATTCTTGGATTTATTTTCTCACAGTTCCTTAGGTTGGTACCATTCAGCGTTCATAAATAACGCCAACAATATACATTCACTTGGTCTGTCTCGGTTGTCTCTGTGTCGTACGGTGGGAAGGGAGGTGTACAGCAGGGGGTGAGTCTATTTCAAGGCAAGCGGCGAGTCATTTCCCACCCCACTCCCGCCTCCCACCGGCAGGGCGAGGCCCTCCGGCTCATTGTCCGACCAGGGGTGGTGAACCTTCAGCAGAATGTAGAGGGAAATGGAATGTGGCATTGTAGAGTCTCCGTCCAGAATCCCATGGGACGCAATCAGCAACTAAAACCCCCCCCCCACCGCCCCACCACCAACAACCATCCACCACCCACCCACCCACACAGGCAGACAGGGTTCAGGTTCCACCCCTGGCCTGGGCCACGCTGGTCTTGACCGTGGGGACGGGACAGTGGTGCTGTTGTTCGGGCTGACGTCACTGAGAGGTTTCAGCAAGTGGTACGAGCTGCAAAGACGAAGATCATTTTAATCGATAGAGCGTGGTGTTTGATGAGAGGAGGCCGAACTGTACCCTTCATTACCATTTAAACAATGGTACACAAAGCAAGAACTTGGATGTCCTTTAAGACTCTGACCATGAAATGACAATGTCTTGGTTGCAGACCTTTAATGAATGTCTTCCCCACTCGTCTCTCTCCCCTTATTTCCTGTCAGTGCTCCACTGTCTACCAATAAAAAGACAATAAACTGCCCCCGACATACTTAAAAAATGAACTTCAGGCACTCACAGTTTCTCTTACTGATAATAAGTATGTTTCCATCGTTTTTTAAGCTCCCCTCGCCTCTTTCCTAAACAGATATTGTAATCAATTGTACGTGACCGTCTTGCAAAACACCTCTGCTTATCTTGAGCAACGTTTTGTTGATAGTATTGTATCATGAGTTATTCTGAAATTCCCGCCCAGAATACACACAAAACAGAAGCTGACCAGAGAAGTGTGTCAACGTTTAAAGATAGCCAGTGTCTCGTGGTGGTGACCCGAACACGTAGTGATAACGAAACAGCATGTGAGAGCGTGGTTTTGTTTATCTTGGTATGGATTCATTGTTACTGTATGTTAATGAATCTGTGCCTGATAAATCACAATCAACCTTTAAATCCAATAACTGGCCTTTTCCACTCAGTGTTTTGGGACTCATTAACTTCCTCTGTTCACGCATCACACCTGCTGATCACCTGAGATTACGCTCCTACCTACGAAAGCACAAATCCTGGATTGGAAACACAGTGGAGCCGTCCCTCCATATCTTATCATGAGGACCACGTCCTCCCGGGACACACTGCCCGACAATCAACAAAGAGCACGAGAGGGAACTCCCAAACCTCCTCACATACACACACACCAGCCATCACATGCACATACATTAATGTGAAAACGCCCAACGCATGCAAAGCAAACGTCAAGCGACAGCGTGCGGCCTGGACTGAATGAATCATGGGAGGACATCTGACCCCGTCGGACAAACACAATGACAGCATTACCTCAACAGAGCAGGGACAACACCTGGATTCGTCACAATGACTTCAATGACGATAAAACCAACAAATGCTGTTTGCTTTGAGCCGCGATCCAGCGTCTGTTTCATTGCATTATCATATTTTAGATTCTGTTTTCATTGCTGCAGTCGCGGTGAGACGGTTTCTCTAACCTTCACGATGGAGTTTACCGTCCCGCCACGAGCTGCTGGGGGGTGGGAGAAGAGGATCAAGACAACAGGGTGGGGACAACAATGACAGGAAACGAGCACAAACGTCCAAGACTCCCACAGACAGCAGCAGGCAGCCAGAAAACACACCCCTAAAACCATCCTGGCTCGAATACTTAGTCTAGGTGTGGCTATTTCTGGTGCATTTCTAATGCACGAGAAATAATCAGCGGACACTGACGTTTATTCTATAAACAGACAGTCTATTCCTGACAGACGTGGTAAGAGTTGGAGGTAAACTTGCACAGGTAAAGCTGAATGAATCCTCTAAATGTTCGGTAAATGTCGTGGATGTGAGAACACGATTAACTTCCGGTGGCACACACAAAGCAAACTACACTAAAGCCAGTTAAAAAGGACCACGGCCGTGCACCGAAGGCCGTACAGCACTGTGCACACAAATATAGCCTGAATCCTCCCACACAACAGCCCGAGGATGATTTGTTTAGGGAAAACACGTCGTCCCGTTCAATTAAAGGACCTCGCTCTCTCCCCACGTACAGAGTCAAGCATGTGTGGTGAAAGCAGCGGGAGACTCGAAGCTCTTTAATAAGCAGGTTTTATGTGAATGTGCAGATTAGAGGAGAGGCACGTCGACATGAAGTCGCCCTGTTTTTTGTCTCATTCCTACAGTTTGCTGGCAAAGTCGGCACACTCGGAGAATCGCACCTTCTTCAGAGACATCGCACACTCTTACAAACAGCAGATTTCATCAAGCCGTGGTCGATTTCATCTGACACGAGCGCCCTTCCTCTTCTGTAATTAGTGTTTAAACACGGTCTGATGTAAGCAACCATTCAGGAAGACTCCCAAATAATAATAATAATAATAAAAACTTCTCACCCTCACACTCTGCCTCGCTCTCTTCAGCCTGAATGAATCACTGAGAGCTCTGTGGTGAGGCAGATGCATTTTAATGTGTTTCTGCATGAAATAAACACTCGTTTTATGGAGTTTGACATCAACAGATCAAGTGAAATCACCTGTTTTTCATTACAGCTGAAACAACTAATCTGCGAGCTGTCATTAATCGAGGATAAATTACAAACACAAGCTGTTTCCACCCTCTCAAACACAAGATTTTCTCTGCTGTATATCATTGTTAATGACACGTCTTTGTGTTTTGAACTGCTGGCAGGACAAAATAAGAAATCTGGATGTTTTAAAGACTCAACAATTAAGCAGATTAAAGGACGGGTTCACATTTTTACGACACCAGTCAGACACCCATATGTACAGCGAAGCAGTGAAGTTTTTCTCGCTGTAACCAAGCAGCAAAGTGCCAAACACTGCAGCTCCTCAAGCGGCCACTTGAGGCTGGCTACAGAACGAGTCAGTCTCCATAAGTCCCCATGTTAAAATGTCCAACTTCACAGCAGAAATAAACATGTTTACAGCCTGGTACAAAAAACAGTTTTGGCCTCTATAGCTAATTTCCCCGTTCATGACAACTGTACTGAGTCTGAATTTATATACAATTCACCTGTTCAAATTATATTAACGCTTAAAGTTATGCAGAATTAACAGTGTGGATGCTTTGGTTGACATTAGGCCCTTACAGGTGGCTAATTTGAGCAACCAGGGGTCATTCAGCCAGAGGCCAGACTGCCAAGATGGCCACAGAGCTTGAGCTTCAAAACTGTCACACACAGACACGACATCCATTCTTTAAACTGTCAGTGGTGTAAAACGCGGCAGCGGCACGTGCTGCAAATCGACCCTCGAGTTTGCAGGCCTGACTCCTGATAAACGAGTTTTATGTGAGCAATGATGCGTTGATGTGGATATAGCAGGCGTCACCACACTCTGAGCTCTCTCAAAACATGACGCTGTAATCCTTCATCCTGTTCATACCGGCCATTAAAAAATCATTTCCTAATGTTCCTTCAGTGCAAACGACCTGTGGACCTGCACGCCTCTCTCCTCACCCTCCTGTCACTCTTCAGCTCTCACTGTCAAAATTAAAGATTCAAAATGTCAAAATCTTAAAAAACGTGAAGCTATTCTTCAATCTGTAATGAACCAAGGGGATCGTTTTTGATCCCTTCCCACTGCTTTTGACTGAATCAAGTGAAACCACAACACAGCCTGTTTCCACAAGTTGCAGCGAGAGAGCATCCGCTGTTACTTCACTGCGCTCCACAAAGGCTGAGTAAAAATTTTACCGCCCGGTAAACAAAGCGCCGACCTTTGGAACCAAGTGTTTTGTCTCCATGCTGACGACAGCGCCGAGCTCCATGTTTTTTGACCTGCTCATTCCATTTTTTCACACCTCCTCTGCTTTGTCTCACTTTTTTTTTTTTTGCTGCCTACCTCCATCTTAACACACACACACACACACACAGATCATCAGCATAACCATGGCAACCTTGAGCAGCGAAGCTCCTCTTGTTTCCGGAGAAGGCGTCGCTCTCTCGAACCCTCTTTTGTGTCTCTTCAAAGACGAAGGCCAGACGAGGCGGAGTACGGACGTCAGTGTGACCTGTGTGTGTGTGTCTACCAAGGCTGTACATGAGTGTGTTTGTGTTGTGTGTGTGTGTGTGTGTGTGTGTGTTATTGGCCTGGTACAGGAATGCCGGACAGGATGTAGGAAGAAAATTCCACAAAGAGCCGAGTCAATGCGAAAAACATACCCTGAGGTGCCTCTTACTGTAACATAGAGACACAGCAGACTCTAAACTGGATCCCTCGAGTCTAATTTACACTCTCACACACTCTGCTGAGTCATCTGTCCCTTAGTAACTTCTTCAGCCTGTGAAAAATCTTGGTTTTCTACACACTGAGCCTTTGTATGAGGAAAAAAGTCCCAGCTCTTAAGTATGATTCGTGCTCTAAATGTCAAACTCTGCGAGGCTGCTTCGAAATTACAAATCCGAGCGCTGAGAATGAGTTTGTCCGGACTGCTATTGTTTGTTTCGACACACGCTTCCCTCTGGGTTGCGTGCCAGCGTGAGCTGTGCCGCCGCAGCTCCATTAGGCCATCTGTGGAGAGTATCAAGAGTAAACACGGGAACAATCGCTGTATATTCCTCGGACAAACAACATAACCCGGCGGTGCTCGAGTGCCGTGCACAAACGCGAGCTCTGCGAGGGGGAAACGTCTCTTTTAAATACCTGAAACATAACTCTGAAAAGGCCCCACATGCGCTGTTATTATTGCGAAGAAGACGAGGCGAGGAAGCAGCTGAGAGGCTCGGCAGAGCTTCAGTGATCACAATGTGAGATTTCAGTTTCCTTTGAACAGCTGGGTTCATGTAAGGAGAGCGAGCGAGCAACATCAGTGTGAGCCTTAACATATTCTTCTTTCTCACAAATGAATGTTAAAATCTCTGAGAAAATGGAAATATTCTTTTGGATATGGTGACCAAACATGCAGAGATGGTGCTGAAACAACAATTTTGATAATTAATTCACCTTTTTAGTCTAAATTTCTCTAATTCCAGCTTCTAAAAATATGAATATTGTCCAGCTTTGTTTGTCTTCTGTGATGTTATACTGAATGTATTTGAGTTTTGGACTGCTGGTTTGACAAATCACCATATTCAAAGACATCACCTTGGGCTATTTGTGGACAAGAATGATGGATGTGGAATCCATATATTAATCAATAATGCAGCTAATTGTTACTTGGAGCTCTAATTTTAAGTGAAATGCAGCTCAAGCTCAGACAATCTGTCAAATTATTCATTAAACTCTCAGCAGACGATTAATCTGGAACTATTTAGGTAATTAATAAGTTCTTTAGGGTGTTAATTAAAAAAGAAATGTTCATGCTTTTGTCTGTTTTACGTCATTACAAAGTGAATACCTTTGAGTTTTGAACAGATGCCACGCCGATTTAATGCTTTTCAGCATTGAGTGAGACGATTGGTACCGCTCTCGTGTCTGCACGCTAAATATGAATCTACACCAAGCTGCAGGTTAGCTTAGCTTAGCACAAAGACTGGAAATAGAGGGAAACAGCTAGCCGTGAGCTGCTGGCTCTGTCCAAAAAGCAATCTTGTTTGTTTTATTCATACATGTGGTTAATGTGGTTAAGAGAAGAGTGTTTTATGAGCGGGTGCAGTAACCGTGGACAAAACAGTCTTTTGTGCTAAGCTAAGCTAAGCTAAGCTAACAGCTGAGCTTCATGTTTACTGTTGAGTGGTATCAACTAACTCGCAGGAAGAAGGTAGATGTTTGCAGCCAGTCCTAAACTTGTGTCACCACCTTCTTGACCTCTCTGTCCTCCCGTCAGCTCCACGGATCATCACAAACACACGCTGAACACGTAGAAAAGCCTAAACTGGAGCGTATTATTCGGTTTGCCGTTAAATGAGATGCACTAGACGACATGTTTACAGAGAGAGACCACAGCGGTGCCTTCTTCTTCTTCTTCTTCTTCCTCCCACCTCCAGTAAAGACTGAAAACAGCCTCGGGGGTAAACATCCAGGATGCAGTGAGGGAGCACAGATGTTCCAGACTGGAGGGACCCTCTTCAGCTCGAGTGTTTTTTAATGAGTTCACATGCACAGAGCAGAGCAACAAGTGGCCACTGCGGAGGCCACAATGTTTTACAGACAAAGATCAAAGGTTGGAGAAATTCATCTAGAGACTCATTTCTGAGGATTTTTGGGGGGACTCTAAGTATTTCCTGCTGTTTGTTGTGGACGGTTGAGCAATGTCAGATATGTGCTATGGTTGTTTTTCTTACTGAGGCCATGTGGCACCTCTGTAATAACACAGAGGGTGAGAAGGGGGGGTCACAGGTTTGGTCTTTGACCCCGGAGGTGAACCTGGTTGTTTGTCCTCTCGCCCTCAGCTCATGCCCAGCCTGATAACCCTGCCCACGGGCTGGAAGCAGCTGACAGAGCCCCTATTATGTCCCCTCTGTGGTGCGTTCAGGTGTCTGCAAAGTAAAGGCTCACCTTCTCAGAGTTGATGCTCAGCTTCTTCTCGACGTGCCTGTGGATTTCTCCGTTACTCTCCGGCACTGGTGTGGACTCCCTGGGTGTCTCCTCCTCCTCTTTCTCCTTCTCCTCCTCCACCTCCACCTCCACCTCGTCCCTCTTTTCCTTCTCCTCCTCCTCCTCCTCCTCCTCCTCCACCACCTCCTCCTCCTGTTGCTGCTGCTGCTCCTTTCTCACCACCTCCTCCTCTTCCTCCACCTCCACCATCACCTCCTCCTCCTCCTCCTCCTCCTCTTCTTCGTCGAAAGGTAACGGGACACCCTCGGTCACATACTCCTGCAGACACTTCATGTTGTGCTTCTTCAGCAGCTGCTCCGTGTCCGGGTCCACCACTATGAGATCCAGCCGGCCCACGGTGGCTCGTATCCGGGACACGACCTGCTGGTGGCTCTCGTTCTCCACGTCCTCCCCGTTCACGAACACCAGCCGGTCTCCGGCGCGGAGCCCCGAGGTTTCAGCCGGGCTGTCGGGCTCTACCAACCGGATGAACTGCCCCGTCTTACCTTTCTCCCCGTGGAGGTGGAAGCCGTAGCCGTTGTCCCCCTTCTCCAGCGTGCAGAGCCGGGGGCGCAGATACTGGCTTTTGCTCGGCATGGTGCTCTCAACCTGTTGCTGGTTTTAAAGTGGAAATGAGTTGAAGACCTGCTCGGGATGCTGCTGTGTGAGGAGGGGAGTGTGTGAATGAGTGGTACCCTTCAAAAAAAAAAAAAAAACATCCAACCCTCCGCCCTCTTTGGGGAGATTAGTCCGTGGGAAACAGTCCTGGTCCTGGTTCTGGTCCTGGTGCTGTGGTGCTGGTGTTTGTCCCACTTTCCACAGACTCCGGGTCTGATTTGATCCTCTGCTGCGGGTCCTGACCCTTTGCGGGGACTGACTGAAGTCACGCAGCAGCAGCGGCAGCAGTCGCTCCTCTTTCACAGTCAAAAGTAGGAAAGCCACTCAGGAAGAGGGAGGTGCGTTCACGGACCAGCCCAGCTGGCCGCCTCATGCCAGGCAGAGCGGAATGGAGGAGTAAACACACAAAGCGAGGCGGATGAAGATGAGGAGCAAAGATGAAGAAGAAGTGCTGCCCAACTCCTCAGAGACTAGTTTCCCCATGTTTACATCATTTTTGTCTTAAATATTATTTGTTCTCACAGTTTAACTTCAGTTTTTTGTGCTTTATATGTGTAAATATAACAAATATCATAATATATGCTGTTTATACTGTCCAATCCACCCACCTCATGGACATAAACACATTTATTTTTTATTTATTCCCTCTCTAATTTCACATTTTATCACAGTTTCCATCACTTTTGTGAACATTTTGTCTTAAATATTATTTATTAAATCCAGTTTTTGTGCTTTAAACATGTAAATATCATAATATACGCTGTTAATCCACCTACATCATGTACATAAAACAGCCTGACCGGCCATTTCACATTTCACGTACAATCCAATATCATCCAATATAACTTTAATTTAGAGGATTTAAAGGACCAGTGTGTGGGATTTAGCAGTATCTAGTAGTGCAGTTGCTGATTGCAACCTCCTGTTCTCTCCCTCTTTTTTTCTTCTGTGAGGGAGAAACTATGAGTGGACCCTATCTCGAGGCAGTGTGTTTAGTTTGTCCATTCAGGGCTGCTGTAGAAACATGGTGGACCCCGCAGAAGAGGACCGCAGCATCGGTAGATATAAAAGCTTCATTCTAATGTAACAAAGACAAAAGGTTTCTTATTTTCAAGTGATCATTCACTAATGAAAACATAGTTATTGATATTATAATCTGTTTCTAGAGGCCGCTAAATATTATACACTGGACCTTCAATGTATGTTTAGCATTTAGGTTGTAGTTTAAACACTTAAACACATGCAGTCCAGTTTAACACTACTACAAACCACAGCCTCATTAGTAAACATGATAGTTACATTCATACCTCTCTAAAAGGGCCTTTAGTTGATCATTTTATATATTTTAATGTTTAAATATGATCATTTTTATGTATTTATTGAACTCATTATTGTGTTTGTGTGGCAGTTTATTATTATTATAATTATGAGGTTATTAAAGTAGATTTTATTGCTGGATCACACTGGATTGTACAAGTGTACATATAAATCTACATATGTATATATATTACCAACATGATGTCTTATTTTTTTTTTTTTATTATTTAAAAAACTCTTTTACAGCCCCATTCTGTCCATTCCCTTTCCTGCTGTCACACTCATTTATTTCCTTATATAATTCTCTATAATTCGTGCTATCAGCGCTGCTGACTGGCAGGAATTATAGGGATGAATTAAGCGTCTTATTTATGGCTGTATAATTTAGTCAGAGGGACATAAATAACGCGGTGTCTGTCTGTGGTTATGCTGTGACCTCAGCACACCTAAAATCTGTATCATTTTCCATCACCATAAACCAGAAGACCTCTCAGCAATGTGATGGTGTAAATATGCAGAGCATACAGCTATTCTTGAGCCTATATAAGATGTCCATGCACTGCCTCCAATGATTAATATGCACAAATTAGCATTAATATGTGCATCATTTTGGAGCTGTCCACAGATTTGAGTGACAGGTCTGTAAAAATAGAGCCCGGCAGGAAGCTGCTGGACTCAAAACCTCGGGGGAGGATTTGACTTTTTCAGCTGCTTTCACACCTGATAAGAGGATCTTCTCAGTCTCGGTACTGATAACCGCTCGGGAGGGGAATTCAGCTGTCAGTTTCATTAACACAAAGTCATGCAAATGCTGAATGAGTCCACAGTAAAAGAGAGACGGTGCACACAGGGCTCCTTAATGTGCAGCGTGACTCAGAGATGTGATGTGGGGGAGGAGGAGGTGCGTTCAGGTGTAGAGCGGACTAATAACTTCACCCAACACGTGAGCACGACCTCAGTGCACGACGGCATGAAACAAACTCTAAAATATCAGCATGTGCTGAGTCTGTCTAATTGCTTAAACACAATGCTCTGCTCTGTTGTGACACAGAGAATAAACAGGGTAGCTGCTGCCACACAGTGGCTCATTAACCTCAACACATCCTGTCACTCCCACCCCAAAACACACACACACACACACACACACACACACACACACACACACACACACACGAGACACACAGACGAGACAGACTTCAATAAAACGACACCACATACATTACAAAATATATTTTTTTTATATATATATAATATGATAACAAAGCACTTTTTCATGGCACTTTGTGATCACCGTGACGCCTCAGAGAAGAGGGACAAATGTGACATTGAAGCAAGTTCGACAAGCAAACATTCATAATGAACATTGTACAAAGAAAACGAGTTTACACGATGCGGCGCGTGAACAAATACAGCTTCGGTACAACAACATCCATCGTTCAAAGGAGACACAACAATGTTTGGGAGGTTGGCTGTGCGTGAATGGCAAAAATATGAGCAAAGCAAAGCAAAGGTTAATAACAGTTTGTTGATGTAATGTGAGCATCACTGGCCCTGGATTGAATGTACAGACAGACACACAGCGCCCTCAAAACGTTGGCTTTATTCTATCTAACAGCAGTACAGATGTGAACAGACGGGATCATTTTAGCTACAATCTGACTGTGAGACTGAAGTCCACTTCTCCGAACACACTGAATTATCAAAGTATGAATAATGATGAAGACTGTAAGGCCAAAAAAGAAAACAGAGGCGGGGGAGAGGAATCAGTTCACAGCCCGGGATGAAAACAAACTAAGAGCTGCATGGCAAAATGCTATATCCACATCAACAGTTGTATTGATTGCTCATATAAAACTCATTTATCAGGAGTCAGGCCTGCAAACTCCACTGAGATGAAAAAGGCTTCTGAGAAGAGGGTCGATTTGCAGCACGCAGCCGCCGCCGGGTCGAGCTTATGCTAACTGTTTCGTTACAAACACGAGGTCAAGCCTTCGATAAGTGATTTTTATTATGTTCTGTACACAACCACACAGATTCCTGCTGGCGTTTTACACCACTGACAGTATAAAGAACCCGTACGTTTCTGAAGACATTTTAACATGGGGGCTTATGGGGACTGACACGTTCCGTAGCCAGCCTCAAGTGGACGTTTGAGGAACTGCAGTTTTTGGCACTTCAGCATTGGCTTTACTTTCCAGACACGGAGGTTACCGCTTGGTTAAAACAGACACATATTGTGTGTAAAAACTGTGTTTTAATCTCTAAATTAGCTTATAAGTGTGGAATTAAATGTTTGGTCCCCAACAAATGTTGAACCAAGGTGTAAAATCCAGAACACTGGTTCACGTGAAGCTGCAGGGAGCGCTAATGAGCCCGATAAGCGCCAAAAAACACTGTTGTACATGACTGATGTTTATTTCTCTACAGTTGCAGCAAACACAGCACATGGGCCTGCCGATAACTGTGCTATATTCAGAGTTTAACCAGATATTTAGGTCTGATGAAGTGTGGCTACAACCACAGAGCTTCTCGTCGTCGAGCCATTAACCTGCTATCCTCACAGTGACGCTCTCAAAAGGCCGTAAACGCGCTTCTAGTGATCGTGAAAGTTCCGTCAGACTCCCTGTCTTTCCAACAGAGACAGAGAGTTTGACAGCAGCTTTGCGCTACACCGGTCGCAAAAGAATTAACTCGATTCCCCAAAATCCTGTTTCTGCTCAAGAGTCGGGTTAACTTCTTAAGGTTAACGCCACCTGAGCTCAGCGACAGACCCTCGATCAGCGAGCTAACTCCGTAGCACAAATCCACTGAGACGAAGAGCCGAAGACCGAGAAGTGAGCACAGAAAGATTCGCTTGCTTGTGTTTACGATTGTTGCATTTAACAGAGTTGTTTGATATCATACTAAGAAAAAGAGAGCTTAAAAGAACCCGACCTCTCGTCCCACGCATCCCCGTCACGTCACTTACACTCTACAGGTTTGCCTTTGTGCAGAGTTGATTGATAAATACGTATATTTTGGTCCCTGCAGATGGATATAGCATTTCAGATTGTAACTCCTGACTTGTAGTTTGATACAATTGTCACCACAAAGACCACAAACATTTCTACGCATGACACAAAAGAGATTTAAATTCACATTTCAGATAAGGGATGGCGGCCAATCCGGATTCACTTCCGTTCGGTTAAAAAGCTCATCGGAGAAGACGAGGACGTCCGCTTCTCGGGTTTGGTGCTGGGACTGGCTTTTTTCGGTAAGAGAGCAGACATTTTTACCTCCCTCCCTCTCTCCCTCTCTCTACTCTCTTTCTCTTTCTGTGTGTCTCTCTCTGCCTGGTGATCAGCATCAGCTACACAAGGCCACAGCAGCCAGATTTCTGCTTCTGAGACTCGATGTAGTCGTGTATCTGAAACTTGGGATCACTGGGCTGCTGTGTCGCTCTGTGCTTCAGCTCCCTGTTGGAGAGAGAAAGAAAGGAAGAGAGAGAGAGAGAGAGAGAGATACAGGAAGTTATAAACAGAGGGAGGTGGATGTGTGGGATGCAGCACAGACAGGGTGAGCAACTCAAGAAAATGAGAAAGGAAAGGAAGCAAGAGGGAGAGAAACATCCCTCTGCACTGAGATTTAATCAAAACGCCTCTGGCATGAATCATTTTATCTAACTTGCACTTAAAATACACATCGAATGAAGATGAAGCAAATCACCTGCTTTATTGTCTTACAGCGCTCTGGGAACACGCTGTGCAAACACTCATTTTTAGACTAAATAACAATCTTTTTTTATATATATATATATTTCCTGTCGTTCAGCGAGAAGAGCGTGTACACGAGGAAGTCATCCAAATACAGAGCAGCAGGAAGCCTCGCGCGTGCACAATCCCATCACGGCGAGTCAACAGGAACAAACAAATCAAAACAAATCAGTGAAAAGCTATTAGAGAGCAGGAATCAGAGTTAGACGACGAGATGTCGGCTGTTCGCGTGAAGCAGATTAAAATACAAACTCTCCACGTGGAACGTCGCTGTTTGTCAGTCCAGAAACGTGACTGACGCTAAACTGAAGCCGAACCTCCACGGGCTACGGCGCTCTCCTCATTTTAACTTCTCTGACGGTGGTCAAGAGGTCCTGGACTTCCCTTTGGACTCCATAGAGGAAGTCCATCATGAACAACTCCTCTCACCTCCTGCATGAGACTGTGGAGGCCTTAAACAGCTCCTTCAGCGACAGACTGCTGCTCCCACCATGTAAGAAGGAGTGCCACCGCAGGTCCTTCATTCCACCAGCTGTCAGACTTCATGACTTTGCCCTTTGTGAGTCATTTCTTATCAACCGTGCGTGCACGAGCTGCTGTGACAAGTCAATTTTAAAATCTTATGTAGCTTCTGAAGTGTAAAATATTAGTTTCTGTATCAGTTGTCAGCGACAAAAACATTACACCCGAGTGTGTTTGTTTTGTTTCTCTCAAACTGGACAGACTTTCCAGCCGTCGCTTCTCTCCAGCATCTGTCACCAACACAAACAAAAGTGAGGCGAGGCCTCAGCGCTCAGAGTAATGACACGACTGATGATAAAACCCGACACACCTTCGGGGATTTCTCTCCTCTGCGGGCATTTTATCCTTTATAATATTAATATTCAGCGAGCGCTGCCTCCGCTCTGGCTTCAGGGATCTGCTCCCATTCAGAGTGTTTCAGCGAGGTCGGGCACTGATGCTGGGTGATAAGTCCTGACTCAAAGTTCATCCCAAAGGTATCGCGCAGGATTGAGGTCAGACCGGCCGAGTTCTTTCAAACTAAAGTTTTAATACGTCTCGCTTCGGGTGCAAAAGAGCTGCAGCAGAGCACATCCAGCAGACGAGAAGCAACATCATCGTTCATCAGGAGTTGTTTCTCTGGACACCTGATGAATCTAAGCTCAATATTCACTCTTCCCGACTCCCAAGTGTCTCTTCAGATGCTAAATGCTCTGCTCAGTTCACTTGGACTGTTTTTCAGTGAACACTCATTTCAGAAATACTGATCTCCAGACTTACTTTGCTATAGCGAGAAAGGCCAGCTCCACGTTGACTCCCGTCTTCGCACTGGTCTCCATAAATGGCACGCCGTATTCCTGCGATTAGACACACATTAGAAGATCAAGTGGAGCGTCTGTTGTTGTGGAGAATATAACCTAACGGAGGCGTGACACATTACCTTCGCCAGCCTCTCTCCGTCCTCCGTCTTCACAGCCCTCTCTGCGGCCATGTCTGACTGTAAGACAGCAGCGGGGAGGAGAAAACAAGTCAAAGGTCACAGATTCACCATGCCGTTAGCTACAGTGATGCACCATTGTGTCAGCCTGCACGTCCTCCTATTTTTTATCTGGCAGCTGCGGCCGCCGGCTGCTGAGCCGGAGCTCCTTCTTCAGACTTGATGACATGTCAGAAAGTCTACCTCTAGCAGAAGAGCAGCACTCCCACAGACCAACGCCTCCGGTCCTGCTGCTCTCACAGCAAATGATCTGCTGACATCTATGACCGTGGAGTGAGTCGTCTGTGCGTGCCACCAGAGGGAGCTTCTGGATATGTTAGCAATGAGGCTGCACGGAAATTTATGTTTTCATCACCGGCAGCTTTGTGGAGGAAACGGGAGGCCTGAAGCGAGTTTTTTGGCTTTGTTTTGAATTAATCCCACCCAGCTACGATGAAATAACAACGGGTGTGTTGAACTTCATCCACACAGGCTGGATTAAGGCTGCAAATGTTCAAACAAGCGAGTGATGGAGGCTTTTTTTTCTGCCTTTTAAGCACTTCCATATCTGTGTTAGTGTGATAAGACTGTGTCAAAATTGTGCTGAGGGAAGGGACCGGTTATCCTCCTGATCTTTTTTTATGTAATGCAAAAAAAAAAGAAAAAAAGGAAGCTTTGCTCACCTTGTTGCCGAGCAACATGATGACCACATCCTTCTGGGCATACTCGTGTATTTCAGTCAGCCAGGCCTTTAAAAGTAACAAAAGACAGACAGATGCAGAGAGAGGAAGATCGGTCTATAAACAAAACAAATGCCACCACTTAAAGACTGCATTTCCTCCTTCTCCTACCAAACTGTGTATGATTACCGCCCTTCAATCGCTCATGAAGAGACTGAGTCACTCCTATCCTTGAACACTTGTATTGCTTTTCATTACCCAAACTGGGAAAGCGAACGATAACATCATGTCATTTCCAAAGAAAATGTTGGTACTTTGCATGTAAATAGAGTGAATCGTTCAGCTCGAGAGCGTTTGGAAGGTGAAAATGAAGAGAGAGAAAGAGAGAGAGAGGAGGAACAAAGTAATCGGAGACTGTCTTACCCTGATGTTGTCAAATGATGGCTTGCTGGTGATATCATATAGCAGGAGTAACGCTGTAAAAACAAAAACCAGTTTGTTCGCAATTTTATCGTTATCTGCAAATCATCTTATGTAACACACACACACACACAGACACCTACACACACTTTTTATTCACATTAATGAAAAACTAGTCTTACCTAACACACACATACAGAGCACGAGGAAGTAAAAATATGAAAAGCAAAGGTTACCCTGGGCATCTCTGTAGTAGGCGTGCGTTACGCTGCGGAATCTCTCTTGGCCGGCTGTATCCCAGATCTGCTTTAGCAAACCACAAAATTACACGGCGGCTAACGTGGGAAAACTGAACATCATCAACAATTCAGCTAATCCTGCACGGCCAAAGACGAAAGCAGAAACATGCAATTATACTGCAAAAATGCAGGAACTATATATTTCATCCAAAGAAAATAACACAAAACCAAAATGTACTTTTACACAGGAATCTGGCTTGTTGACATTTGTTTAAACATTTATGTATTTTATTGGATACAGCTAAAAAAAAAGTTCAAACAACCACGCTTAGCCACTAAAGCTAACTTTAGCCATATTACTTTTTTAATCACCATCTAGCTGTCCTATATATGAAATATGACATTTTTAATGAACTGAATTTAACTTGTTTAAATTGTCATGATAAAAGTTAAGCTAACTAGCTTAGCTTAGGTGAGCAGGAAAACCAAAACTAAACCAGATGCTAAAGCTAAATTTAGCTCTAGCTCTAGCTGTTTTATGTAATTAGAATGCTTCAATTTTGATGAACATGCAATTTAGTTTATATATTTATTTATATATAGTTCATTATCCTCAAATACGGACATAAATGTTTGTGTGTGTGAATGTGTAAAGTTGTGCTACATGGCTGACTGTCATGTAGCACAAAAATGTTAGTTTTTAAAATCATCAAGTGGTTTTGTGTGATCAGAATACATCGATTTGACTAACATTTGATTTAGAAAAGTAAGTTACTGTGTTAAGTCGTGCTACATGGCAGGCTAACTAGCCTAGCATCGGCGAGGGGTAACATCCTGATCACTAAACGGTCACACATCTGAATGCTAATGTTACCTTTTCAACCGTCTAGCTGTTTTGTGTTGAAGTGCATCTAATTTTGATGAGAACAGCAATGAGATGAGCAGCAATTTAGTTTGTTATACAAAAGTAAGTTAGCGTGCAAAATGCTAAAATGCAATGCATGCTAAAAAGCAGGCTAACTAGCCTAGCCTAGCCTAGTAGCATAGTAACAACTTCTTAGCTTTTGACTCCAGTGCAGTTCATGATATGGTTATTTTAAATTACATGTTTAAATGTATTTAATTATAATTATATTATAAGTAGATGATTGTTAATAGTCGTAGATAGAAAGCTTAAAAAAACACATTTTGTTTTTTGTTTTAAGGTCACATCTTGCCAATGATTTTTTATTGTATAAAATCCAGGATGATATCCGCTCCATCTGTCACACTGTTAATCCAGTCAGGCTGCTGCTGGTGGTGGAGCCTATTTTGGAATTAATCCCAGGATTTAAATATGAGCAGTGATCATGCAAGAAAAAAATAAAAAGGCTAATGATTTAAATTACACGAGGAGCAGAGGAATCTAATTTAGCGCCTCCTACTCAGTGTTGAGCGAACAGGCTATGACGATGATAGACGGGCAGCTTACTGCTGACACATAACCCTCCAGAGTCCCTTATACTAATACAACATCAGACTATGTGATTAGATTGGCAAGTCAAACAATGACAGCCAAGTGAGCGTAAAACTATTATTTGTAAATGACTTTTGATTCTGCGTAAGCTCCCAGATGAGTTTAGGTGGAGAGCTGCTAGAAGGATGAGATGATGAGAGAAAAGGTTAACGCTCTCACCTGGAGTTTGACTTTCAGGTTGTCGACATCCACCACTTTATTCTGCAGAGACGAGAAGAGCCGTGAGAGAACTGACAATCCACCATATGCTTCAGAGACTGAAGTGAATGACGAACATCACGGCAGACTTAAAATAAAAAGAGACTCTCTGCATGTGGTGGTGGTGGTGAAAGAAACAAGACAAACTAAAAGTGGCTTTCAATGCTGGCGGAGAAAGTCATTTACAACACCCACACAACAAGGTCCTGGGATTAGACTTAATTACACAACAGTGAGAAAGACGACTGGCAGCGTAACAACTGACTCCCCCGTTAATTTCCTGCAGCCCTGTAGGGGTGCCCCCTGATTTCCTGTAGAGGATGGATTGGCCTAAAATAGTTTAGGCACCCTACCTACTGTAACACAGACCAAATGCTGTGACTGGTAGCAAAAACAAAGATTAAGAGTGAAGGTGAAGGTGACATGCATGCTTCGACATGTTCTGTTTCACAGGTATTTTTAGGAGTGTTGCTACCGTGACCTGCTACGTGCAAAAAAAAAGCCAAGTCACAACCGCATTTTAACCTCGCACCAAAACAGTTGGGGGGAGGGTGGATGTTAAGATGAAGGAAGTCTGACTAGCAAATGTTCTTGCAACACTTCCGCAATCACTTCATGGCTTCATATCAGTGGTAAGGTCGCTGCCTTTCCTGCAAGAAAACAAAAACACCCAAAGAAATGCACTTTAACTGCCTCAACCCGTCACCGGCCACCAAAGCCGCCACCTGCTGCATCCGCTCTGCCTCGACAGTATGGACATGGTTCAACCCCTGCATTAGTTGCCATGGGTTTCCATTTTTTCCCCCCAATTATGACGTGAGAGGAGCCTGCATGCTGAGTAACTGCTACAAGGAAGCATGCCGAAAATAGACCAGCCATGTTACAAGCTGCCTTGCCTTGCCTGTCCACGCACAGAGGGCAACCTTGGCTTATTGACTCAACTGTTTCTCTCAGGTGTTTCTAAGCAGGAGCGCTGAAGGTAACCGAGTACATCAACAGCCATTCATGTGACACCGAATACATCCATGTTTGCCCAAGGGTGAACCAGTGTCAGCTCCCTTTTTAATGCATTTCATGAAAGCAGTTCACTCCTCAAATCACCCCCACTTGACTCGACATTAGTGTGAGTGTTTTGCATTGATTGGAGGGGAGGGGTGTGTGCACAGAACACCTGCTCCAGACGGCCTATTTTTATGTGCATCCCAGCAGCAGCGGAAGACATACAGAGTAGAAATCAGCTCCAGATTCAGCGACAGTCACGGTGTGCATGAGGTTTATCTGTCTGATCTGTGTGACTCCTCCAGGACCCTCCAGTTGAGCTGCAGCCAACCTTTCCCAGAAGAGACGGCGGACGTGGGCAGGCATCTGCCAAGACACTTATGAAGCCGTCCACGGCGCCTCGCAGCACAAGTGGCCTGTGAACCTGACTGATTGGCGAGAGGTTTGTACATTTGGTGCTACCGTGGCAGGATGATGAAGTGTTGTGCGTGGAGATGAGGTGATAATTGGGCTGACGGCGCTCTGACAAGTGGATCTCTTGTTGCTGTAGGTTTGTTTTTCCTCATAAGAGTAACGAGAATACGTCCATCCATCTTCGTCAGGGTGGCAGAGGGGGGCTGGAGCTGATCCCAGCTGACTTAGGACGAGAGGTGGAGGGCACATAGAGACGTTCACACCTACAATTTAGAGTGCCTGACTTTGGACTGTGGAACACAGAAAGGCTCCAGCCGAGGTTCAAACCAAGAACCTACCTACCGTGCAACCCGGAGTAACAAGAATACAACACAAATTACACCATTTAACTGCACACACACACACAGAAATAATGAGAATATTATGAGTCATTCTGCGACTCTGTGGCTGTTTGACAGCATCTCTCTCACCCTAAAGTCTATTCCAACGGTGGCTATAAAGTTGCCTCCAAGAAATGCCCCGTCTTTAAAGCGCACCAAGACGCACGTCTTCCCCACGGACGAGTCTCCGAGCAGCATCACCTAGAGCGGAAAGCCACCACCAGAGAAGAGGGGGAGACAAACAGGTTACTGACAGCCCTTTTTTTTTTTTTTTTTTTGCAGCTGTCTGAGATCATGGTGATGTTACAGTGCGGTTAAAGTGTCAGCTGGTTAACGCGACAAACAGATAAGTGTTGTGATCCACTGTTGACTGAGCTGCCACTAACATGTGGCGCTCTGCCAGCGCTGGGGGAAAAGGTGGAGGTGGTTTTAGCCGTGGTGGTTTTGGAGATGTTTGAGCCAACTCTCATCATATTTTCAGCGTGCATCCTTCTCCAAAAACTAATCAGTGTAATTACAACAACAGGATGTGCAATTATACAACCCATCCAGCAGCAGCAGCATGTTGAAGCACAAACAGTGAGTCATAGCTGCATAAACACACACACACACACACACACACACAAAACATAAGACAAGATAGTAATGCAGTTAAACTTGAATTTAACTTCTCCTTTTGTGTCTTTGTGGAACAGTCACAGGTGTGTCTGCGCTGCTTTTATAAATATTTGATGGGAGGGTTTGGAAAAAAAAAAAAAGAGCAACAAGTCCACCCTCAGCAAATATGTGCATGTTGGAGAGGGCGGACAAAGCAACCTCGAGAGATTTACAGGCTCAGAGGGACTTCTTCTAATACCAATGAAAGCATCAGGTCGATGAGTGTGCGTGTGTGTGTGTGTGTGCAAACACTGAACATGGCCTGTCTCATCAGGATAAAGACAAGACTAGTCAACTGGTAGTTCTCCAGGCGTGCACGAGAGTCAGTATTCCTGCTGCAGGTGTGTCAAATTCAACAGTTAAAATGTAGAGACGTGCACAACACACACACATGACGAGACGGAAATACACACCTTGAAGGCAATATCATAATACTCGTTAATAGAAGCGCATCTCTCCAACACATATTTTGATGTGCCGTTTTTAGTCTGCTTGTCCGTCAACGATGTCTTCCTTGTAGACATCGCAATGCCAAAAAAAAAAAAAATAATAACAGTTTTTTTTTTATATATCTCCGAGATGTGTCCAAGAATGAAAGAGAGGTTAGAAAGACGCACGGACGCGCGGTGTCTTGTGGAGAGATCTCCTCCGCCGCTCAGTCCCGGTGTCCGCCAGCCTCCAACCTCTCTGCTGCTCGCATCACTGCGTGTATCCTCGAGGTTATAATCACACCTTGATATCTTGAGAGTGCCAAAAATAAATAAATAATAATAATAAAGAAAGAAAGACCGAAGCGACGACGAAAAAACTTGACAAACAAATCAGGCGGCGGCAGCGGCGGTGCAGGTGGTGCTGTTGTTGGTTGGTTGGTGGAGGAGCTTCGGTGTCTCACACGGAGCTGTCAAGAAAGCGGCGATGACAAACAGGCGGAAACATTTAGCTGATTTTGCAGAGAGGAGCGGTGCATCCTGGCGTGGGCAGATGATTAACTGAGAGTGTGTGAGAGGACCAAGCTCTGGATTTTTTTTTCCTAAGGAGTGTCTTTCACGCTGACATTGTCACCCAATAAAAAAAAAGGTTTAAAAAAAACGGCTGCGAGGGGTCAAACCTGCGCCGGTGCCTGACTCACCCGCCACAGGTGGTGCTCGATCGTTGAGAGGGTCAGAGCACAGAGTCAAAGACCCGGAGAGGAGGAACGAAGCTGAAACTGTCACCTACTAGTTTAAATACACTTCATTTATAGAGAGATAAACTGTACTTTAAGGGAGGGGGGTTGTGCGTAAAAGGGCGCATCTGCGCGCAGAGCGTGTCCAAACATGTTTCCTTTAAGATGATCGGTCAAAACTATCTTGTATCATCATCATTCATTATTTTTTTAAAGCTCCTTCGTCACAGAAAACAATTATCCAACACTCTCCTCACACAGCACACACACCATTCTATAAATATCCCCGATCCTTTCATTTAATTAGCATGTCATACGTGTCTGAAATGGTCCCCGCAAGCCAAATGGATCTTTTCAGTCCTGCAGTGTTTGTCTCCCCCCAGTGTTCAATGAAGAGAGGGAGGATGAGGCGCGTCTCTTCCTCTTCCTCTTCCTCTCTGTGGCGACAGGACTAAATAACACACGGCCAGAGATGTTATGTTATGTTATGTTATGTAAGTGACATGTAATCTCTTATTCAAACATATGAACTCATCGCTCCGCTTAAAGGGCAGCTGCGGGCAACATCTCGCCTCCGTGACGTGGACATAATGATAAAAACATTTGTAGATGGGGATGAGTGAACGGATGAGCGAGTGTGTCACTGCTTTGTTATTAATGGTCGTTTCTTAGAAAGACGCGATGAGAAGTGCAACTATAAAAGATGATTGAAGGTCCGCTGTGCGGGTAGGTTGCAGGTGGCACACTGAAGACCCTTCGCCTCACCGTCTCCTAAACATGTAGGAGAAACTCTGGTGCCTGAGTATAGTTCATCTCTGGAGACAGTATTTGGTTTGTCCATTATGGGCTACTGTAGAAACATGGCGGCGCAACATGGCGGATTCTGTAGAAGAAGACCCGCTCGCTCAGGGTCATAAAGTAATAAAAACTCTTATTTTCAGGCGATTAAAGACCAACTTTAAACTTTAAATTAACAGTACTAACGTCTCTTTATACTTAATTATGGTAAAAATCTGTCAACCGCAGCTTTTTAGAGTGTACCATGCTGTCTCACCCTTGACTTATGCAGTGTGACATATTTTATTTCAGTTGTTTTCCTTGCAGGGTTTTTTGAACCTTGACTCAAACACTGACACAAACTTATACTAATGCAGACGGAAAAGCCAATTTCATACTCTCCTTGCACGTTTCTGCCTCCCGTGCAGCTCCGACAGCCACGACAAAACCGAAGTTATCACTGCCACGGCTGAAGAATCACACGCTAAATTAGCCATACATCTTCTCCTGTTTGTTCCTCGTGCATCCACTCCGCCACACAGAGTCACCACCCTCCCCTCCCCTCCGCACGCGTCACATGGCGTCAAATCAGTCTTGTTTAAAACAGCTTTGTTACAAACACCCAGCAGCAAACAGCCTGCCGCCATGACATTGATTAGGAGAGCTCTCGTCACAGTAATTCAATCATAGCCGTGGCATCATTAGCTATAAGAATGCAAACACCACCACCACATGCACAGAGTGTCATGGATCGTAATGAATGCAGCGAGAAGATGCCGCATCCCACACTGGAGGACACCACTGATTCATGTTACACTTCTCCGACAAGTAAACAGCAGAGAGACAGAGAGAGAGAGAGAGAGAGAGAGAGAGATTTGCACCTCTGTCATGTCTTCCTCAACACTGAAGTCAACAACACAACAGGAAGGGGGGAGAGAATACACTTGGATACAAGAGAAGGGGGTGAGACAGAGAGAAATGAATGCAAATCACATTCAGTGTGGAGGAGGAGGGCTCGTAGAGGACAGGAAGTGAGGACTCACTGTGAAACCAATGCCGACAGTGGCAGTGAAGGACCCCGGGATGAACTTGCCCTGGTCGTACTGAACCAGCAGAGAGGTCTTGCCCACTCCGCTGTCTCCCACCAGGATTGTCTGCAGGGACAGAAAGATGCGACATCATGCATCTGAGCTGCCTCCTCGCCTCGCCCGAGGCCAGAACAACTGTGTGGGCACATAGTGTAGGTTACTGTACATGCTCATGTGTCGCTCAGCGCACAGCTCGGTGCTCTGTAATGTAATGTGACGGCTGGAGGTCGGATTAATGCCTTCAGGAAGGAAAGGGCAGTGTGCAGTGGTGAACTGGGAATGTACTGAAGGGTCTGCGTGCTCGTGTATCACAGACGGATGCTCACATCTCAGGCTGATGTTCTTTCTTTGTTCCTGCTGCCACAAGGGGAATACTAATCACTACAGTGGTGGAAAGGAAGTGCATTAACTCAAGTAATATTTCCATTTAATGCCACTTAATACGTCTCCTTCACTGCAGAGAGACACATCGTACTCTTCAATGCACAACAGTCAGATAAAGCACATTAACACACATTACAAGCTCACGTTGTTGCCTTATGACCTCGGATATAAAACACTGTCTCGTCTCTGTCTGATTAGCTGTTTCACTAACATCTATTTTCTAAAATGGCCCGATATTTAAAAGACATTTCATCTCGTGACCCCTCAGATTTACATACAGACCCACCCGAAGGCTGCACCGAATATACAGTACAACGAATCCTCATTTGGCCAGATGTGTGAAATAGATTATAGTCATTTGTATGGATGTAATAACCCCCCTCTGCTTAACGGTCAGCTCTGAAATTAAATCTGTGAATTAAACCATGAGCTGAATATTGAGATCAGTCTGAAGAAAGTGCAGAGGGGAGTAGATAAAGCTAACAGAAATGAAGTTGTGGGTGTAGAGGACGTCCCTAATGAGAACCTTCACACTCCAAATATGTGGAATATTTTACACGATAAAAGGCTGTTCAGAGCGGGTTCATTACTAGAGGTGCGTGATAATATATCAGCCCATAAAATATCAGTCCAAAATGTGAAATGTATACTTATAATGCCGCCAACGATGCAGAGCCGGCGTTGTTTTTATTGACTGAAGCTGCTGACAAACCGCTGTACATGGTTGAAGCCACACAGTGTTAACCAGACAGCCAAACACGTCGACGCTGGTGTGAACGTTTTTCACAATTTTCAGACGGAACAAGCAGGCGAATATCATACATCCCTTATTATGTACGTGGACCATAAAGCGTAAATCAGGAGGTATCGCTCTCTCAGCTAACAGTCTATAAATAGTGTTCAGGCATCCTCAGTAATGAGGCTTAGAGTTTCATGGATTGATGGTGGACGAGCAGGAAAAACAGAGCGTGCATCGATCATATCGACGCCTCGTCCTCTGTACTGAGAGGAGGATAAAAACAACAATGTTTTGCTTGTTTTGTTCATTTCAGCCTCTGGCTGGATCAATGAGATATTTTGGGAGTTTTATAAGTTATTTTTCCTCATGCAGAGACACCGTTTACAGTTAAATACCTTCAGGAATAGTTGGTTTCCTTTTTTTTGGGTGAAGCTTCTTTATGTAACAGATTCAATTCAAGAAATCAGGCATTTAATTAACGATATGAATAAACAAATCAGTGTTTTGTTGCATGCTGTGCAGCAGAGGAAGGAAGAAGATGCTCATGGTGCAGTAACAGTGAAAAAAAATGCAGATTATACATTAACCAACATTAAGTACAGCACTTCTTATAATATCTAGTCTTCAAAGCTGCAGCAGGTAACATTTTTATAACTTTTTGTTGTTACATTAGTCAGATACAAACTTTTTCCTGAAGAGTTGCATTTTTGTATTTTCTGTGATCTTGGTGTTGATGAGGGTGAATTTAATTTTCTGTTTCACTGCCCCGTGACTCGAGGAGCCATCTGTTTGAAAAAAAAAAAAAAAAATCCATCTGATTTGTTTTGGTTGTCTGGAGGTGACATTCGAGTTGTCGCTTTAATGAGGAGATTTTTGTCTTAGCCAGATTTATAGAAGCTTCCTGATAATTAAAACACTGTATCCAACAGAAAGAGGTTTCTGTCATGGAGACTGATTGTTGTCCTGTGGACATCGTGGCTGCTGCTGCTGCTGTCCAGCCTCTTGTAACACTGAACACTAAAATAAAATCAATCAACTCAACAGCTCGACGCCAAGAGGTGAACTGGCACCTCTGCGTCCGCTGGCCGGCCACCTCGGCACTGCCCAGGAGGTGAACTTGCACCTCTCCAGCTGCCGGACCACCACCCTGGCACATCCGGCCGCCAGTCCACCACCTCAGCACTGCCCAGGAGGCAAACCAGCACCTCTCTGGCTGCCAATCCAGCACCTTGGCACTCCCCAGGAGGTGAACTAGCACCTCTCTGGCCATCAGTCCACCACCACAGCACAGTAAAATGATACTTTGATTACTAAATACACTCAAATCTATGGAATATTATATCTTTCATCTGCAGAAGAAATACTTTTACACTTGATACTTTAAGCACATCCAGCTGATTATAATTTAACATCCCGTAAGTGTGATCTTAAATGCAGAACTTTAACTTGTCTATTTTAACATATACATTTATTGCTGCTTTTCTTTAAAGTCTGTGTAAAGGCAATTCTGAGATTTCTTTCAAAACACATGAAATATTTTGGAAAATAGAAAAATAAACAGTTTAAATGATATTTTACTGGAACGTGGAGTTAGAGGTTAAAACTAAATCTAGATGCTCGCTCCATCACTGCTCACCAAACAGAAATCAAACCTCGCTCTCGCACGTGATTGCTGTTGTGATCACCATCACTTCTCATGGTCGAGAGTCATGTATCACCCCAGCGGGGATCTGCTGATTTGACCCCACGGCATTGGCATCAATCGGCCTTGTTGTCATGGTTATCGTCTCATTGGGGGCTGCTAGCGTGTGCAGCACGTTGACATTTATCACCTCTCCTCCTCCTCCTCCTCCTCCCCCGGCAGGGATGCCCCCGCTGCCTCCCTCTTATCTGCAGTCAAGAGCATACATATGGCGCCGCATTACAGCGCTCCGCGGCTCACAATACGTTCACTGTAATCACTGACGTCCACAAGTTCTGCACATTTGCGATCCCATTAAAGACGTAAAGTCCTGACAGTTTGAGCAGGATGAAAATCTTGGATGTTTGCAGAGCTCTCTTTGAAGATGCAGCCCTCTAAAATGCTGAGCAAAGCAACATTTACATACAGCAAATACAGGGGAAAAAAGCTTCAATAATCCATTAGATGACGGCTTTTATACAAGGCTGTTTTATTTTTTGAATAGCAAGCATTAAGAGAAATGTTTCCTGACGTTCCTCCACACTGTGAGTGGGTACAAGCACAGACTGGCCCTCGAGTACAAATGATGCAGACCAGAGGCGAACTGCTGCGTGCATGACTCACGGTTTGAAGTTAGAACCCAGGGTGAAATCAACATATTACTATTTCATTGCCTCCCTCATCAAATGTTGATGCTGACATGTAAATGTTCTCAGGACAAACGCTGCTGGAGGGAAAGAGCAAGGAAGCACACGGGAACTGAATGTAGGAGTGGAGGGAGGATGGAGGTGGAGCAAAGGTCCTAGAGATGCTGAGGGTGTCTCCATGGCAACTTGGGGTTTCTCAGAGAAATATGGGTTCAAGATGACTGAATGGAAACTCAGCTGCAACCTCCATGGCTGATGCCAAAGACTGCAGTTCCTCAAACGTCCACTTGGGGCTGGCTACAGAAGTCGGTCCCCATGTTAAAATGTCAAACTTCACAGCAGAAATAAACATGTTTACAGCCTGGTACAATGAACAGTTTTGGTCTCTATAGATAATTTCTCCGTTCATGACAACTGTACTGAGGGTGAATTTATATTGAACCCACCTGCTCAGATTATATCAAGGCTTAAAGTCATGCAGAATTACAAGCACGGCTGCTTTGATTGACAGGTAAGTGCCATACAGATGGACTGAAACTTGTGCTCTGGAGAACCATACCATGTTTTTTTCCCTTTTAAGTTTCTTTGGGATACTGAATGAACAAAACAGTTGTTTAAGTCACCCTTTGCAGCAATGTGACACCTCTGAATAGTGTTTTTATGAAGCTGAAATACATACAGCTTTAACTAATGTCTGCTATACGCCTAACTGTGTGTAGAAATCATCTTTGCTCTGCATGTTACACTGTAAAGAGTGAAATTATACAACCACTTTTTAGAGAGAGCAAATCCAACATTTAACTACTGACTTACTTTTTTAATGTATCCAATGTTGCATTTAAAATCCAATATTATTATTATATAAGTAGTAATCACCTTATGTGTGATGTCTTCGTTATAAGGGAAGGCTGTGGGTGTCTGTCCGTCCTCGGTGTCCGTGTCCATCGCAGATGACCCGTACGCACTGTCAGATGAAACCAGCTTCACCTCCTCCTGCCTCGGACTTTCACACGTGTCATCCATCCTGTTTGTGGTGAAAAAGCAGATGAAGCTTCTGCACATAAACCAAACGTCCAAACTTCCTCTTTCTCAAGCTCTGTCCTGTTTGTCTGTTGTTCATCACCTCCGCCCCTCCTACCTCAGATTCATGTCCTCAACAACAGACCTTGAGCCCTGCGGTTACAGCACGCACAAACCGGAATAAATATTGATGCGACAGCGTTAAACACGGACGTGTAGTTTACAGAATTTATAAGGTAAAACCATGTCGGGGATTTTTACAAGGAAGTGACAAGGAGGGAGAATTCAGCACCGTGGAGAGCTCCTCGTTCACCTTCATCAAAAATACCAGAGAAGGCAAGAAAGTGGGTTTAATGTAAGACGTGGGTTGCATAGATTCAGTTAGAAGAAACAGCGTGACAAACACTTCATTTAACTTTTATTTTATTGAGTCATCAGTCACGATGCCTATCCTATGAGCTTTTACAGTGACAGGCTGAATAAGAGCCACAGGGGCTCCGGATGACTCACTAACCGGACTGCTGCACGGCACGGACGGAGACCACGATCTCCAACAACCCCCTCAAAAAAACAACAAAACAAAAACAGGTCTGCTTCAAACGACACTGAACACGTGGGACTGTCAAACACCAACATAATAAGACAGCAGTTTTTTTGAGTTTAACAGGACACCGGAGATGAACAGACACCAACATACACACTTCCTCTCAAACTGTATAGAAAAATAACATCTTTTAACACCGATTATTCTGCTCTCTTGTATCAATAAAACTGGGAGCTTCACTGAAGCAACTGTGCTGTGCAAGGTAAACAAGGTCACTTGAAAACTCATATGGTGTCCGACTGTTATTTAAGAACATAAAAGGTCACGTAAAATTAGATTAAAAAATGCAAACTAAGACACAAACAGGAGGGGGTTCACTATCCTCTGAAAAGGCATTCATTGCACATCTGTGGAAGGTTTTATCCCGTAGTAAACAATTCATCTCTTAGACTGTAAAAAGGCAGCTTAGATTCTCTGAATCATGCTAACATTGAACACAAACATACAGTGGTCTGCTTAGTGGACTTAATGAAACGCGTAAATGTGACCACAATACTGAATATTTTACAGATACACGGGAGGTATGACAGGTGCCCAAACAGTTTTTTAAAAGTCAGCCATGTTGGGAAATATGCTTCTTTGCCCTCTTGCCAACGAGCACAGCGATACAAGCCGGTTAGCTTAGCACAATGTAATGAATGTAATCTCACAAAAAGCTGTTAAAAAGTATGAAGAGAACACGTAGCTGTCAAACAAGACAGTTTATATTACATAATGCTAACGTAATGCTAACGTAAGCATTCGGGACGACAGGCAGATCTTCCCGTTTTAAACAGCTCTTGTAACAACAACAAGGTAGATCATTGGCTAGCCGAGCTCTGTTCACAAATAACAAAATCCACCTACAAGCTAAAGCTCGCTAATTAGCGGCAGAAGTGTCAGGTTTCAGCGGGTTACCTGGCAACCAGTCCCGACAAAGAAAAGGCGGCAGTTGCCAGGCAACCAGCTGAAACTTCCAGCAGTTACTATGTCCTGACCGAGAAATCTGTCTTTAAAAACTTTTTGACTATTTTATGCGTCCAGTTTTGTACACGTTATTTAAAAAAGTGATCCAAAGCTGATCTTTGTAATATAAAAAGCCAGGTTAGCAGTTTCCCCTTTGTTTCTAGTCATTGTGCTAAGCTAAGCTAGCCAGACGGCTGCTGTCTTTAAGCTTTATGTTGACCACACACAAACATGATGGCGTGACTTTCTCATTTACTTCTTGGCAAGAAAGCAAATAAACAGACATATTTCACCTGTCTGATCCCAGTTCTCATCACCACCTGAACAAAAAGCCAAGCTGGTTTTAGTTCAAAGTATTTTGGAGCCAAAAAGCACCAAATTTGGAGGATCTTATCTTGGAAAGTTGGGTGGCGTTTGTTCGATGCTCGCAAAACTGTAGCTCAATGTTTCGAGTTAAGATTGTCATCTATGAGTCTGAATGTAATCTCACCATCTACAGTGTTGATGCTGCAGCTCTCCAGGCACTTCCTTTAGCCAGAAAAACAAACTCAGAGTGGCTTTTTTTGTTGCAATAATGGACATCAAAGACATTTTAACACTTTACAGCTAGTTCAGAAAATTAAAAGGACAAAACTAATACTTACTAAAAAAATAATAATAAGCACATGTTCAGAAACGTTATGACGCAGTAAAGAGAATTTTAAAAAAAGAAATGAAATAAGACTCTAAGCTTAAAAGTCCAAGTATTTAGTGATGTGTCTGTGCAGGGGAGTGACAGTGCAGGTATTTGAGTTAGAGTTATGTGACCTTGTCTATGACTTTTTAACTCCTCACACTGTAACCAAGTGACCTCTGTGTAACGTCATACTCTTACAGTAAAGTGCACTTCATCTGTCTGCTCCGTATGCTTACATAATAATGCTTTAAAATAAGCACAACAATATGATTCAGAGGTTACGCTCTCCCTTGAAATGAAGATCGAACACAGCGAGGAGCCGGTTGTTGACTTCTGACGGCTGCTTCCTGATTCGTTCAAAGCAGCGGGAAACTGAAAGCTATGTGCTCAAACAGAGTTCAAACATGCGCAAACTCCAACCAAGACAGACCCGGGCTGAAGACCTGTGTGCCAGCTAAATAACACAATAAATCTGGCATCTCTGGTACCGTTCAGAAAACAATGACAAGTCTCAGCGCTTGCAAACTTCCAAGTGCAAATTTCCAGCAGTCTCTCTCTCTTAGTTGAAGTCTGTTACCACTTGACTGAGAATATCTTGACTCCTCAGTGCAGGAAGATGTCTTGTTTATGTGCCCTCGAGCTCTGAGACAATATCCACTTCACACAGGTTCTCTTGGAGCTCTCCAGTGCAGGTCCAGTCCTTCCTCTGTCTTCCTGCATGTGTGTTCAAGCCTACAGTCTCTCCTCTCCAGGGGCTACCTGATCCGCCCGTCACTTTTGACTGGGCCCAGTTCAGATTTGGGGTCCGGGGACAGCGAGCTCCAGGATGTCTTGGAGCAAGGTCCCACGGCGGGGCAAGAGGAAGTCTGCGTGGCGCACATGTCGCCTGTAACCCAGAAGGCCCCTATGCTACTGTCCACCCACGCTTCAAGAGGCTGACCCACCAGCTGGGCTTTACGCTGGGCCTCCTGCATGGCGGGCTCCTGGGGAGGCAGATTCAGCACGGAGCTCAGCTGCTGGAAGCTCTGCTCCAGGTACAGGTTACCCGGAGGGCCTGCATGGAGCCAGCTGTCCTCCTCTGGAGCGGAAATTCAGATTTGAAGACAGAAAAATTAGCTTTTAACTTTCCAGATGAGTTATCACATATTGAACTTTAAATCTTTAAATGTCTCACCTTGGCGTAGCGGCTTCTTATCTTTAAAGGTTAACGGCATGACGAGGAAGCGAACCTCCGCCACGCGCTCCCACTGTTTTAACACCCGTACCGTCCAGGTACCGGGTCGCAGGGGGCGCTGCAGTGGGGGTTTGTACTGGGTGTACTCTGCATCCACATCCACAGTGATGTCATAAGACGCTGCCACCACCAGAGCGGGGTCGATCCACACAATAGTGGCTGTGAGGTTGGGACCACGTGCCCACTTCTGGACTGCGAGGGGTTCGTTCAAAGGGCCAATCACCCCGCCGAAGTTACGGAAGATCCTTTCTTTGGGATCCCACTCTGTGCCGATCTGCCAGAGAGAAAGGCAGAAGGATTACAGTGCTGAAACAATGACGGTTTATGTGACACAATACAGCAAACGTTTCTTCTTCTTTAGACAAAAGGACAAAGAAAGACTTACTTCCAGATTCTTGAGCCTTTCAAACTCCTTAACGTTTGACTCCACCACTAGTGTGGCTTGGGGCACTGCCCACATCTCCAGTGTCTCCCTGACCTTTGAATCCACAGACTGGACTTCCTGACGCACCAGGTAACCTTGGAAACGGTCGTCGTAAAAGTACAAGTGCACAGAGAGAGGGTAGCCCACTGGTTCAAACCTGCAGCGAGCAGAAGAAAATCATCTCTTTAGCACAGTAACACATCTGTATATGTTTGAGATATCTCCAAAACATGCCCATGTGTCCACGGACCTGCAGGCCTCCACGTTGCTCTGAACAGTCGCCAGATTCTTGAGGCCCAGGCGGAAGAAGGAAGTGTAAGCAGTGAGAGCAACGTCGCTGAGTGAGCTCACGCCATCCAGCTGCTCAAACAGGCTCTCCCAGTACGCCTTGATGGCAACGGTGCCCGGAGCGTACTGGCCATACAGGTGAGTGTCCAGGATGTCGATGGCCTCCTGGTTCACCGTTGACTCAAACTTGCGGGCAAAGAACGTCGGACGGGTCAGTTGCTGTGGATCAGAGAGGCGACAACAACAGAAATTAGTGTTTGAGCCGAGCTGGGAGTCACTAAATAACACTGGCGTCCATCTGGAGCACTCACCTGGATCCGAATGAGGTCTTGTGGTTTGAAATCGTTGGGAGAGCAGCCACACCAGTCCACAATGTGCTTGTACTGGCATTTACAGCCCAGCTTACGATTCCAGTTGGTGACACGCAGGTTGTTGTCCACCAGAGTGTCGCACATGTGGCTGTTCCCGAGCACGGTGTGGAAGAAGGACTGGGGGAGGAAAAAAAAGGACAAAGGTCAGGAGTGAATGCATTATTTCGGCCGCGCTGGGTGACACGACAGAGGCTGAGTTGTGTGAGAGCGAAGTTACTGTAAACCGTCGTGTATAAATAGCTTTAACCGCCAGCTCTAAATTGCGACGGGTCACGCCTCTATAGCACCAAACAACAAGAACAAACTACTGCGCCTCCTCCGAGACATTAAACCACACAGTCAGATAAACTCGAGTGAACCTACTCTCTCATCTGGCACCTCTGCTGCCTGAGAGCTTAAAGTATTACATTATCTCCGCTGCTCGGCTCTCCTGACTTGGCAGGGGAGGACACGCATGACGAGACAGGCTTGTATATCAAGCCGCCTGTCTCAACTACGGGAGAAAAACAGACCACCTAAGGCTTCCTTACCTCAGCGGGGAGCAGAGCGTAGGAATAGAACTGCTTCAGCCCCGACACCAGGTCATTCTGGGAGTTGATGACGTACTCCACGAAGCGGCGGGTGAGCGCAAACCAATCTGAGCCGCCCGAGACCTCCAGGCCTTCTGGGATGCTGCGTTCGCCGAGGCGCCACATGTGGTTGTCGCACTCGTGGAAGAGCCGGTCGAGGCCCTGCTTCTTAATGAACCTTCAACACAAGAGCGCGGTTTAAAGTGATGGAGGAGATCCATCACAGGACTACAAACGGACAAGCTTTTTAAATTTACTGGGAGAAAAAAAAAGAGACTTTAAAACTTTGGATTAAATGTTAAAACACCGACCAAATGTGGCACACTCACCGGGCGTTTTCTCTCCCGTGGGACTTGAGGAAGTTCTTGTCTCTTTGCTGCGACAGGAACGCCACCAGTTCGTCATTGGTCCTGCGGGAGAGTTGTTGAGGTGAGAATTGAAAAAGGGAAGAAGAGGAAGGTGAAGAGAGAAAACACATTTCAAGAAGATTCTTGCTGGCTGAAATCACTTTGTTGGACAAAGGCTTCTCTGTCGAGCTCATACGGGCAGCCCAAAAGCTGAGAAAGACTATTTAGTGCCAACTCTGTGATTCAGTGTCCAAAGCAATCCATTTAATGCTGTTAGCAGACTACTCTTTTCATTAATGCTAAACGCAGTAAAAGTCCGAGTTGGTCAGCAAGAGAAACAAATCTCTCTCTGTTCAGTATTTAAAGATTAAGCCAACAAAGTGGTCAAGACTGATGCACAACACGAGCATTTGCACTGGAAATGCAGCATGCAACACTTGAATGGAGTGACGTGCAGCAAGCACAGAGTTATATAACAATGCAATACGTAATATCACTCTGCTGGACCAACCTGGTGGGGAAATCTGTAGCGCTGAGGTTGATGAAAAAATCCCACTTCCAGTCCAGCATGGAGAGCAGGTCCTGCATGCTACGTAGGTAGGCCTTCAACAAGCTGGCGCCGCCCCAGATGGTGACCATCCTCCAGGGCGTGGCTCGTATGTTTGGGTACTGCTGGGCTATCTGCAGCACCTCCCGATGCAAGTAGCTGGACCGCTGGAGAATTTCAACAAACGGGGGGAAGAAAAAAAGGTCAGACAGTTGTCTGCCAAGACAACCACACAGAGCTGGCTCGTGCTGAAAGAACAACAGCCACATGGTGGTTTTGTGTTGCAGGTCACCACGATGATAAAACAAAGATATTTAAAACAAGATATTTTTGTCTTGTTGCTGATTCTCAAAGTGGGAAAAGCGACAGAGACGCAGGAGATGAACGGAGCTTAAAGGATACACCGTAAAAAAGCAGGGATTAAACTTCAGGAGGGGATAAAAGATGAGATTGAAGAAGTCGGAGACAAGAAGCTGTCAGGCTTTATGCAGAAACTTTAAAAAGGAGTGAGAGATATATAGCTGACGTCAGAACCCCATCAGGCACGTCTACGTCAGGTCTTACGATCAGAAGTTTGCACAGGGTGTGTCATTTTGAAAATCGAACAGATTCTCTGTGCCGTTTTTGTGTCTGACTTCCGGCTGCTCTGTGCAGATTGACGCGGGCTGCTCGCGGCGTCAATCAAAAATAGAACAGCCACGTAGCTCAGTGGAGCTCAGCCGAGGTGTGCTTGAAACATCGACTAGAACAGCTGCGATGAGCTCCACCATCCTTGGCGCACAAAGAACGCGTTGGAGATAGCAGAAATTAAATATCTCTTTTATTTCCATTGGAGCTAAATTGCATAAATTACCAACTAAGTAACAAGCAGCTTTTTTTTTCTCCAAATAAACAAAGAAAAGGTTCTGTGGTGATAATGTTTAGAGAAAAAGTTGGAGACTAACTGCTGAGGGACATGAGGTCCAGGTCTGTTTGGTGAAACACAAACAGTGTGCACCATCCATAAAGACTGGACATTTAGAGCTGAGCTGATGGGAGTTGAGGGAAATGAAATCTTTTCCGAAGCCTTAAATTTAGCCAGACGTCGCAGGAATGTGTGAGGTATCCTGGGTGTGTTCATAACAGAGGCGGCCACAGAGAAACAGAGTGACTCATGAGCTCACAGCCCTCGTTTGTAGACGGAGAGAAAACCAGTCTTTGAGTTTTGTTGTCGGGAGTGCAGACGAGCCGGTAGACTTGACCAGTACAAGCTGACCTGTTTCACGGCCACAGAGAGATGAGGCGAGGCTGGCAAAGATTGTGTCTGCGCTCTGACTGTCCCACCGGCTTCTTATTCATCACCGCCTCCGGTGAGATCTCTCTGTCGTCTCTTGGCAGCGGAACAGAGCAGCTCCCCGGGACTCGACAACCTTTCCGGCTACACAGGTGTACGGGCAGCGTGCACCTGTTTCTCTGCCTGCCTGCATTCAACCCACCTGAGAGCTCAGTGTCACCACTCAGCCACACACATTTGTCTTTTACCTTCCAGCTGTACACGAGAGCAGACTTTGCCTCCACTTAATCCAGCCCCTAAGAATAACCACACTTTACTCTATCCAGGCTAATCCCCTTTAACACACTGAGACTCATGGGATGAATTTAACCTTCATAACTCAGGAAGCCCTAACCTGTGAAAGCATTTGTGAGCTCGGTGAGGCCAAATACATTCAGCCTGAGCATAAATGAACAAAACTGCACGCTAGTATCACCAGCAGAACTTTTTCCAGACGTGGTTTCTTCTAATTTGGATTATTTGCTCGTCTGTGTGCAAGAAAAAGAGATGATGAATGTACGATTGCCTCACGATGGGCTTACCTGGTCCACGTGGATGTAGTAGTAGTGGTCACGGTGATATATGGCTTTAATGAGGCGCTTCAGCTGCCGTTCGGCTCGGCCGTGCACCATCAGGACGAAAGCCACTCTGACGGGGTTCTGCACTCCGGACAGGCTGTTGTCCAGCTCGCCGACGGCCTGCACCTGATTCGATACACCTGGAGAGGACAGAAACACAAAACACTGACTCAATGGATGTGATTTTAGAACGGGTTCACGTGAGACGTGCCCAGGATTAAAAGTAGGTTTTGTTTCTTATTGTTCGCTTCTCGTCCAACAAGCTTCCCACACATGAACGCTGCCAACTCTGCTTACTGGAACACACAGAGGCGTGGGTGGGGTGTTTTGTCCCAGTCCGCTCTACACTGTACTACAGTTTTCTACATCCAACCCTTAACTTGGTGTGCAAGCGGTGGGCGATATATACACAACTTTAATGAGGAGATATACAACACATTTACACGCAGTGTTTTACTAGAACCAATCCTCCGTCTGAGACAGATGTTAGTAAAGAAAATATCATTCATTCATTTACAGCTAAATTCCACGCGGCCACGGATGTGATGTTCCGTTCCGAAATTGCTTTCAGAAGTCATCCCTTGGCGGTCAGTCGCACAGTAGCTTATCATCAGTCTGCAGACTTGTAAACGCAAGGAGCTAATCACGGCTGTTCTAGTCGGTGTTTCAACCCCCGCTGAGCTCTGCCAACAAAACGTGGCCGTTCTATTTTTGACGGACGCCAGAGCAGCTCGAGCTGGCCGGAAGGCGGACACAAAAATGGCATAAAGAATCTGGTCAGTTTTCAAAATAAAACATCCTGTGCAAACAGCTGATCATAAGTAAAACAGCTAAAAGAGAAACTATTTAACTACATAATATATTTACATATTTAGAAGCAGTTTTAATAGTAGTAGTAGTAATAGTAGTGAGTGAGTGAGTAAAAACTGAAGAGAGAAGATCAATAAACGATGAAACATCATCACTCTACACGCACGTGTTTTAGGCTCCTCACCGAGCTGTGGGCAGAACTGAGGAAGTGCGTCCGGCATGAGCTGCCCGGCCTGATGCTGACACACGATGTTGGCGATCTCCTGTCGGCACTGCTGCGACCCGGCGCGGTGGAGAGCGGACAGCGCGTCCTTGCCTATGATATCGCATTTGGGCACAAAGTCACTGCTGGAGGCTTGGTGCGCCCCGTCCACGCTGCCTGGCTCCCCGAGTATGACGGAAGGAGGCAACCTGGCCGCCCCGTCGACTCCACCTCGGGCCTCGCTGAAGTTACGGCTGCTGGACAGGTCGTGGAGGACCACGCCGTCCATTCCGGTTCTCGTCATCCCTCGCTCTTTGGGAGACTTCAGCTTGACGCTGAGCTTTTCTCCTTTGCGGCTGGACCCTCTCCTCAGCGCGCTGGCTGCCGTGCCGCCCGTCCTCTCCGACCTGCCGCTCCATCTGCCCCTGTTCTTCCCCGACTTTGGTTTCTCCCAAAGTGCTGTGTCTCTCTTGGGGTCCTGGCTGTTGTGGTCAGGCAGCTTAGAACGTATTTTTCTCTGAGGAGAGAGAGAGAGAGAGGGAGAGAGGGAGAGGGAGAGAGATTATAAATACATATTAAATCCCGCTCTGTTGCCAGTCATTCCATGAGAACATCTTGGACAAAAGCTAGCGAGGGGAAGCGTGGATTCACAATCCAAGAATGACATAAGGTAAATGAAGACAACGGCTGAAAGAAGCCCAGAGGGAGAGATGTGTTTATTTGCTTTTTTTTCTGATTTGGGTTATTTTTAGCTGAGCCTCTGCCTCTTTTTTTTTTTGTGGAGCTAATCTGCAAAAAACAGACTCAAAGACACGAAATAAATCCAGTGATTCACTGTAGAGACCTCGACAAACCTCTTGTCTGCACCCTCGGGCAGAAAAATGTACATAAACGCGCGTGTTCACACACGTGAAGCCTCAGACGTCGAGACTGAACCTCAGCAGACAGCTACTCCGTGTGTGGACACATTATTTAATATATTCGAGGGGTCAGGGTACATTTTGTTCTTTAAAAACACACAAAGACAAATATATCACACACATACATGCTCTTTGCTTTGGGTTAGCGTGGCTTTGCATTGCCATATTTTGATTAATAAATCAAAGCATTTCATCGCGGCTTGATGATTTGTCATTCAAATCATCTGCGGAGACTCCCTAAAATGTCAAGACATGATCCTCTTACAGAGCGTCTGCTTTCAAGTTCTAAAATGTCCCACAGTGGGAATTTTTTTTGCACATTTCAGTTCAGCGTCAGTGTTTTCGGACATTCTGTAAACCTGCAGGTTCACTGTTGGAGTCTAGTATAATTTGAGTGTAAGAGCACAGAGAGAGAGAGAGAATCGGTCTTCACACCTCCGGAAAGGACTTAAATCTTCTCGCGAAACCGTATCGCAGCATTTGGCGCAGCAGATTACTGGATCACACAAAAAAGCCCTTCAGAATGTGCACTCGGAGACGAGGCAGAGGAACAGTGAGTGGGCTGAGAGCTTTTCTGCCTCTGTCAGACGATAAGACAGAATGCGGGGCTTGCTCGACTCGACGCCGCTGGCGCGCCGACAACTCGGAGACGGTGGGAACAGAAGAGGGACTGCTCGGTGGGACGGGGAGCCAGATAATACAGTGCCAATAAACCAGCTGCCAACCAACACAGCGCAGTCAGCTAATGATTGCCAACTGCACTCTGAAAGCCATTACAGTAAGAGCCTGGCCATCATCAGCAGACACCTGATGTCCTAAAGATCAACTTTGAACCACCCGGCTTTCCGTTAAAAGACACCCGGTTCACAGAGCTACATGTTCTTAGGGGAACTTCACTTGTTACAGCGGCTCACGATATAAATCGGGGCGCCCTGATGGCTCAACTGGTATGAAAGGCGGTTCTGACTCCGGCCTGGACGTTTCCTCTCCCTGCTCTACTGTTTCACAACTTGAAAGCCGTCCTGCGGGAGTTCATTCAGCCACGTCTCCGTGATGCTGCACTCTCCGTACTCCATCTGTAGCCTGGTTAACACCGACAGCTCATCCACCTTATTGTGGAGAGATCGTACGTTCCCCGCGAAAACAGACGGCACGCACGGCGGTTTGTGCCATCTTAGACCCGGCTCTTCAACCCCGCGTCTCCTTCTCCTCGCTTCAGCGGGGATCTCCGGTCTTTCCACGGAGAGTGGGTTTGCACGACAGCTGTTCTCGAGTGTAAATTTTGTGTGCAAATCACCAATTGGCATAGTTAAAAGTCGACGTTTGAACGCAAAGCAGGCGGAGATTGGTGTCGAAAAAACACAGAGAATGTTCAGAGCTACTGTAACTGGCTGCCATCCATGCAGCGCCATGGCATGGAGGCATTACATCCATGTAGTATATGAGCATGAGAGAGCAGCACAGCCAAAATAAGTCTGACTTTACCTGAAATTAGTGAATCTAAAGAAGTACTGGGAAGAAATCTGTGTTTTCTTTTACAGTGACAGCAGTCATCAAGTGCATTTAATGGGATTTTCTGACTTCCATCACATTTATGTGCATGTAAACACAGCGTGAACAGCAATACAGATAAGACAACTCAGTTTCTGTTCTGGTTTTGGTCTCAGCTTTTGTTCCGAGGCATTAAAGCGCTTCGTATTTTGGGAATTTATTATTAAGTTTCCTCTTCCTGCGGCGGCTCGTAGCTGCCAAACGAATATAAACAGCAGTGTGAAGATGGATGCTGTTCGTCAGCCACTGTTGATAGAGACGCTGCTTACATTTGGGCTGCAGGAGTAACAGTCCTCGCACAGAAGACAAGCGCGCGGCGGGGGCTAACGTCTCAATGTTCCCTTATCGCTCGTTTTCACGGCTTTTAATTAAGACCGTTGTGTCAGAAATGTGTTGATTCAAAGGCGAGCCGGGTGGCGTCTTTACTTTCCAATTAAAGTTGAGTGAAGCCATATCAGCATCGCCATCTGCCGAAGCAGGAAACCGCAGCAAGCAGTCCACTCTGCTGGAGAGCCTGCGAGAAGCAGAGGGTGACACACGGATGACTTCTTCTCCTTCTTCTTCACAATCCTCTCCCTTCTTCTTCACTTTAATACAACGCACGGGGCCGTCGCTCACACAGCAGGCCGCTGATTAGAGCAGATGTGAATGTGAGCAGCACGCAGACCACACAGCACAGGAGGAAAAGCGACGGCTGCATTCTTGAGTCTGAAATCTGAAGTCTCTCGCAAACATGCAAGGAGCCGGTGGGCCGCTGACATTCGCAGCAAACGTCTGCCAACATAGTTGGGCATGTCGGGCTGACGAGCCGCGGCGAGCGGGAGTGTTACGTTACTGAAGGCAGAGTTCACGAGGAGCGAACGAGACCTGCTCCCAAACTTACTCGTGATTAAATCCGAGCACATTGCCGCGTGTGCTTGTGCTGATATTTTGAAGGGGGTGCATTCCCGCTCACCTCACAGTGGCAGGGGAGCGACAGCCAGACCACAAACCTCTGCAGACATTCCTCTGTATCTTCGCCGGAGCATGTTTAAGCCTGAATGCATCTGATGAAGCAGCAGCAGCAGGGCTGGAGGCTTAAAGCGCAAAACAGGTGATAGACGTCGAAGGGAGCAGCACTTCTGCAATATGACAAACGGCGTGTCACACTTCCCGTTTTTGTCACAACGCTGGCGTGTTTCGAGGAAGTGAATGACTTCATCTGGACTAAATCTCCTTAGTGTTTATCATTCTCCTTACAGGCCCCCCTCCTCCTCTCTCTCACCCTCCAGGCGCCGATCCTGCAATCTATCCCGCGCTGGCAGGAATATAATACATCACGCACCGCCGTCCATGCCTGTCATATCACGATACGGTTCCAAAACTCAGGTTTCAGCTTACATTCCTGCGACTCTATCAATCCTCGGCGGGTCACATCTGTTAACAACTCACCCTCCCTGCACCTTTACTGCCTGCCTGCCTCCAGGTAGAGCGCTCCAGGTGTGCCAGATAAGCTTCCCACGGTGGTTAATGTTAGATAAACTGGATAAGGGATACACAGTGGAGGCAACTCTGGTTGTTTTGGTATGAAGGTCACACACACACACACACACAAAGGCCTGTGGTTGATAGAAATGAGCAACAATGTAAACAAAGTCTAAACAGACGTATTGAGTATTAAAGGGCAGACTGTGAGCTCACGGTTAATAACTTAATAAAGCACAACATGGGGGAAAAGTTGCATCACTTCGCAGACATGCTCTGACTCTTGCATGAGTAACACACGTTTGTCTGTCCTGTCATATTCTCTTGACGACACAGTGACAATGCTGACTAAGTTCACTAAGATATGATATAAAAAAAGAGCTATCAGTGTGAGTATGTTCTTATTTAAAGACGTGTAGCTCTGTGCCGGTGACAGACAGACAAGACAAGACAGGACAAGACGAGGCTGGTCCGGTTCAAGTGTTTCGGAGCAGCGGCAGCAGCGGCGGCGGCGGCGGCGACAGTGCTATCCTCTTAGCTTAGCCGCTAACGTTACTGTATCATAATACACAGCGAGCTAACCGACGAGCTAACGGCTAACAATTTAAATCTAACCGAAATCACCGCGGAGACCGTAGCCGACAAAAGAGTGCGGAGAAAGCGAGGGCGTGAGCTTACCACCTCCTCCTCGCCTTCTTCCAGACTTCTCAGGCTCCATACCACCAGCCCTTGGACCAGGAGGATAGTTAACGCGGCGGCGATCGCTAGTTTGTATCGGCGGAGCAGCTTCTGCACTCGAGCGCTGGCCACCATTTTTTCGACTCCAGTTGACGGAGGAGGGAGGGGGGGAGAGGAGCGGCGCGTGCGGGGAAGGGAGCATTCTGAAGTGCGCGCGCACGCGGTGTCGCCCCGCCATCCTCATCCTCAGGTTGTTGCAAAGTTTGTCTCCAAATAAACAAACAAAACAAACAAACAAACAAATAAAATAATTCGGTTTCTTTTTTCATACTGTGTATGTTTGTATAGATCAACTGTGTCCAAACATTTAAAAATGAAAAACAGTAGAAAATGTTTTGTGAATGACAATGTAACCAAATCTAAACCAATCAGGCACGAACACATCTAAAAACCAGTTATTCCTTTCTTCCACATCTGGAGTCAGATAACAAAGAACTAATTGTACGGAACACGTTAAACTTGCATGAAGTTGAGACAAATCTGAACCTCGTGTTCATTGTAAACATGACTTACTATGAGTAATGCGAAGTCTGTTTAAGTTTAAAATGTGTCACTCTTGCTCTTCTCTTTAACAACATCAATCAGAAAGTAATGTTTTGTGTCACATCTACAGATGTATATCACCAGCAGTTATGTCCTTACAGATTAAAATGCTTTGTTATGGCAACCAAAAAAAGCCAAATCTTCCAGCCATAAATAATACGTTATAAAAATGAAAACTTCGGCCGCATGAAACCTGTGATTGGCCCCTGGGCTAACATCTCTGGTATAGAACAACACTGTTAAAATAAATGTTATTGTTTTGTTTTCTGTGTGTTGGCAGTTGGTGACATCAGCAAACGTTGTATCTATGATGTCACCCTCAGGTTCCTGAAGAGCTGTTGTGAAGGTGTTTTCTATGTATAAGTCTATGGTCTCTACGTGCCTCTAAAGAGTTAAATAGTTAACTGTTTCCTTTATGGCTTTATGACAGGTGTACTTTAAATCTGAGTCACATGATAAAACCTTGAGCGATCAGAAAGGAAATACAGTCCAATATCATTGAAAAAGACCAACCAGGCTGCCAGGTTGGGAGTCAGAACCCTTTATTAGGCAATGTAACCTATATTCTTCTGGGTTTTTTTTTCTTGTGATAGTTTCACTTCTTCAGACTTCAAATGAACTTCAAATTAAACAATCCAGGGAGGAAAAACTTCAACGTTAAAGCTGTAATGAATCACCGTGATTCACTGCAGCTTTACATCCTGAAAAATGGTCTGGTACAGAACCCATCTTACATCACTAGCCTTCAAGATGTTAATCACGATAAATGAAAGCATCATATCTGTTTAAATGAACATAAGGTTCCTCTCTATCTTTGAACAATCCTTTAAGTGTTACTTTAAACATTCAACATTTTGAACATTTTAGGACCGTTTTAAAAAAAACATTTTCTCTTTAATGTGTTGGATCTTGAATTTAGAGCATTTTGTGGATTTATGAATAAATTATATCAAAGAAATAAACATTTGAAGTTGTGCTTGTGGTGTAATGTTTCTGAACTCTTTCATTCTCCGAGGACTGCAAATTAGGTCATATTTGATGTTGCAGAACTTTTTCTACAGAAGTTTTTGTCATAACATATTCCCATGGAGCCTCCAGTAAACATCACAGTAAAATACTTAAAAGAAAAAAAAAGAAAAAAATCATCTGATTTCTTTATATTTCTCATGATCAGATCCACCTCATAGGAATTCAGCAGCAGGTTCTTGATGCTGCTTTTAAGAGTTTGGGTGTCTTCGTGGAAGCTCAAGGTCACGTGCACTTCTAATTAAAATAAAATCAATACATTTCTCATGTCAGCATGTCTGGCCTAATTTTAGCTCAGACCCGCATGCTTGAGATTCCTTAAAGATGCAGTGATTTAAAGGCAGTGTCAGGTGAAAAAAAAAAGAGGGGCATATTTTCCATCCATGAATACTAATGCTACATTTTTGTCCCTCTTTGTCTGTATAGAAATCGTGTCCGGACGGGACCCCCACGGTCTCCAAGGTAACGGGAGTCCAGCTCAGGCATCCAGTGTGTTAACCTACTGGTCTGGATGGATTATTTATAGACGGCGAGGGGGCAGCAGTCATCTAGTTTCTGGAGAGAATTTGGATTTTGATCGGAAAGATGTTGAAATTACGCACAGATATTTACCGGTTTTACAGATATTTTTTGGGAGCTTTTCAAACTCAGACATCTCTCCTGTTCGTGTGAATTAAAAGCAGTTGATGTGAATTATCCTAAATAGTCTGTTGGCCTTGTTGTGTCGGTGCCAAACTATAAACCAAACACTGCTGCGCGCAACGTCACGCAGGGCGTCAGTGCGCCTTCACGGGCTGCTCATCATCATCACCATCATCACACACGCTGTGGTCTGTTTACCGAGAGAAGGAGGAGGAGGAGGTGGTGGAGGAGGAGAGTTTGATCCCGACTCTCATGTGGACTGTCACCCTGGTTGTCCGCACGAGAAGACGATGAAGAAGGAGCTAACACGGCCGGTCTGTCCGTGATTCTGTAAGATGAGAGCGTTTGCGCTGAGTCTGGTGAGTTCAGGAGGATTTCTGAAGGGAACATTGACAGTTTACACAGAAGAAATGTCCACAACTGCAAGTCCAACCATTCCCTCATCACAGCTGACGTCGGATCAACTCACAGTGGTCGCTGCATCCTGTAAGTTAAACCTTAAAACTGCTTAAAAATATAAGAAAATAAAGAAGATGGCTGCTGGATATGCTTTATGAGATGTGGCTGCTTGCTCAGTGTTTGCTATTAATCTAGAAGCTAATTTGACTGTCAATCAAACACCTAACCAGTAATTAGGTAGGAAACAAGATATTATACCTATAAATGTTTGAATTATAGACAGAATTCGCAGATTTGAGCTGTTAAAACTGTCCTGACAATGTTCTGTGACAAACTGTGATTAACAAACATTTCCTTCTCTCCTTTCAGTCTCCTCTCTGGTGTTCTTTGTGGTTATCGTGGTGCTGCTGTCCATTATTTACCGCAAGGATCCTCAGTGCTGCAAACTGCGCTCCTATCAGGGGCCACATGCAGATATGGTAAGCTCCTTTAGAGAGAAACAAAACAAGAGAAAGTGGCTTTTGTGTTGAGTTTTCTGTTGACCTGTATGCTCAGCTGTTGAGAGCGAGAGAGAGGGAGAGTAAGGCTCAAAGACAGTGTGTTCACCCAGTGAAGCGCCATTAAGAAGTGTCAGATTCAATTTGCATGGCAGTGGGGGGAAAAAAGGACTAGAATAAACTTTGATATGATCATTGTCAGCGAATGGATTTGCCCCAGTTAAATGAACTGCCCTGCAGAGATATCTCTGGGAGGATGCCGCGGTAACTCTAATGGGCTTGGACAGAATTAACGCTGATGCTGGTTCGTCTTTGCAAATCCAGTTTAGTTTTAAGCAAAACAACCCAGTCTTTGTGACACGAATCGGACACATATCTCTCCATCTGTGCGCGTGAAGCCGCAGGCGATGGTTCAGGATGAGGCGAAAAAGGAAACGCAAACACGCCGCTGACTTTTTCACCGGCTGCCCATTCTCTCCGCTTCCTCTTCCTCACTTGTTTCTCACCTTCGTGAGTCCCAGGGGTAAAGTTTGAGTGTTATCTTCGGATTGCAGAGACACAACTCATACCTCACCCCCCCTCTCCTCAACACAGGAAGCTGTGCTCAGGCTGTGGTTTTAATGGAGAAACTCTGCCTGTGAGGAACTAACAGAGCGTTACTGTGGTACAAACTGGACTGTGCTGCCCTGTAGGTACAGCTGTATCCATACACAGTGTGGCTGATAAGATAACACTGGCTGGATGGTCAGGTCAGAGTGCCACAGTCTGCATCCGTATTGTAGTTTCATTTCACGTAAGAGAGATATTCAGATATGTGTGATATATGTTCTTTTGTGTCCCCGTGGGGCATTTGATGTCTTCAACTTCATAGTCACATACCTTTCCCTGCTTCAGTTTGCACCATGAATAGTGGGCAGACCCCACTGTGGGTGTTGGGGACACAAGAGGGACAATGGATCTCCTTTAGGTTTGTGGTGGGGAAAAAGGCACACTGCTGCTGGGGTCCTCCCCCGACTTCAACACTGATTTTACACGGTTGTGCTTTTTCACACTGGTTGAATCAATGGCGGGAGACAAAAGGACAAGTCTCCTTTTTTTCTCTCTCTCTTTCCTGAGGACTTTTTTTTGGGGGGGGGCTCTTAAAAGTACAAACCAGTGAGGGGAAAGTGACCTTTGACATCACCTTTTTGGTGTCGTCTCTCTCTCTCGCTGAAATGATGTGAGGGTTGTGGCAAAGGTCGAGGGAGTGCGTCACTCTTAAGTGCGAGTGATGTCATTGTTGGCCTGGGAAAATGATAAATCTGAAATTTCAGGACTACTCAGTGTTGCTGCGTGCCGAACTTCAGCTCTTGTTGCCTCCTAACGTCCGCCGTGACTTCTGGATTTAAATCTCAGTCGACTTTTGTTGCAAATGACACACGAGGCCGTAATGTGTACTGGAGTGTGCTCGTTAAGAGGTACCTGCTGCAGTTACGAGGGGGATAGAGAGACGCTGAAAAGACCACACGGTGTGGTTTGTTGCCTAGGGACCTTGATGCCACAGTAGGACACCACATTGTTCTCCACACAAAGGGGACTCATTTAGAGCCAAAGCAATTACCTAGTTTTCCTGGCAGGCCTTTTCCTTTTTCTTCCAGGATTCCTGCACCTCATACAGTGAGACTGTGACAGGTCTTGTTTTAGAGGGGGTGGGACAGGGAGGAGGCACGGAAATCGGAGGGTGTTCGTCTTTATTGATTAGATAATTTATGGTATTGCTAAAACAGCCAGCGTCTACAGTGATGAAACAAGGCATGAAAATTGGTCAATTGGGCTGAAATGACTGGATTTCTGACTAATTGCTGTTTTAGACAGAACAACAAGGAACCATTGTGTTGAACAACTAGTTAAAATATAAGCCCAGTCTCTCCGAGACACACTTTGACACTGATTGCTGCCTGTTTTTCCAGGATGCTCCTCCTCAGTACTACAGCAGCAGGCAGACGCTGGTGGGATCTTCTTGTCTGGAGCAGACTCAGATTACGGATGACAACAACACTCAGGTGAGAGAGCCCATTAGAGCGCTGGCATCTTCTAATATTAGCTGCTCAAAGCATCAATCTTCCAGTAGATAAAGACACTTATGGACAGCGCTCACATCAGCGGGTCGATTTGTCTTGAGTTATATCAGGACCATTACCCACAAATCATCAGCGCATGAAAGCTGTTTCCTGTCCCTCACAACTCGCTCTCTGTCTTTGGGCCTTCGTGTCTCAGCAGGCGGGTCGGCTGTTCTACGTCGGCCTGCCCTCCAGCTATAGCCTCCCCACGCTGGAAGCCCCCATGCCGAGGCTCCCCTCCTACGAGAGCGTCCGAAAGAAGGACCGCCAGAGGCAGATCCACATGATGATTGCAGATCGCTTTGGCCTCAATGGACCCATTGTGACCGAGGTAGGGATAAATCAGGGATTAAGACTGTGTCACAGCACTTGATACAGTCACAAATGCTTTAACAATGAAGTGTTTCAGGTGCCGGTTGTTAAGCCTGGAAAAAAGAGAAGAAGTTTTTACTCCTGTTACAGTTTCAAAAAATGCTACAGCTCATAAAAAACTCATCCTATTATGGAGGCCTCTCAGCTGTAGTTTCGCAATGAATGGAGATAAGAAGGAGCAGGCTCTTTATTATGACCACGCTGTCATACAATCTTGTAACAAGAGCTTGTTCAAAGATTAGACCGCATTCAGACCGCGGTAAACAGGATGCGCTATCAGCTCATCTAATGCTCACTGCTGAGTTGTGCTGGCGGTCGGCGTTTCGGGGGTTTTACCGTGTTGATCTTTCGCTGAGCTTTTGACTCCCACAACGCTTGAGCAAACAAGGTAATGAGAAAAAGGCACATCAAACATAATTAAAGCCTGCATCCTGAGTGCAAACACTGCCCGGGAATGCAGCTTTGTGCTCCTGTCTTCTACTGTTTTTTTTTTTTCTTCTTTGACCTCCCATTTTTTTCCTTAATTAAACAGTCGCTAGCATGACTGCCCATCTTCACACACACACACACACTTGTCCATGTCACATTATCAGGACACAAGAGGCGGACATGCAATGTGGGAACCTCCCTTTCTGAAGGTACTTTCCAGTTGCTAGTAAAAGTTGCCATCCCCCTTTCAGGCTGTATGAGTTCAGATGATAGCCCCTTTGATTTCCTGTCTGTCCTGTGGCCTGAGGCAGGATAGTAGTAAAACTTTGTGGCCTAGTAGAGGGTGTGCGCGTATGTGTGTGTGTCAAACAGAGGGCAGGGTTGTTGTAGGGTCGTTCTTGTCACCCGAGGGTCCCCAAGCAATTAAAAGATAAGAAGACTCAGTCAGGCAGTGTGAATCTGCCAAATGTGATCAGAGAGATAATGAAGTGGAGAAAAAATATGTTCCAGCCATCCGGCGAGGAGACAGATTAATTGGTAATGTAAATAAAAAAACATATTTCACTTATTTTTATGGATTGATATCAGACAAGTCACTTATTCTGGGACATTTTCTGTCTCTCTACTTCTGATGTTTTTTCCTGACGTTATTACCTTTTAGTGGTTATACTGTTTCTGACTTGCATAGTTTATTTTTATGTGTGTAAATCACAGCGATAGTCTAAAATGGCTTCATACAATTATATTAGACAGGAGAAGCTCCATAATTACTAGTAAAAATAGAAATCCTTGTAACAATCTCAATATGTGGACTCTCCTCAAGGCAAGGCAATCAATTAATCAGTTCTATTTACACACTCAGCAGACAGACTCGTGTTTCTGTCCAAGTCAAATATTTACTCTCTTTTAGCTCTGTTTTTGGTCTCCACCATCTACTGACTGACATATCTGGCTCTTTAGCTGCTAAATGCTCAACTATATACACCACTGGTTCTCAAACTGTGGTACGTGTACCACTGGTTGTACAGAACCTTCTTGTGGTGGTCCTTGGAGCCAAAATATTACCAAAATCCTGCAATACCAGTGCGCATACATCCTTGATTAGTGATGGTAACATGGTGAGTGGAGGTGTTCAAAAACAAAGCCATTTGTGGTCAAAGTGCAAAGTGCGGGATCAGGATTACCCTTTTTCCACCACATTAGCTCTGGTTCTTGAACTGGTTCTGTTCAGGATTCAACACCAGTCAACAATAAATAATCTTCTAATGAAGAACAAACCTGCCTCCTGTGTAAACCGTCTGTACACAAACATGGTTGACTGTTTTTTAACGTCTGTCATGATGGAGGTACTTGGAGGAGCGACACACTGGTACCATCTAGTTGCTAGCTTTAGCTCTAGTTGTCAGCTGTTTGGTGCTTTGCAGGTATTGACAGTGAAAACAGCTGCAAGCTATTGCTGGAATTGACATAGATGAAAGAGTGACCCAAAACCGTAAAGCTGCCAACCATAAACACCAAAACCATGAGGCTAAAACTCTTGAGGGAACTGCAGAGTCAGATGATTCTCTGTGGGTTTTCCCCCCATGAGTGACCCCCCTCACATCACAGTCATAAGATCCACTGTTTCTTTTTGATCTGTTTTTATAATTTTTATGTAAACATAGCAAAACAGAATCCATTGTTTACATAAAAAAAATATTGATTAGTGCAGCTTTAAAGTTTCCTCCTCGCTGCGCTGGATGAAACTTAATATAACAGCATCTATCCCAAAGCTGTGCATCTGCACTCAGTGTCCACTCATCTGTTTGCTCAGGAACATAAGAACATTTCCCGAGCACTTGCTGGCGGGCTGCTTCGTGTAGGTCTACGTGTTACCACAGGCCAGCTGATGTGTATCACGTATGCAACCAGTGAAATAAGAGTGGCTCTGGTGGAAATCTTGATGCTCTGATAAAATGTTTAATATTATCAGAAGGAAGCGTCAGCACCGAACAGGAAGCAGGAAGCCAGTTTTGCTGTTTATCTTTATCCTTATTTTATTGGATTGACAAGAAGAGCTTGGTATAATTTTTCCTGCGCATCACAGGGAGCTTTAGTTTAATTCAAACTGAAAATATGTTTATTTTGTAATGTTTTGTCAACACTAGAGAAACACTAGGTAGCTATTAAGTATGATAAGGTTGTCTGATGATGACTGCTGTTGATTAATGGTTGTGTATTGGCTACTGATCGCCGTTGTTATCAGCTAACCGTATTCAGTTTGCAGCAGTTGCCCCTTGTGTGTTTCTCAACTGCTTGTAAAAATGTGTTCATCTTTGTTGTGCAAAGTTTGTTACAATCTAAGACAGATGACTGTTAGTGTAACATTGGTTTGAACTCCTCTTCAATCAAATTGGTTGTAACTAACTGTTGCATAATGTAGTTTTTAGTTGTACCTAATAAAGTGGCCACTTTGTCTATTTTCAACTCTGTTTCTCGTCTTTCAGCCTCCTCCAACATACGAAGAGAGTATCCGTCAGTCGATGGAGCTGCCATACAACATCCTCTCATCTAGTCTGGAGATCTTCCCTCCTCAGAGCACGAACGCAGGGCCCGACACACCTCATCCAGTCAGCTCTGACGCCAACAGCACCGTTCTACCTGTGTGACGCTGATCAAGCTGCCTGATAAACAGATTCATGTACATGACTTTGGAGTTACCAAAAGAGTTTGGGTGTTGGAAGATCGATCACTTTTAGATTCTTCACACGTCACACGAGCTGATTCAGATACCTCAAGACTGAGTTTATTTTGAGAGACGGACGATGACGGAGCAACCAAAGAGGAGTTTGCCCAACCTTCAGGACAGGCTGGCTGTGCACATTTGAATGCTTAACAGAGAATCACTGGATATAAACACGATGAAATGAGGTGGCTGGTACATCTTGAAGACGACAGCATACCAAAAAGGGGAACTGCTGTTTGCTTTGTTAATTATATGTCAGTGAATATTTGTCATTGCTGTTTGCTTTCGTCTTTTATTCTGCTGTTCCTGAGCCTGAGGCCACATTGTCTGGCTGGTAAGGTTATCAGAGACATGTCTGATAAAGGTTTGCTCTAAAGGATGCTTCTGTAGGCTGCCATACTGCATGTGAGACCAACCTGTGAGAAGGTGAATGTATAAAATGCTAATGAGAGTGCCTTCTATGAAGTATATGGAAGGATATGTATGACAAGAAGGTGTTTCTTACCAGAAGGGACTCTGATGATGATTTTCTCACTTTCTTATGAAACATCTTGTCGCCTCTGTTCAAAAGGAGTAACATGGAATGAAAATAATGGAGAGTTTTCTTGTCAAGGCCTGTTTTGTTTTTCTTGATCATGCAAAGGTATTTTCTTCAACCTACATGCCAAATGTTTGTCCTGCACATTGTCATGTACTGTATTTATTCAAGAAAAATGAGTGTCTACTCCTTATTTTTCATGTGAAAACAAATATAAACACTTTTATTGTTTTGTTGATTGACTGTTGTGGAACATCATGAATATAACAGTCTAGTTATATTTCCATTTCTATACAGTATGTGTGTATGTGTGGCTGTTTAGTTAAGTTAGGTCTAAGTGCCAAAAACTGCAGTTCTCAAATGTCCACTTGAGGCTGGCTACAGACCGAGTCAGTCTCCATAAGTCCCCATGTTAAAATGTTAAACTTCACAGCAGAAATAAACATGTTTACAGCCTGGTACAAAAAACAGTTTTGATCTCTATAGCTAATTTGTCTGTTCGTGACAACTGTACTGAGGGTGAATTATTCTATAACTCACCTGTTCAAATTATATTAAAGATTACAATTTTGCATAATTAGTGTGGCCGCTTTGATTGACAGGTGGGTGCTGTGACAGATGGCTTTTTTTAAGCACCCAGCTGTCATTCAGCTCGTCTCAGGTCTACCAATGATCCATGATGTCTTTGCCCATTTTTACATTAGCCAGGAGAATTACTGAATCCTGAACTGCTTTAAGAGACAGAGCTTTAGGTGGAAAGGCGTACTCCTAATCTGCACTTCTTCACATAATATTATCAGTTTGGTGTTTTTGAACCACTCATTTTACTATTCTATCACATTTTAGCTTCTACTGCTTCTACTACTCATGAATGTAGTGGTGCTCTATATGTGATATTTAAACATAATCAGCAAAAACAGAAATCTCGTAGTATATTTTCATTCAATGATTTTTTCTGTATTTTGATATATGTTTTTGAATTAATTTATATTATTTAAAAATATATATTTCAGACATTCCTCCAAATACCACTAGAGGGAGGCCATGGACCACCAGAAGTACATGTACCATAGTCTGAGAAACAGTGAAACCTCCTGTTTTCATCCCCTTTTTCTTTTGGCTCATCTTAAGCCACTGTTAAGATCCAAAAAATTAACCACAGTAATGTATAATTGATATGGCACAAGAAGCTCTTTAAGTAAGAAGAATTATCCAAAAAATATGTATATAAAATGTTTTTTTCCAGTTGTCTTCTGGTGATTAAACAAATATCCCCTGATATGTTTCAAATTTCTAGTGAGTTTCAATCACCTTTAATTTACAGTTTCTTTAAATTAGTTACAAACATGTTTATTTCTGCTGTGAGGTTGGACATTTTAACATGGGGACTTATGGAGACTGACTCGTTCTGTAGCCAGCCTCAAGTGGACGTTTGAGGAACTGCAGTTTTTGGCACCATTGGCTCTACAACTGCAGAGGTTGCAGCTAGATTTTAACTTTATAATCTGGGATATAGAACTGTTCAAATCACATTCAAGCAATGATTATATGAACCAAACTTTTATCAGTGTAGCAGAAGAAGAAAGTAGCAGAAAATGGAAACTAGTAGAGCAACAGTACAGCACGAGAGTGAATGTACTTAGTTACTTTCCACCACGAGAAATCACTGTGGATGAGATTTTCTCTTTAAATCATCCCGACCTCACCAGCATGGCTGCGCGCTTTGTCTAATGACGAGTCTCTTTCGTCACAGGCGAAGAAAACCGAACCTCCCCGATGAGCCGACTCTCAGTCTGGTATGTAAACAAGGTCAGGCACTGCAGCACACAGACCAAACACTTTGTGCGGCGGGCGGCAGCTCAGATTTAACGCGAGAGAAGAAGACAACTTCTTCACCAAACCACTGAGGACAAAGGTAAGCCGTGCGTCATGCGCGCGTCATGACCCAACGCGTGTGTTATTTGTGTGATGTTGTTGTTGTTGTGCAGGACGCACTGCAGGGGAGATCCATGATCAGGATACATGTATAAAACATGTCATCCTGTCACATGCGGAACTGTGAATAAATAAGTTTGCACTGTGCATAAAGGAGCCGCACTGCATCTATAATCCGGGTTTGCCGCAAAGTCACACGGCAGGTGTGTTTACCTCATGCGCAGTCATCAGCTGGCCTCTAACTGGGTCGCTCGCTGCAAAATCTGCTTGGTCATGTTTTCCCACGAGATTAATAGCCTCGCCTGACGGAGCATTTTCCGTTTTAAATGCCTTGTAGCTCGTTTTCAGGCTCAAAAACGTGATTTTCAAACCTTCAGCTTTGCGTGAATCAGCATCACTGCATACATACATTGCACTAAAATGTATGAGTCACACACACAGGTTAGATGCATATCTAGTAATGTCTGCAGCTGCAGCTTCCTGGAGCTTCAACCTTTTTAAAAATTAACCTGTGTAACTTGATTCATAACCAACCCGGAGCTCTTCATGGCTGAGTCTAATGAGGCTGTAGCATTAAACAAAGAGGTGGAGTGACATGCAAGTACACATTTATTTATTCACCCACTTCATCCTCAGTCTGGGGCTGCAGGAAAACCTGTTTAAACTGGCCCTGCTAAATGCTCCAGTGCCAACCAGCCGACTCAGACTGGGTTCGTGTGTTTTTCTCTGCAGAGAGAGAGTGAGTGAATAAGACAGTAGCGAAAGACTTACCAAGGGCACACAGTGCACAGTCTGTCTGACAGCAGCTGGGCGGTGCTGGAAGTGTGCAGGGCCTGTCACGTTTTCTTACAGCCTCTGAAAAATGTTCTATTGGACCCAGGGGTAGTTTTTTTTTAATAAGCTTGTTGTGATCACACACAGGTGTTATCTTTTCCGACAGGTCATATGAACTTTCCATCACGTGTTTAATGATTCACACGACATACTGGTGTTTCGGGAGTAAACATTAGCGCCGTTCCAGCCTGAAAACCAGTAGATGAGACAAATCTGAGAGAGCAAAACTAGTAATAGATTTTGGCTTTGAAAAATGCCGCCCAGTTATTAAATTATATTGATAAACTGCCTGATATAACAGCACAGGTAATCTTCAATATAACCATGTAACATCCTGCTGTCAAGGCTGTTATAGAACAAATAGTGGGCAGAATTTCATGTGTTTCTTACACAGATAGAGCTCTGTGTTCTTCCTTCTCTTATGCTATAGCTGTGTCTTTCTCAAGCCATGCGTTTGTAATACATCTATCTGCAACCGTAACCCTCAAACTTCTCGTCAGGGATCAATAAACTGTGCCATCTATCTAAATACAGCGTGGATCGTCATGCAGTTTTCTATACTAACGTGTATTTGTGTTATTCACCGCAGGACTCCATTACACAGCAGCCAAGATGATGCAGTGTTTTCACTTCATGGTGGAGCCGGCCAAAACCTTAACGGCCAAGATTAAGGTATCAAGTTCTGGTGCAGCGTTGGTGTGTTTTAATGTGCAAACGTAGACAAGTTGACATGACAACATTTTGTAGCGTTTCTCCCCCTTTTCCTGATTTAATTTAGCAAAAAGAGGGAGAGAGAAAGAGAGAGAGAGAGAGCGTGCAGGGAGTTGTCGGTGAGATGAATCGAGGCAGAGATTCTGGTAGGGGAGGGGTGTCTTTCTTTTTTCTGCTGACAGGACCGGAGCCACGAGGTGCATTTTGATCAGGCTGAGTGACCAACTCCTTTCCAGTCTGACCTTTTTACTCACTACGGCACTTGTAAAGCAGCACTAATGTCCTCCAGATGTCTTTTTAAATGAGAACTCTTCACTTTTCAAACAGTTTTGCAAAGATTTGTTCCGATTTTCTTGCAGGAATCACACAAGAGAGCGCAGAATGAGAAGAGGGCGCCTCTGGATGAAGATCAGCTGTTTTTGGTCGATCTGGCTAGAGATCTCAGCCGAGTCTGTCAGGTAACGATTCGCTCATTAAAGCCAGACTTGTTTTAGACATTCCATTAGACCATGAAAGGTTGCTCTTACCTCTCTATCTACCTGTCACCAACCCCAACCTTCCCTCTCTGCGTTGCCCACTGCAGAGATCAGGAGTCCTAGAGCACATCTGGAACCTGGATGACACCTGGCCCACCTCTCTCTGCAGGGCCTTCATCATACTTTGGGCCTCCATGTTGGAGAGCAAGGTGCTTACAGTCAGACTATGATGATACTTACTTCAGAAAGTGTTACCCAGTAAATGTATGAATGTTTCTGTGTGCAGAAGAGGCCCATGCAGACAGATGGTTGGCCTGAGGTGGATGAGAGCAAACAGCCTGATCTGATCAAAGAGGAGGACCTGCTGCAGGCCAAAAATGTGATCCTCACCTGGATCAAAGACCTGAGAGCTCAGCCCGAGGTGGGAAAAATACAGATCACTACAAATCTCACCTGATTCTGCTCCTTCATCCAAAAAATATATATCACTCTGCTCCTCCTGCAGCAAAGTGTCTGGCCCGGGGAGCCCGTGGCAAAGGTTCTGGAGGACCTGCAGTCAGCCTGGCGTTGGGGCCGCGCGCCCAATCTGCTGACTGCCATGGAGCTGGTGATGTGGACTTTAATGGTGCAGCGCCCAGATAAGGTAGGAGTCATCGTAGCAGTTCACAGAGTGTGGAGCTTAACTCCTCGCGTATTATCTGCAGTTCATCAGGTGTGATACAAACCTGTCCGGTGTGTCCTTGCAGGACACCATACCGCAGCAGTGGCTCATGTGGAAGCAGAAGACTCAGAAGATCGGTTTGTGAATTAAAACTGAATGAATTTCGTTGTAAATCTGGAGACTTTCACGTCTTTATGAGTTTGTTTTTATCTCCTTCCAGGTGCTATATCCTACATCCCTCAACCAGGTGAGTGATACAATCACATCAACCAGAAGAGTGCCTTACAAATGATTTAAAACCACGACCAGCATCACTGGTTTCATGTTGGCCGTCATTCCTTTGACAAAAATATATTTAGTTGTAGTTTAAGTTTGCTACAAGGTGCAAGATAAACCGCATACAACGGGGGAAAAATTGCTGACGTTTCAACCTGCAGGATCTTCATCTGGCAAACATCCATTAGAACAAAAAACAGGCAGACAAACATAAAACGACGACTCCACCTGCAATTAAGAGACAAAATAACGCCCGTATGTACAGACTGTGAATGTTCACAGCTGTCCAGGTTATCTTTCTTTCAGAAGAGCTCAATCTGGGGCTGTCACGTCTCACCCAAGACACTAATTATCAGCTAAATTATGATGGCAAGATACGAAAGCAGAGGTAAAATGAGTTGATCATGGCTCCAAATGGGAAATGTCAGGAAAAGAATAGTAACCATTAATCACCATCTAACCGTGAATACACTTCTGTGGGATGTTTGCCTGATAAAGACTTTATAGATTCAGATGTTGCATCAATGATGCTGTTTGGCCAGTAAATACTGATTTCACAGCTTACATCTTTGTACAGACAACGCAGCGCTCTGACTTTGTATTTGTCCTTTGCAGTGTGGGACTGGATCTCAGATGCTGCAGGTACAGCTGTCACTTCATCTAAATATCAGTCAGAATAATCTTTATTGAGCCCGTCTGCTGATTCAGACCTCTTAACGTTTCCCTCTAGTGGAGGTGACTCTGGATCAGGATACAGCCAATCCTGATCTGCTCATCACCGACGAGAAGAAGATGCGCTGCGGCTTTGAGAGGAAGGATGTCCCCAACTACCACCAACGCTTCGACGGCTGGTGGTGCGCCGTTGGGTTGGAGGGCTTCACCTCCGGGCGCCACTACTGGGAAGTGGAGGTGGGTGAGCGGGACTGGAGGCTCGGCGTGGCCAAAGAGTTGGCCCTGAGGAAAGGCTTCAAGTCCCTGAACACAGATACAGGATACCTGACCCTGCGGCTGGAGAGGGGCACCGAGCTGAAGGCGCTCACGGTGCCCTTCACTGCCCTCCCACCGGGCCTCATCCCCCGCAAGGTTGGCATCTACCTCGACTACGACCGCGGCCAGCTGTCCTTCTATGACGTGGACAGACACCTCCACATTTACACCTACAACGAGAGCTTCACTGACAAGCTGTTCCCCTTGTTTGGTACAGTGGAGATCATCAAGGATCTGGTGATCAAGTCTCCAGCAGCTAAGACCCATTGTCTCTGCCCTGCACCCTGCATCTGGACCTGAGTCTCCTTCGGCCAACTCTTCCTTTAAAATCCAGTAGATGTCATAATAAAGTCTAACTAATCAGGTTATGTAACAATCACTGGGAGGAATCAGAGATCCTGATGTAAAAGACCATCATTGTGCTATTAAATAGCTCCACTATGTGACTATGTGACGCGCTATGCTGCTGCTGCTACTGCTTTAATGTGATCGTTGCAACCTCTTCCTCACTATAGAGCTGTAGTGCTACTGTTTGCTCACACACACACACACACGATGTATTTTCATATATTTTAAAGGAAACCTGTAGTATTAACGTAACGTAATGTGCAATATTAACCCTGCATTAAGAATGCACTTCTGTGAATAATAAATAAACCAAATCCTCGTCATGGCTTGACTCGTCCGCTTGTGGGTCTGTTTCTTACCGCATCAGAGAGGAATCACACTGCGGCATGAAGCTTAAGTTAGAAAGAGAAGAGCAGACACGGTATCTTTGTTAATTGAACACTTGCGGTGTGAGTTACCAACCTCAGTGCCTTCTCTTGTTTCTCACCGCACCTCGTTAGCCTTCATGTCTCTCCTGTCTGTGCTGCAGTTGTTTCAACACCCTCACCATGAGACATTATGAACTTAAAGACGCCACTTACCTGCAGTGATAAGGTGGAGGTGGACTAGGTTAGAAGCAGCACCTGAGTAGATCTAGTAACTGATATTTTGTACCCACTAATGCGGATACAAATAAAACAAATATGTCAAGCTAAAATTCAGGGGAAAGTGTGTAAAATAATTCTCAAGACATCTGCAATATTTCAGTTAACGGATCATGTTAAAATTTAATGTTGAAACACAATAACGTTTAGTTTAGTAAAGCTTAGGCTTCATTAGACTGATATGTGACAGTAGACAAGGCTGGATTAACATTCATGCAGGGTAACTTCCCTGAAGCCCAGAAAGCTTCAGTCTTACTGTATTAACTATCAATCCATCTACTTTCTGTAACAGCCAATCCCACCTGACTTTTAGGGTGAGAGGCGGGGTACACCCTGGACAAGTTGCCAGTTTATCACAAGGCTGACAAACAGACATAACACTGAAAGGTATATATAGTGTCTATAACTTTTTTTTCTTATATTATCTTATGTTATGTTATCTTATCTTGTCTTGGGCTGTCCACTTCTTTTTGGCCTTGTTTCCACTGCATGTTTAATGCACAGACATACACATGTCAGTGGATCAGCTGACGGCGTGTACCAGCAGAGGACCAATCAGAGAGCTCCAATGGACTGTTACAAAAAATATATAAGAAAGAATAAATATAATAAAATATATATACTGTATAGAGTTGAATAGAGTAAATAAATGAATAAACAGTCAGTTAATACAGATTAAAAAATAATAATAATAAAACTTTATTTTAAGTTTGAATCTTTCGGCGATTGTTGTGGCGTCACCAGCGCGCGACGGCGCCAGACAGATTCCCTATGAGTTCTTTAAAGGTTCCTACAGACGATGACTACAAGTTTAAAAGCGGCTTTAAAAACCCACTTTGGGTTTGAAAACTTCAGGTCCAAACTACAGGAGGACGTGGTGAAGGCGGTGGTGAGACGTGAGTCAGCGGACAGACGTTTAATACCGCAGACATAAAGGTTGTCTCTATGCTAACGAGCAGGCGTTAGCTGGTGTGTCGGTTTAACGGATGACCGTGTTGACTGGTGACCGTTGTGTGGCTGTCGTACTTACGACAGGTGTTGAACCACAGACATTTGGTGACATTATAACGTTAGCTCACGAGGACAGCTACGTGTCTAGTTCTTGCTCTCAACGGCTGCGGTAACTACGACAACCACGGACGCCTTCGGCTAACGGTCACCAGTTGACACGGTCACACGTTAAACCGAAACACTCGCTCGTAGCAACAGGCAAAGTGAGCTAACCGACAGTTTTTATGTGTATTTACAAGCTGAGTTTGGATCATCTCTCTCAGAGACAGGATGTAACATCTGGTTCGTTTTGTCTTCCTGCAGGTGACAGAGATGTGTTTGTGTGCATGCCTACTGGAGCAGGAAAGTCCCTCTGCTACCAGCTGCCTGCAGTCCTGGCTGAAGGCATTACTCTGGTTATATCCCCTCTAATCGCCCTTATTCAGGTCAGTGCCATCCATTTTCTTCCATTTAAACGGGTTCGGGTCAGCACACAGTCCAGCTCCTCCTGGATATTCACAATCTTATTTTTTCAGCCACTACCCAAAGCTCACGACCATAGTTGGAACAAAGATGGACTAGACAACTGTCCCGTACAGTGTCCACAGTACTGCAGATGCCGCACCAACCTGCCGCTCTATTTTCCGATTACAAGAATCCAGAAATACTCCTCCACAGCAACCTGCTCCCAACCCGGAGGGTGAGATGTAAGATCCTGCGTGTTAATCCCATCCTGTGTTTCTTCCCCAGGACCAAGTGGACCACCTGAAGAGTCTAAACATCCCGGCATGCTCCATCAACTCCAAGCTCCCAGCAGGCGAGCGCCGTCTCATCCTGGCCGATTTAGGGAGCAGCAGCCCCAAGCTGAAGCTGCTCTACATCACACCGGAGATGGTGGCGTCTCCCTCGTTCCAGCCCTGCCTCACGGACCTGTGCACCCGCGGTTTGTTGTCTTACCTGGCTGTGGACGAGGCTCACTGCGTCTCACAGTGGGGTCACGATTTCAGGCCGGACTACCTTAAACTTGGCGGGCTGCGCACTCGCTTGCCAGGGGTTCCCTGTTTGGCTCTGACGGCGACAGCGCCCAAGAAAGTACAAGAGGACATTTCTGAGTCGCTGAAGCTGAGCTCGCCGCTGTCTTTTGTTACGCCTGTCTTCCGCAGTAATTTGCACTATGACGTGATCTTCAGGGAGATGCTGCCAAACCCCTACGTCCACCTCTACGCCTTTGTTAGGAAGTCGCTGGCTCTGGACGCCGGGTCTAATGCACAGGTTGGTAGACTTGACTCTGTGGGGTGTTTGAGCAGATCTTTTTAAAAGATTCTCTTTTTTTTTTTTTACCAAAACATCACTCAAATAATGTCTCAGCTCTCTGAATCAGTCTTTCTGTAATACTTAAGTTTCCCTCGAATGATTGATTTAAATATGAGTTCTCAAGACTGTTGTCGGCTTTCATCACAGCATTTTTGAGCCCCTCAAATTCAGCTCAGAAAGTTGAGACGCAACAACAATACGTGCTGGAGGCATTTTACTGCTGAACAATGAAACAGTTTAATTTAAGTCAGCATCTGCCCGTCTGTGATAAGCGTCTCCACAAAGCCTGATCAATAAATTCCCCTTCAACACTTTAGTGTAAGCAGCCTGGTTTCTTTAACCTGCCGTGTGTAATATTTGTGAACAGGGTTGTGGGATTGTGTACTGTCGGACCAGGGAAGGCTGCGAAACTGTGGCTTACCAGCTGACCAAGCTCGGAGTCTTGGCCAAGGCTTATCATGCAGGTTGGGCTTTTTTTCCTCCACGTAGGTTGTAGGATTGGAAAACACAAAAATGTGTTTGGCTCACACGTGTATTTTACACTGCAGGTCTGAAGGCTGGCGATCGCACAGAGGTGCAGCATGAGTGGATGCAGGGGAAGGTGCTGGTTATTGTGGCCACCATCAGCTTCGGCATGGGAGTAGACAAGGCCAACGTCAGGTGAGGCAGCGAGGTTTCACTGTATTATTTTCTAGTGGAAGGCAAGTTAGCATGTGCTAATGTTTGTGTTAATCCTGCAGGTTTGTAGCTCACTGGAATCTGGCTAAGTCCCTGGCGAGTTATTACCAAGAGTCCGGGCGAGCTGGGAGAGACGGGCTGCCCTCCTCCTGTCGCACGTACTACTCCCCCAAAGATAAGGAGCAGCTTAACTTCCTCATCCGCCAGGAGATCGGCCGCAGACAGGTCAGCTTAATAACGCGAGAACTTAAAACGCGGGGAGCTCCTTTTGAGTAAAACCTAAAGCAACATTTTGTCAACGTGTCTGCAGGAAAAACGCGGCTCTGCAAAGGAAACTGACAAAGCAGGCATCACAGACTTTGAAGCCATGGTGTCGTTCTGCATGCAAGAGGCGTGAGTACACACACACACACACGTAAACAAACACACACATATGCAAGTCAGTTTGTTTATTGATTTAAAGTATGACACCATGACATGAAGTCTTCACCCTGTGTGCACGTTTATAACATGCAGTTTTATACACATACTACATGCTCTGCTTTTCAAAATAAAATCCATTTCAGCTTTTTTGTACAGCAGAGGGCAGAGTTGAACTTTCTTTGAGGTTTTAATGTGAAACGTCAAGGAGCACTTGCACTTGTTGCAGAACCTCCCTCAGGAGGAGCTAACTATAAGTCTGAGTGCCAACGCTCACGCTTTAAAGGAACAATATGTAACTTTGCTTCTAACAGTAATATCTAGTGATTGAGATATTTAACCGGGGTCCTTCATGCCTCTAAACTGTCTTCACCTTTAAATCATCTCTAATATCTACTGTGTTTCTGCTCATGGAGCTTTTTAGGTCGGGCAGAATCTAACGTTAACTTGTTTCCGTCGTCATGAGCAGTCTGAATCTCGTCTGGTATGTAAGGCGAATTTCAAAAGGATCATGCTCACTGCAGCACTGTTGTCAAGCAGCTCATATTTCAGTTGAACAATGATCATTTTATGGTTTAATACAGTCAATATTTTACATATTGTTCCTTTAAGAGTGACTCTTTTTTTTTAAAAGGACACATTAACAGTTTGGCTTTCCTCTTCATCTGTCACCGTGAAACTCGCTCATTATTAAAGATACTTTGTGCTGCCCTGCCTTCGCTGCAGGTCATGAGCATTGTTGTTGTCGTCGTTGTGCAGGGATTCTCCAAGGAATGTAGCTTCTCCTGAAAACCTGGCGGCAGCGGCAGCGGCAGCAGGTGTGTCTGGCAGCCGGTCAGGACATCCTCCTTCTCTGTATTTGTCAGCTGCTTTGTTGTTTAAAGGCTGGGCTCCTCTAGTGCCAGCGAACACACCCTGCATGAGGCTGAAATGTCTCCAATGTCTGTCTCTTGATTGTACGACCACGAGGACGTTTTGCTCAAATGTTCGAGCCCTTCATCCTGGTCTTATGACAGCAGCAGCAGCAGCACGACACGCAGGTCACCACTGTTATGGCCAGGACCACCACTGCAGGGAGAGGAGATAAAAAAACATCACAACCAGCTCCATCTTTATAAAACACAGAGAGATTAGTAATAACAGAGAGGCTCACAGATGAAGGTCAGGAGGACGAAGAAAGCTCCCAGCTCTACCGGGCTGGCGTTGGACAGACTCTGTAGCTTGAACCAAATCCTGCTCAGGAGGCAGAGCGCCTCTTCTCTGGCGTCCATCCTAGTGAGGCAGGGACGAGTTGGGAGACAGGGTCACGCTTGAAGTTAGTTTACACAGTATTGAATGTATTTGCCTGCGTTCAGTGTCAATCAGGATGTGACTCCTGTTGCTTGTGAGACATCCTGGAGTGTCGGCACGGACGCGTAACTTTCAACAAGCGTCGTGTCTCAATCTTTGTTTAGGAGCGAGCCGGGAAAGAGAGGCAGCGAGCGAGCGCACAGATGTAAAGCATGTGGTTTTTCAAGCCAGGTGTGAAAGTCTGAAAGTGAATCCAGGGTAATGATACAGGGGGGGGCGGTGCTGTTGGTTCAGGGTGTTGGAGCATACCTAACAGGCTAACCCTCCGTCAGGCTTTCAGCAAGGCACAGAGCTCTTTTCTGTGTCTGACAGAAGAGTCCTGTGACAGCTTTTCATGTGCCTGTAATGTGATTTTAATGGGTGGTGTTCAAGTGTCGAGTTGAACGTGATTCACTGCTGAAATGGCACTGGGCGTGACAGTCTGTGGGCTTGTTTTGTTGGACTGAATCGCGAAACATTATGAAATATTACCGGCACTGCCGCATCCTTCAAATCGTTGTTGTTTTTGTGTAGGCCGCAGGACGAGCAGGCAGCACTTTAGTGGAAGATAATCAGGGTCCAAATAAAGATGAAAGAGAGAGTGATGCCGTGAAATATGTAGCTGGGGCCTTAGCTTAGCATGAGGGGGTGAGGTGTTGTATTGAAGTTTGAAATTCTGAAATTGTGCTCATTAATTATCATTTTCTATCCTGCGTGTTCAACACGCGTTTAAAGAAAAGTGTTTAAATTTGCCATTTCCAGTTTTACAACAGAAACTTGCTCTCCACTGGTTACCTGGCAACCGGTCCTGTCCAAGAAATGGTAAAAAAAACAACCAAAACAAACAATTTTTCATGTTATTCAGTCCAAAACAAAGTCAGGCTGTTTTACTGTGTGGCATTTCCCTGAAAGTAACTTTAATTTATTGGCTCCAGCGTGGCTTCATGTGACCTGTCTGTTAACTTTTTGTTCCCGAGTGAAGAGCTCGTAAACAAAAAGACGGTGAAGAGGAAACGGCACTTCCATTAAAGAGTTTGAACACAGAATCTCCACCGAGCAAAGATTTCCCGCAGAGCTGCTCTTGCAGGAATATTCTAATAGAGCTGAGTGTCACTGAGTGATTTCGTGTTGTTATGCTGTTCCAGTTTTAGTGCGGCTGAATTCTCACGAAAGCGCCTTTTGAAGCGCAGTTTGAGATTTCACGATGCAGAACCTGCAGCGGGCCGTCGCTCCAGAAACATACAGAGTTATTTAACGAGCGTGATATTGACATTCTGCACAGATGCTTATTTTTAGAGCTTGTTTGCATCTATTTTTGAATATTAAATTCATACTTTTTTCATAATGTGATCTGCACACAGTGAGATATCCAGCTCTTAGCCAACCGAGCAGACTTAGTTTAACTTCCCAGTGTGTGTGTTTGCACCTAACAAGTCTGTAGTAAGTATTTTAAACACATTCTTCACATTCTTCTTAGTATTTCAGTTAAACACACTCACCTGTCAGAGACTTCGGTGTCCTCAAACGTTCAGCCGGGCTCAGACTAACAACTTAAAAAAGCAAAACAGAGCCGGCCAGTTGATGAGGTCAGGTGACTCCTTCAGGGAAGAAATGTTATGTTTATCACAGCGTGTCTTTATTTGTTGCCGAGTCGCGCGGTACGTCATCCAGAGGAGGAGTCCTCAGACGAGCAGACAGAGATTAGCAGGCGTGTTGAGATTAGAGTTAGGAGGGATAATTCCTCAGGTACTGATGACTGTCTGCACGTGGAGTGGAGGGAAAGTGAGATGACACCAAAAACCAGCAGCACTCCCTCGGCTCCTCTTACTCTTTCTTTTCTTTGCTGCTCAAGTTTGTCGCTCTCCTCGTCCCCGTCGTGGCTGTTGGTAGTGACACAGAGTTATTTCTCTGACTCACTTCAGTTTGTTCTCTCCTCAGCAGTCCTCCCCGGGAGTGACTGTGTTGTTTCAGACTCTTTGTGTGCCTCTCTTGCCTGTCCCCACCTCCTCCCTCTCTCACGGCGGTGCAGACTTTTCCATTTCCAGTAAGGTAGTTAGTCCGTCGTTGAAGTGGCTCGCCTGACAGGGCTCTAACTGACTCTGTGTGTGTTACATAACAGCTGGATCTGATGCAGAAGTTTTTGCGTTTAGAAAGAGGCAACTGTCACATCTAAGACTGTGATTCTAATAAGAGAGATATAAAGCAGGAGCAGGAATGAAATGAATGAGAGTTTTGTGTCTCTGAAAACAGGAAAGAAGACGAATTCCCTCCCAAATCAAGATTTAATCTACTCTAATGAATTTCATCTCATGTGACTAGCGAGCCTCGTTTGACCTATTTCATAACAGAAACGTCGATCATAGCCGTGTGTGATGGTTACGCAATAGCTGATGGATCAATGATGCTCTAGATTATCTGTGTATGATGGAGAGACGCTCGCTGTGTGCTCGGAAACGTCATCAGCTGTGCAGACTAAACCAAGAGAAATAACCAAAAATAAAGTGTGGGGGTGAGGTAAGGTTAACTCGCTGTCTTGCGTCTGTTTGGTTTATGTATTCTTATTTGCAGGAGCTGCATCACTGTCCTGTCCTGACACCTCTTTGTCTCTCCATCTTCCCACCAGTTGTCGCCATGCCACCATCTCCAAGTTCTTCGGAGACAAGACGCCAAACTGCGCCGGAGCCTGCGACTACTGTCGCAACCCCAAAGGTGTACGAGCGCAGCTGGAGAAGGCGGCTGCGCTCAGCACCAAGACCGAAGCCCAGAGCAGACCCAGCGGGCCGTTCGGTTTCCAGCCGGACCTTTACGAAGGCGGAAAGAAGGGCTACGGCTTTGAAAGGCACGGTGACTCTAGTGACGCTGTCTGAAATGTTGGGTTTAACAGCGAACCTGTGGACTGACTCTGACCTTACACCTCGCAGGTACGATGAATGGGAGGGCAGCACGAGTGAAGACGACGGCGCGCATCGGAAAAAGGAGTTCACCGACCTCTTCAGGAAGCAGATGAAAATGCGCAAGGTGAATCAAGGCACACAAACTCACACAAACTTTTTTACGACTGGAAAAACAACTCCACGCAGGGTTTGTGTTGTGTCTTTTCACATCTGTTGGCCAGCTGCTGGCAGCAGGAAGGTATGTTGGGGCTGTTGAGGGCCCCCGTAAGTGAGGATCGTGGTAAATCGGTCCCACATGTTCGGTGGAACTGGCGCAGCACTGAAGCAAAACCCAGCGTATCCGAGTGGAGCTCGTCCAGTTTACAACATCAGTAAAAGCAGGAATGCCGTGATTGTAAAGGAGGAGAGAGACCATGGAATTAAATATTTGATCTACCAGCTTAAAGTGACCGTAAGATGAAAATCTAGAAGTGTTTGGAGCATACAGAACAAACAGACAGGTGGAGAGGTGGAAGAATGACATGCAATAAACCAGCCCAAGAGGTCCCATGTCACCCCGCTGCTCATCGAGACCAACTGGCTCCCTGTAGCAGCCCGCATTAAATTCAATTCTGCACCCGCGTCCTCATACAGGCGTGCGTTACCTCCTCCAATGAACGATGCCTGTCCGTGCCGCCCGTCCACTCAGGACAATCCAAACCTTTCTCGTCCCTCTCTGCCTTCAAAAACCTCCTGAAGACCCAGCTCTTCAGAGAGGAACAACACCACCAACATGTCCCTGTCGCACTGTACCGTGATCGTTTTCCTTTTTGTAAGTCGCTTTGGATAAAAGCCAATGAGGAAATAATGAACTTTTAGTCATCTTTGCAGAGCATTTTGGGTAGTGACAAGAAATTTGACATGAAACGAAGGAGAGAGAAAACTTGAGTCTCAATGTGTTTCAACCCCTACGTAAACAGGTTTCTTTGGCGGTGTAAGGGTTAATGTGGATGCGCATATTGAATCTTCTTCGTGAATGTCTGAGAGTTAACTTGTCTGTGCTCGTGTTTCTGTAGGCAGGTGAAGGTCCGAGGGAAGACTTTGTTCCTCCAGGTAAAATCAAGAGAAGAATTAAACGTAGCTCAGCGTGGATGTGTGATTGGCGCTGTCATTTAACCGGCCATGTGTGTCCTGCTGTGTGTAGATGTCGACTGTCCACTCAGAGAGGCCAGCAGTCAGAGGATCCCCAGGCTCACTGTGAAGGTACGGGCACATTCCTCATACGCGCTGCGCTCATTAACACGTCTGAAGGAATTCAGTGACTCATGCGCGGTGAGAGGTGAAGGGAGTCTGTAGATGCAAACAACAAGAAAGAAACAAAGGAACGAGACTGCAGGAGATTAAAACACTCACTCAGGCTCATCAGTGCAAGATTTGATACAGTCAAAGTGAGTGTTATGAGCTGAATCTGCAGCCTCACTGTCCGAATACTCAGTAGCAAACAGATAAAATATACAAACATACCAAAATATGTCTTTAAAATGCATCCGGCTCAAACTTTTATGTGATTAAACGGCAGAAAAGTGTTAGAATGTCACTCATTTAGTGCCTTTAATACTGGATTAGACAAAATTATGCTTCTTCTGTTGTTATTAAGTCATGTGACATCGATCCATCTTCAGTTTTTATCGGTTTATCGCGGATAAATATATTTTATTTCAGGCCAGAGAGCACTGCCTGAGCCTCCTGCAGGAGGCATTATATGGCCACCAGGGGGCAGAAGATCCATTCAAGTAATCACACACACACGGTTCAAACATTCAAACATTCACAGTTAATTTCCTGCAGAAAAGTCGCCCTACATTGTCTTCCATGTCTTCTCCACCTCTCAGCTGCGGCACCCTGTCTTTAGCCGTGGATCTGGAGCACGAGGTCTTCAAGAGCAGCAAGTCGTCCAACCTGTACAAAGCTGCCGTCCTGAAGAAGGTAACAGCCGTCTGTGCGGCCTGTCACAGCCTCGCTGGTAGATGGTTCACCCCTGAACTCGTGTGTTGTTTTGAAGGTGTCGGAGATGAAGAAGACAGCACCTGCTCCAGCTCGAGGAAACGGTGACGACGAAACAGAAGTCAAGGAGGAAGCGACCGCCTCTTCCTCCTGTTCTGACGAACTTCAGGGGTTCACGTCTGCGTCAGAGATCTACTCAGTAAGATACACACTTACACATTAGGTTTGTTGTGTCTGCAGACTGTTCACAAATAAACGTGTCTCCATTTCTTTCCATTATTCCTGCAGATGAAGCGTAAGAGGGTCGGAGCAGGTCAGAGGGGCTCATCCAACCCCTTCGTGACCGCTAAGGAGCTGCTGAAGCCGTCCATGTTGGACAGCAAAGGGACGGAGAGTGGCAGTGAGTCCAACACAGATGCATCTTCGGCCGTGACGTCATCCATCAGAGCCAGAGCGAACGCCGCCGCCGCCGCCTCCCTGAGCAGCCCGACAAAGACGGGCAAGGCCATGAGCAAGAAGCAGCAGAAGCTAGCGGAAGCGGCGAAGAGCTCCCGCAACATTTCCCAGTACTTTGTGAAGAAACCAACGGTGGAGAAGAGCCAGGAGGAGGAGATGGAGGTGGACGAGGAGGGACTTGATGCTCCGTTATCTCACACTACCACAGCTGACCCACGAGAAGACAGTAAACCACAGGAACACTCACCAGAGGTGATTCCTGTGGAGTCAGAGACTGAAGAAGAAAGTAAAACAGACGTAATAATTATACCTGATGAGGTAGAAGAGGAAGCGCTGGAGCTGGAGCAGCTTCAGGAGACGGATAAAGAGTCCACGGCAGAGTAAGACGCCCTCGATGCTGCATTTAAGGATGATAGAAAAGTCGTCTTCTCTTAACTCTGATGTTATTTTCTCTCACACAGACCAAACAAACCAGCAGAAGAAGCTAAACCGCCTCTAATATCAGAGGTAAGCGTCCGCTTCCTGTCCAATCATCACCGTTTATTTCCCACTCGGTGACCGATCGTGCACGTCTGTGTTACCAGGTGTCTGATGATGTGAAAGCGAACAGAGAGTCGCCTCCCCCAGCGAAGCGCAGCCGCCCCGCCGACGGCAGAAGGGTAACCTTCAACCCAAACGTGCAGGAGAGAGCCCTGCTCCCCGTGAACGAGCCGCCCAAGCCCGTGACGCTGAAGGAGGCGGCTGACATCGTGGTCCGCTACCTGGACCCGTTTTACACTCAGGGAAAGTTCGCCAACAAGGTGAGAACAGCGTGAACGCGGCGTGAAAACGAGAAGTCTCAGATAAACTCTCAGCTGTCGCTTTCTTTGCTTGCAGGAGCTGTTTAAGTCCTTCGCCCGCTACTTGTCTCACCTCCTCGCAGAGGGGAGGAGTCGCGGCAAAGGCCAAGGTAAGCAGGGGATAAATCATCTAAATGTGCTTTGCTGCATGTGACGACTCCTCTCTCTAATGCCCGTCTCTCTGTGTGTGTGTGCAGTTAAAGCCGAAGCCAAAGCTCTCATCAAGAAGCTGTTCAGCAGCGTCAAGCGCTGCGAGAGCGAGGAGGACTGGAAGCACCTTAAAAGACCGCACAGCTGTAAAACCACAGAGAACAAGGAATGATGGGAAGGGAAATTACGCCTTTTTTTTTAGGGTCAAACCCTCTTCCTCTTTGTCAGTGCCTAAAGCTTCCCTTTTCCACTGATCTCAGGCTTCGCCACAGACGCCTGCCGACCACGTTAATGGTTGATTTGCTGCTAGAGTTCTGCTTTTCTTCAGGCTCCTCGCTGCTACAGTAGCTTATGTCAAACAATAAAGCAATAACATGAAAGCCAGAGGAAGCAGAGGTAATACTGCATATGACGTGTTGGTCATGTTCCAGCTGATTTACTGTAAATTGTGTTTACTTTACGTCACTGACGACCAAATATGCGATTTTTAAATTATTCATTCATTTTGTGTTACTGCACCTCAAGGTCGAGTGTGTCACTATATTTTAATTAGTGCACGATCACCTATAAATAAGACTTTTGATGTTTTCGCTACCATAGAATGAGCCTCCTCTGCCATGAGTCCGCCACATTTCTCACTCTAAACAGGACGTTTCACTTTCGACGCACATATCATGACCACTGTAGTTTCTCCTTCATGCCTGGAACAGGAGGCCGAGTAGAGGGGGTTGCAATCTGCAACCACACCGCTACATGCCACTAAATCGTACACACCGGTCCTTTAAACCTTCAAGTTTGTTTCCGTGCAGTTGCTAATTGGCGATGAACAGAAAATACAGCCAAGGCTGCTAGCATTGTATTTAGTTTGGCACTTATTTGGTCTTTAGTTTGGCACATTGAAATTTTGACCTCACTGCCAGATGAAAAGTCACCAAAGTCATCAGGGTCCATCCTCTGGGGACCACACAAGTCTGTGCCAAGAAGATACTTTAGTCTGGACTAAAGCCGTGGACCAACCAACGTAGAGCCAGACCGACAGCACGGCTAGAAACATGTTTACCATCTTAGTATAGCGTGTTAGCATCATGGGAGTATCATTAGTTTTGATCATGGTTCATCCTCTGGGGATCACACAAACCTGTGCCGATGTTTGACAGTGACGTGAAGAAAACATCATTTAAATAAAAGGGTAAAATAAATAGAAAAAACTGGAACGTTTAGTACTTGACATAAAGCGGACGGCTGCGTGTCGTGATGTCTCTCCTGCTGCTACATATTTTTGTCTTTGGCTGCTGGACTGCAGAACAAAGTGACACGATCGATAATGTCCTCTGTGTTTTCTTTAATTTAAAACTTTTGTCTTTGGTTTCGTCTCTTTTGCAGAATGGCGGTTTGTTATTTGTTTTTTAGCGACATGGTTTCCAATGAAGGAAATGTTCTTAGTTGTGCCTGTCAGGCCTGCGAGAGGCCACAGTTTGTCCATAAAGAGTACTTGAAGCAGCGCTGGTGGACACAGAGAGTCCATCCACGCTCGGCTCATACATGTTTACAATAAAGTGCTGAAGAGGAACAGACCAGCCACAGTGTGAGACCTTTAATTCATGACCACTTATATTCAAGCTTAAAGGAGGAGGAGGGGGAGGAGGGGGAGGAGGGGGAGGAGATGTCCGTGCCAGGGAGGCTGTCAAATAAACAGTGATGTCATCTCCAGTGGTGCTGCCTTCAGGTGCTCCTTGTAACTTGCAGCTTTCACTCTCCTAGATTCAGACAATGAAACATAAAAAGATTGTATTGTATCATGTCTTAAAGCAGAAATAAGGTAGACACTGATAGAAAATTAACATCTGGGAGCCCAACGTCTGAGAAATACTTGACTCCATGAAAACCTGTTAAACTGGTTAACTGCACCCAGTTCGGTTTATTGGGATTGTGTTTATTTAATATAGCAACACCACTAAACACAATATCAACTGACACAATGAGGGCGCTAAAATGGACACAGCACAGCATAGAAAACAGAGGAGGTCTGGAGTTTTACATCCCAGTCAGTGAGATGAAATATTAGAAGGTGCATGTGCAGGTTGTTGATCACAAGAGGTCTAGATGGAGTCTGCATGATTATTTCATCCCTCTCTTCTGTAGTCGAAGGATGAACGTTACTTTCTCCAGACTGCAGGTGGAGTTGATCTGGAGCATGGATATGAATAAACAAAGTTTTTGTATTTGTTGGTTGGGGTGTGATGAACAGGACACCATGTTTGAAGCTACACATCTCCCTCGGATGTAGCCGGAGAGGGTGGAGCATCTAGCCTCTTCTTGTGCCCTGTAAGCAGTTGGCATAGCATTAAATGCCTGACATGTAAAGGCAGTGCTGCAGCAGGATGAGGAGTTTAAGGGCCACACGCATCTTGTGGAGCATTTCCGACTGCACTTGAACGCAGCAGAGGACTGTCAACCTGCGCCTGCAGGGCCGTGCTGCTGCTGCTGCTGCTGCTGCTGCTGCTGCTGCTGCACATCAAACACCGATGAGACCAACATGACACCCTCTGTGTTTACCTCCACCAGCTGTCTGACTCCATGTGTGCAGGTCTGAGCTGTCGGAGGTGTTTCGGATGATGCTTCGCGGAGCAGGTGCACCGCCGGGATTTGACGTGATTTGTCTCAAAGGGTTACACACCGTGGGAGGCTGCGCCGCTGTTGTTTGTTGTCACTTCCGGGCGATTCAGTCGGTGAATTAGCAGATCACATCGCCGGGTGAAGGAGGAGGAGAAGCGGGAGAGGCTCATCGATGCTTCGTGCGGGCAGGATGGAGGAGTTTGTCACGGAGGAAGAGGAGCCATGGTACGATCAGCGGGACCTGGAGCAAGGTGAGACATCATTCATTTCTCCTGTGTCAGGTTTGTGTGTGACGGAGAGAAGGAGGAGGAGGTGGAGGAGGTGGTGGTGAAGGAGGAGGAGGGGATCACACGGTATAACAATGCCCCATCACAGACACTGTTCTCCGGGATGAAAGGAGCGGTGGATGGAGGAAGAGGGGAGGCTGTAAACACACCCTGAACATCTCATGTCATAATGTCAGAGTATGGACACTGTCTGTCCCTGTCTGTCTCTATCTGTATGTCTCTGTCTGTATGTGTCTGTCTCAGTCTGTATCCGTATGTATCTATCTGTTCCTATCTGTCCCTGTTTCTCTGTATGTCTCTGTCTCTATCTGTCTCTATCTGTATCTGTCTGTATCTGTATGTCTCTGTATGTCTCTGTTTGTCTCTGTCTCTATCTGTGTCTGTCTGTCCCTATCTGTATCTGTATGTCTCTGTTTGTCTCTGTCTCTATCTGTCGCTGTATGTCTCTGTCTCTATCTGTATCTGTATGTCTCTACCTGTATCTGTCTGTCTGTATCTGTCTCTGTATTTATCTGTCTCTGTCTTTATCTGTCTATATATGTCTCTGTATGTCTGTGTGTGTGTCTATCTGTCTCTGTGTGTCCGTCTCTGTCTCTGTCTCTGGACATCTCTGCCTTTCATCTCTGCTCTCTTGCTCTGCCAATTATCGTGATCTTGTCAGCGTTGTTTCCCAGAATAGTCGAGCTGTCTGCCTGAGTCGATGTTTCATCTTCAGCCTTTGCAGTCTCACATCTACCACAGCGCTCTGTGCTCATGCTGTAAGTGGTAGAGACAGTATTCAGGGACGTTCACGGCCTCCATGTCCGGTTGTTTTGTTTGTGTTTGCTGCTCCGCCTCCTGACTGATGGACTTCCTCAGTAATGACTTAAATGGATGCACTTTAGCGCCGACAGAGGAGGATGCGCGTCCTTCTGCGTCCTCAGCATCACCTCCTCCGCCCTCTGCGACGATCACCTGCTGACCCAGAGAGCTAAAGCAGCTTTGTGTCCCATCATCGCATTGTTACACAGTGAAAAGAGGGAGAGAGAGGCAGGTGGATTTTTTTGCTGTTGGCGAGCATCTCATCTCAGCATCATTCAGCGCTGAGCTTAAATCCCCTCGCTGATCTGATTAGGGAGACCCAGACCAGACATCCTTTAGTCAGGATAAGAGATTCCAGGCTTTGGGGTCAGATTGGAGGCGAAATTGCTCGCAAACGTCATCCAGAGTCGGGCCTGATTTTGCCCCAAGAAATCAGATTTAGTGACCCCTGTCTTCATCATGATCTGACAAACATATGATGCACCTTTAGGCAGATGATGTCACGTTTTTCTGCTTTAGATTTACACATCAAAGAGCATCACATGTGCAGGGAAAACATGCGTGCTGCTACTACACGGATAGATGGCTGCCTCAGTTCGTTTTAAACAGATGTGACAGCCCCTCATCCGTGCACATCATCGTGAAATTACATAACTAATACTCGGCACGTGACAGTGAAACAGAGCAGGCCGGAGGCTCGCTGTAACTCTCTTTTCACACAGCTCGTTATCACGGCGCCGCGTTATCATTTCTGTTTTTTTTTTAATGATTAACCAGAACTGCGCGGACGGATCAACTGTAAAGCAATCTCTCATGTTTTACACCTACGCCGATGTCCCTGTCGGCGCTCACGCTATCACACTGTGGTGACAAAACGCTGCATTCATGTCCAGCAAATGGACGTCAATGGCTCTTCTGTGTCTTCCCTGTCTTTTCACTCCTCCAGCGAGGAGCTGTTATGGTCTCTGAAGTATGCAGAGCCAGCAGGATTCTCCTCCTCCTCCTACTCAGTGCAGCCAGCAGAGGAGATGAATAATGCATGTTTGAAGCTGTGTTGTAAAATAACAACAGCCCCTGCTGTGCACATGGCTACAGGTTTGCAGTGACGCTCCTCGATGATTGGGTTTAAAAGCTCTCAAACTTTCTCCTGTTTACGTCTGCTCTCCTTTCTCGACTCCCCCCCAGATCTGCACTTGGCGGCCGAGCTCGGCAAGACTCTCCTGGAACGCAACAAGGAGCTGGAGGACTCCTTACAGCAGATGTACATCAACAATGAGGAGCAAGTGCAGGAGATAGAGGTACGCTTGTTACATCTGCTGTAACCGTGCCAGTCTGCCGTGTTCAGTGCACGTAAACTCGATCCTTTTGTTGTATTATTGAGCTCATTATTGTAAAAAAGGGTGTGCTGTGCAAGCTGGAGTCCTTATTAGTCAGAAGTCTGGCTGAGGATGAGTGTACGGAGAAGAAACAGCGCATGACTCAACACATCAAACAGGAAAACACTTCAGAAAAGGAAAAATGTGGACGTGTGTTGTATAGCATACAGCTAAACACATTTACATGTACTGTAAAACTTTTTCAAATACCATCTGTTTTACAAGTATATAAACTTTTCTGCTCCCTGGTTTTCACACATAGTGCAGCACACAGCGGTACCCCGTTGAAGATGTATCTACAAATAAATACATGTGCGTTTCTCGCAGTATCTGTCCAAGCAGTTGGAAATGCTGAGGGAAATGAACGAGCAGCACGCAAAGGTGTACGAACAGCTGGACGTGACGGCCCGAGAGCTGGAGATCACCAACGAGAAGCTGGTGCTGGAGAGCAAAGCCTCACAGCAGAAGATAGACAGGTGAGACTTCCAGTGATTACATTAGTGTGTTCACAGGCCGCCCCGTCTACCCGAGCAGACCGCGTTCATAAGCAGGGATCGAAGTCCTTTACAAATCATATTAGCGGTCTGAAGTCTGAAAGTAGTTTTCAATGGCTGCCTCTGTTCTTTTAAATCTGCTTTGTTTTTGTAACACTGGCTTTGAGAATGGTATGCTGAGAAACGAGAGAGTTAAGTCACCTTAACGCTGACGTAACAAGCCCTGAACAAACATTTGTGTGTGTGCATGTGTGTGTGTGTGTGTGTGCACAGGTTAATGGGCACCATGGAGACGTTGCAGGGTCAGGTGGACAGTCTGACGTCACGGGTGGAGGAGCTGAGGACTCTGGAGGAGCTGAGGGTCCGCAGAGAGAAGAAGGAGCGCCGCAAGACGGTCCACTCGTTCCCCTGCCTCAAGGAGCTCTGCACTGCTCCGAGGTCACTGCTAGTTTATTTTCTCCTGTGCAAAGACGCTTTTGAGTAGCACGATGCTAACACTACCTGCATACGATACCCTTCTCTGATCGCGTTGCCTTGGTTGCCTTCTCTGATTTAATCTGATTTATTCCAAAACGCCTGTGTTACAAAGACAGACACTCCACCCGGTGCTCTGAACTCACAGTCCGGGCAGCCCGGCTAACAAACTGAGCTAACAGCAGCTACAGTTTACTTCACTGTCCATCAGGAAACTCTGTAAATCACAGAGAGTTGATGCTGAGGACATTAGAGAGAAAAACAATCAAGTTTCACCAAAATCAGTGAAACTGGAAGCAGTGCCTGATTTGATGTTACCGTGATGTTGCATGTTATCGTGCAGCTCACTGAGTGATGTGACATTTGTTTTTATCAGGTATGAGGACGGATTCCTGTTGGCCAACCCGGGCAGCGTGGACCTCGCTGAGAGAAAGCCAGCTGAGGAGGAGAACGAGCGCCTGAGAGACATCGTCTCCTCCCTGCGTGCGGCCATGGCCTCCGAGCGGTCCATGAGGGAGAGCGCTGAGCGGGAGTGCACCTCCGTGCTGCAGGAGTTTGAGCGACTCGAGCAGCGTCTGTTAGGAGCAGAGGGCTGCCAGATCCGGGTTCAGGAGCTCGAGGCGGAGCTTCAGGAGATGCAGCAGCTGCGGAAGTCCAGGATGTGTCTGATTGGGGGCATGGAAGACGGCCTAGAGACGCTGCTCAGTAATGGCCCCGAGACAGACACCCCAGAGGAGGTCATGGGGCTGGAGGAGGGAGGTGATGGAGAGGCCGGGGGCACAGGGCAGCAGGGAGGCCCGGTTAGAAAAAGCTGCAGTGACACAGCTCTGAACGCCATCTCGGCTCGAGACGCTTCAGGCAGGCGTCAGGGCAGCTACGCCCTCCACGCCAACGGCGTGCGCAAACGTGGCATGTCCATCCTGCGGGAGGTGGACGAGCAGTACCACGCCCTGCTGGAGAAGTACGAGGAGCTGCTGGGGAAGTGTCGGCGTCACGAGGAGAGCTTGTGCCACGCCGGGGTGCAGACCTCGCGCCCTGTCTCCAGAGACCCCTCCATGAAGGAGTACAGCATGATCACAGCTGGGCCTTCAACATCGGGGGCCGCTGCCACGCCTCCTACGCCCCCTCAGACTCCATCCACACCTGAAGCTCTGGAGGGGATCAGCAGGCAGGTGGAGCAGGTGGACAAGAGGCTCAGCCAGAACACGCCAGAGTACAAGGCGCTGTTCAAAGAGATCTTCTCCCGCTTGCAGAAAACCAAGAGCGACATGAACTCCACCAAGAGCAGGAAGAGTCATAAGTGAGCTCTGAACGCAGAGATTTGTTTACCTCGCTGTTTCGAAGGCGTCATCACGCCTGTAGCCATGAGGTCAGGTGATAAGTGAAGCATTCAAGGAAGGGAGGAAGGAAGGAAGGAAAGAAGCTACGCTCATTAATCTGAAGCTGCCAAATGTTACGAATGAAATGCCTTTTTCTGAGTGAGCGTAATCAGTGTGGAAGGTGTTGGGACGCCGTGTGATGTCTGACACAGAGATGATTTAACTATTTATTTACAGAAACTAATAATTAAGTCCAATTACAGCATTTGCAGCATGTATCTAATAAACACTAAGTGCTAAATTGATCTTTAAAAGCAGGTAGAAACTAAAAAAACACTCAAGCTTTTGACGAGCGATTATTCGACTGTTTAACTGCCAAGACGTGCGTCAGTGTTTGGATATCCATTTTGTTTGTTACGACGTCCACGCATGAAGAGGTGGAGACGCCTCTGCGGTGCATGCGTTAACGAGCTGCAGGGGGAACGATCTCTGATTCAGGGATAATCGACTTCTGCACTGTGCCATCATGTCAAAGTTATTCCTGTAGTAGAAAGTGTTTTCTGTTCATTAAAAGAAGAAACGTGTCGACCGTGTTCTGGTTTTGTGAAGCGCTCCGCGAGGCAGCTTGAACAGAACGAGGGCCGTTAAGTCGGAACTTTAAACAGGAATTTATGTGAATAAATGAAATCTAGTTGGAATATTTCAGCACAATTTCGCCTAGAACAACCAGATTTCATGCTATTCCTCCATCACATGCACATAGCACCCTGCTTACTGCAGGCACAGATGAATTCGAGAACCTGGAGCACACTTTGGAGCCACGAAGAAAGAAAGTTTTGATGATTTTATGGGGTAAATATATTTGATATGTGGTATTAAAGGCTTAATGAAAATGTATTCATACAGCAGACAGCCAGCTGATACGTTAGCATCATTTCATTGACCACTTATGATGCTTGCTGACCCCCGTTTGCTAAATTTCCAGTTAATTCACATAAGTCTCTAATTTGGAATATTTCCAAAATTCCCCAGCTTCCTGTGGAAAGTTTCTGGACATGTACCACTCCTTTGCAACCATAAACAAAAATAAAAACAGGACACGTGCGGGCCCAGTCTGAACACTTTAATGTGAACACAGGAGATCAGTAAACTGCAGGTAATACAAGTAGCACACATTGAGTCAAACCCAACCCCGCAGAGAGAGAAACATCAGCCCGTGACAGCTGAATGAAGCCGACTTCATTCACATACTTATGGAGTGTAGAATAATAATAACAGAACAAAACACTTTCATATGGCAGGATGTGTTTACCCAGCGATGTGTTTATTGGGGGTTGGACTGATGTCTCAGTACTGGTTTCACCTCACTGATGCCGAGTCGTCAGTGGGAGCAGCATGTGGTTGTAAGAGACCGAGGCACAGTCAGCATTGGTGATTTTTTTTACAACTCACGAGGTGAGCGGATCAAACTTCAAGAGAACTCCTCGGACAACAACGCGGCCTCGGGGGAAATCCGTTAGCGCGACCTCGACTTGTATTTACAGCTGTATGTGATCTAATTTCACTTCTATTCTACGTACTGCAGTGAAAAACAAGGTGTGTAAATAGAGATAATAATGATCGATATCAACGGTTTTTACGAACCTGAAATAAAGGTGTTAAAAGTCCTGTAGTAGTCCTGATGCCCCATGTATTGTTAGAACAGGCTCACATGATGATAATCTGAAGGCAAATGGCTCAACTGGGTTGTCTCTCTTTCTTTCTTGTTAAGGCCACATGGCTGCTAAAATACCCTGATCAGAGGAGAGGAGCAGCCACACCTAAAGTTAACGGGTCCTAACTGGTTAGAGGTCATTTAGTTTGCCCCGTTCTCTCGGCAGACGTCGTAGGCTGACGAATCATTTTCAAAAAGAGGTACAAATGATCTGCTCGAGAAAAAAAAAAAAGGCTTTAGGAGGGCTGCTGCTGCTGCTTTGCCCCCCGAGAGTCGTCCAGCAATTGACCGTCAAGTGGCCACAAACATACAGCACTACTGCTTCCTGTACAACGCTTTCAAAAAGGCAGATCACGGTAGTCGTACAAAAGAGAAATAAAGAAAAAAGGGGGATGAAAAGAAAGCAGAAAAGGCAGAGAGAGAATCACAGAGTTAAATTTGTCTTTTTTTTTTTTAGACTTATTTTTTCTTTTATAAACAAACTGCAAAAATCTGGATTGTGCACATTGTTTGCTTTCTCCATTTTGAAAGATTTAATACTTAAACAGAAGGCCGGGTGCAAACCGATGAAGCGACGGGAGGAATGATGACGTTACTCAGGGTGAGAATAGGAAAACTGTCAGAGTGGGTGTGAATGGACGGAGAGAGCAAAAGCTTGAATCAACGCTGAATCCAGGCAGAAAGAAGAAGAGTGACGGCGGGGGGAAAAGGAAGAAGAAGCAGAGGAAGACGCTGATGGGAGGATGGCGAGGAGGAGGAATCAGTCTTTCCAGTCTTTCTTGATCACGAGGCTCCACTCCCAGGAGAGGTGATCGTGTTTGTCGTCGTCTGTGAACTTGGACTTGATGGTGTATTGGCCGCGGGCCATCATCCCCTTGGGCGACTCCTCCAAGCTGGTGACGAACTCGTATTCAGTATCCCTGGGCCCGTAGCTGCCGACCATGTAGTCCGACTTGTCGACTGTACGTTAGAGAAAGAGAAGAGAGGAGTGGTGAGACGGTTGTTGAAGACGTGCTGCACGGCTCAGTCATAGATGGTGGCGTTGTGCCTGGTCTCAGTTCCTTTCCTGTCACTCTTCAGCGGAGTCAAATAAAGCTTGAAAAACCCAAAACAAGCTAAAAAACCTCCAACAAAAACAGGTCAGCTAATGTATGTAGATCGCCTCTGAAAGTCTAACAGAGAAACTCTGATAATACCTCAAGCAAACAGCCTCCACGAACTTAAACAAACAGCATGACGTGCAGCTCGTGGTTCATTTGAGGCCTTTTAAAACTGACACCAATCTCACACACATGAATCTTCTCACCTGACTCGTAGAAAAGCAGCAAATAAGATCCCAAAATGTCAAATTACTCATTCGAGTCAAAGTCCGCCTGTTGCACAGATGAGATTAAAATCATAACCTTACCCTTAATTCCTTTCCTGGACGTCTGCTGAGTGTACTTCAGGCCTGACACGATGTCCCTGTTGACCTGCAGGAGACAACGAGCGTCATTCCCTGCTCAACAGTTTGGCCGCAGTAAACACAGAGGCCTGGCACTGATGAAGAGCAGACTGTCTCACCTTGAAGTTGATCTTTATTTTGTACTCGACGCCCTCCTTCATCACAAACGGGTTCTTCTTGAAGCCCTCCAGGTCTCCTGGAAAAACAAAAGTCGAGGTGAGATCAGTCTATACAGAGTGTGTAGTGTAGTGGTGATGCTGTCCACCAGGGGGCACGGTGAGCCCGGCTCTGCTGCAGACCACCAAGGCAGAGAACTCAGGAAATGGCTCATTAACCCACTTACACAGGAGTCATGTCATTATTAATTAACAAACTAATGACCCGGCAGGTCGTTTGGACTACATTTGCACACGAGGATGGGAGTAATTACAGCCCATAATTGTTACTATGAGCCGATTCTTCTCGGGGTGTCTGCTGCGAGGACGGACAGCTGCGTAAATGTTCTGTCTAGTAAATGATCTACTCACCCGTCAGGTCCAGGACCAGGTTGGCAGGCGCCGACTCACATAGCAGAGTCATTCGCGTCACCTGGACGTTGGGGACGCTGGGATCTGAGACAAGAAAGAAAAGTCACGTTTATGAGCAGAACGTCGTTCACCTGAGAGAGCTTTAATGTGACGGCAACACAGGGCGGTGCAGGGTGGATGAGTTCTGCTGCTGCTGCTGCTGCTACCGTCCACAGACCTCGAGGGACTAACACGGTTATTTATAACACTGATGAACTCCAGGCAGTGACCAGACCTCTTTCCCAGCACTGAGATGATTTCGTGTGGGCGGTTTTAGACTCAACTATTCAATAAACAAACCCACATTTCAGCAAGAGATACTAATACTGTGGATACAATTCAACGAGCACATATGAGGCGGAGAGAAAACTAAAGTAAGAGCCTCCAGATCTTAAACACGTTTTTTTTTTTTTTATGCTCAGCCCCAATTTTCATACTCGGACCTCGTCTAACGTCTTCAAACGAACCTGTTAGAGTGAACATTAATACATGAGACGTAAAAACTGTTTAAAGTAGCGCTGCCGCTGTGAGGAAGCACCAGCAGCCTCATTGTTTGGACACAGTTACGACATCAGAAACGTGTCAACTTTATTTAGGTTATTAGTTATGAGTGAAGCTAATCAGTAAACCTGTTAAACACTGACTGGACGGCGTCTTTCAAATGTTTGCTTGCCTTCCTTTGTACGACTGAACTGTTTTCACAACAGTGAGGGTTGATTTCCCGCATTATTGGTGGTGCAAACACACACACACACACACACACACACACACACACACACACACACACACACACACACACACACACACACACAGAGCAGCCCATTTACCAGCTGTTGGAGTGGATGTTATGGATACACACACACACACACACATTAGAGGACTAGTCATGGGGCTAACCTGCGACAACTGCGGCGCTGTTGCCGAGCAGCGCCTCCTTGTACTTGCGCAGGCTCTCGTCGTCTTTGTCCAGCTCCTGGATCTCCTGTAAGCTCTTCTGGGCGGGAGGTTTGTAGTTGACCTGGGTTTCGCTCTCTTCGTTGGCCGCGGCGATCGCCGCCAGCTGCTCTGGTGTGGGCTCCTGCTCCGTTGCCATTGCTTGCTGAAAAAAAAAGCGGGAGAGGACGGGTTAGCGGCCGTGAGAGTGATGAAGCAACAAGGGCTGCCAGCGGGAGGCCAGCTCTCCTCTTTGCTTTAATGAAATCTGACCAGCATGTGGAGCGAGCTAGCACACGCGTGGCTATTAGACATCCAGCTGCTGGATGAGGGGAAACCTCTGAACTTTGACCTCGACTTTCACCTAAAGCAGCAGTTCATCACGTAGAAAACAGATAAATCACCCTCCTGCTGTTTGTTCACCACTCATTCAGTGATTTGCTGAAGCTTAGCAGGGATAAAAATCATTTTAAAAACACTCGACAGCAACAACTTTGTCCAGAATGTGTGGCGACACGCAGATCTAACTGTGAGTCGACTGTGTTTAAACTCAGTTAAATAAACTGTTTACGACGAGCTCGGCGTGGATCGTCATGGGTAACTTTATCATTACAGCTGGCAGGAGACGGCGGCGTTTTATTGTGTTTTCATCTGTGTAACCACACACGTGCACGGACACGTGACTTTGCTACGGAGCTGGTTTCTCTGACACACAGCAGAAGCCGGTGGTTTAAAAAAAAAAAAAGACTATCTGAGCTGCCTCCGCGCTTGTATACCACAAACGGCAGCGGCGCTAATGTGGCCATCCGCGCCCGGCGGTGACACACAGCAGTCACCAGTGATTCTGAGCCGGAAACGGCCCAATACCAACAACGACGATGAGGTTACCCTCGGTTTTTGAGAACTGGAGGAGGCGTTTGTGAGCGGCTCATAAAACGCTGCGTGCAAATCTATGAACAGCATCTGGCGCACATGTGCTGGACACTGCTGATCAACACCTGCACAAAAAGGCGAGGGCGGTGCTCTCATGAGACGGCTCCGTGCGGTCCGTCCTCGGAGATCGCGCACCCCGTCGGCGGTTTCAGGATGAGACCACGGATGCGTCGTTAGGAGAAGTGATGCCGCTCGGCAGTCAAACGACAGCCGAGCCACGTTTAAGTTATTCATTATTCAATTTGGCTTTTTTCCTCTTTGAGCTGCTGGGCGACATTCCTCCACGTCGAACGACTAAAATTACGCCCTCCGACTTCTCATCCTGAATTCTTTTGACATTTGCATGTTGAACAAACTGAACTTCCTGTATTTGGGTGCACTGAACCAGGCCTGAACTCACACTGCCACAGTGCAGAAGAGGATTTATCCCCCTTTAAAAAAAAGAGAAGAAGAAGAAGAAGAACTGCCCTCGAGTCATGTTGAAACACACGACAAAGTCTTAAAAAGCGATGACACTAAAGCTTCTCCGTGTATGCTGAGGTTAGTCTAAACGTTCATTCACTGTTGCCACTCGACGCAGGCGACAGGTAACCTCGTCAGACAGGCTGAGCGCAGGTGAATGCTACCCCAACATAACATTTACAGGCTGAGGCACCACAATAAATCACTACTGCAAACAGACACTGCACACCACAACACAAAAACTGGTTCTCCACCTAACCCTCTCTCTCTGTCTGTGTCTGCCATGTATAGCTGAGTATTAGCCAAGCAGGAACTGAGAACACAGCGCCTTTTTTCCTCTTTTCCCAAACGGGGCCCTCTGTGCGTCCATAAAAGCACAAATTCCTCGCCTGCCGATGGCCGGTCGGCTGCGTGAGTGTTTCTGCTCGAGGTGAATGAGCGAGAGGCGGGTAAACAGAGCACAGGTCGTTTTTCTCACTTCCTTTTCTCGGTTCTTGTTGCGCGCTGCTCGTCTCTTGCAGCGAGCTGCAGCGTACCAAACTGACACACGGGAGGAAGTGCTGGCTCCCGTTAAGACATGCAGTATGTCGACGCACGCTACACAATTACATAAAGTCTCTCTTGCAGACGCATGGGAGCGAGTGTGTAACAGTTTTTAAGTGTGTGGAGGGCAGACTCTCGAGTTTAAAGGGCTGATTTCACACGTCTGAATGTGTCTGCACAGCGCCGGAGCTGCAGATTTCCTCAAATGATGTGTGCTCGAGTCTCCAAATTAGGAAATGAAATAATCTGTGGGCGGTGCTCGTCTCCGCTGCGAGCTGGGCGCTCGGAGCTATGTAAGCTGCAGCAACGAGCACATGACACACCTGAAGCTGCGACCGAGCGGCTGGTGAAGGTGTGCTGAGGGAGGTGGAGGTTTGGATAGGTTGATGTGTAACGGTGAAGGGCTGCAGGGCCGAGTACAGAGGACCAAAACCTGTCAAGGATCTTTTTTACTGATTGATCGACTGACTGATTTGAAGAAGCCCGCAGATAGTTTGCTTCTTGTTAAAGAAGTCAGACAGAATAAAACATGAAGGATGTTTTGAAGCTTGATGACGTGAACAATGTTTTGGACTGTTGGTCAGACGAAGCAAGGCAAAGGGTGACGTCTTTGACACGTAGCTCAAACCATAAATCGACTAATCGAGAAAAACAACCGGCAGATGAATCATAAATAATCATTAGTCGTTCGCACGCAGGGCGATGTGAGCTTCAACACAGTCTGATGCACTTCCAGTGGTGCAATCTTTTTTTTTTTTCTTCACACAAGCTTTTTACACTAATGCGCTCTCACGCTTATTTATTTTCATTTCAGTCGCACCAGCGACGACGTCAGCCTTCTGTCCGGCCATTACTCTCACGTACACGGGCGGGAAAATGTGCTGAATTGTATATTTGTAGTTGTGTTGTGGTGTTTAATGCGTCTGTGAGGCTTTGTACACAATAAAGTATCTATATTTGTTTTTATTTGTCCAGTGAAATATCTTTAAAAACTGGAAAATGTTTAAATGGTATCCAGTCCTACTGAGGAGTGTGTGAGTGACCTATGACGCCCTTTTCTCAGTGTGGCTACAGTCCACCACTGCTGACTGAGCTTCCTCAGTCTCTAATAGTTTATTAGTCCGTCACACAATGCCCGCACACACAGATGCCATCTTAACCGCGTATCAAATTGTTGATTCAGCAAATTAAAAAAAGTGGCTCATGCTCCGAGTAAAATGGATTAAGTTTGAACAATATTTATTTCACCGCCGCTCGTCGTGACGCGCATTCTTTCTGGCTAACCCGGCGCAAACAATGCAGCCTGTGGCAAACTGGCCACATACTAATCTGACAGGAAAAGGCCCCGTCATTGTTCTGCCTGCTGGGAGACGACACACAGACCATGAGATCACCGCAAACAAACACTGGACCTGAACCTCCGTCACCGCCTCGGTGTCCTAACTCCCACCTTGCATGCGAGCTCTCTCTCCTCCTTCGGGATAATCTGTTTTGCCGCTTTTGCAGACACACTCGGGCTTTGCGGCGGCTCTGGCCTCAGATTAAGGCGTGTTCCTTAGCAACGACGCTGATCGGTTAAGATTATGGAAAGTGGGATTACGGCTAACGAGGCATTCGGGGACAGGAGAGTGTCACCGGTGAGGCGTCAAGAGGATTCTCTTGACGGGAGTGTGTCATCGAAACGCTGAAGATAATTGGACCGGGGAATCCCTGTGGGATGATACAGGCTTTATGAAGTGTGTGTGTGTGTTTTCCTGATCTTTTAGGCTGCATTACACTTGACCAGTGCAATAATCTGACTCTCAGACTCGTCCAGCTGAGTGAAATCAAACACTGAATATCAATAAAACATTGGTTGGACCCTCTTTAACTAATTAGCTGCCCTAAATTGTCTTTTGAGACAATCAGCTTTTAGTTATCAGTCATTTGGTCTTTGATATCGCCGCCCAGCTCATCGTTATGAACCGAATCAATCAAAAAGAGGCTCATATTCCATTTCCTGAGCAGAGTTTAAGAGGCTGACTGGTTGATGTGATCTTACGGGCTCTTTCTGATGCCACTGATCAGGGAGGAAGAACACCGAAGGAGGAACCAGGCGATGGCAAAGTGAGAGCAACAAGTCGCCCGGCTTGTGCAATACAGCACCATGCCCTCCGCCTTTACTCAAAGTATCCTTCAGCTTCCCTCTGCCAGGGTAAAATAACTGTGTCACAGCACAAAATGTACATAATGGCGTCACAGAAACACTGTTGACAGTTCGATGGCACGCTTTTACCTCGGAGACACAAACAGGATGTGATTGTTGCCTCACCAGAAGCGAAAGCTGCCAACCTTTGTGAGGTGACCTTTAGCTCCCGGGCCGCACCTCCCTCTTGATGTCACCCACAGGTCTACGGCCCGCTCTGATCTCCGCTGGTCTCTCTCGTGCGACGCTCGCAGACCTTTGCTTTCATCCACACGACCTCTCTACACTTCAGCGCGTCCTCGTCGTGCTGCTTCGTTCAAATCTTTTCAAGTGTAGCTCAAAGGCCAACTCAAACAAACATTTGGGCCTTCCTCAGGTTCGTGTGACTGAGTGACTGAGTGTCTGCAACACTTAATGCAACCGGGGCTGTTGAAATTTGTACATCCTCCAGCGATGTGGCAAGGTAGCAACACATGTCATTTTGTCCTTAGATATTACATTTTTTTATTTTAGATGATCTAAAAATTCGTGCAGGCGTGTATATTTCCTCATCACTCACACAGGGCTCAAATTTGAGAAGTTTTTCTCCCACCAGCATGTTGGTGTTGATTTAGGTGACAGTTACCTGACTGAAAAATAAAGCAAACATTATTTTTTATCATTTTGTCGACCTGCCTCTGGGGTTTCCTCGGTTTGTGTTTGGTTGGCTGCAAAGAGAGGAGCGGTGACATCAAGAAGTTTGAATCCAGCCAATGACTGCAGTAAACACAGCCGTGCATGGTGTGCCTGGTGAATCCTTTCTACACGATGATGATACAGCGGCTGAGTAGCATGACAGGCTGCCGCAGGCCTATTTTTTTCTGTTGAGAAATTACTGCAAACTTCCTTTTTCAGGCGCGAGCTTGGTGATTCAGATGATTCATATCCTTTAGAGCGCTAAAACCACACGCTGCAGAGCTGAAGCTGCACGGCTCCTCTTAAAGCTCTACCTGTGAGGCTAACTCGACTTAATGCTTCTTTTTTTGCTGCGATGATATAAATGCAAAAAGGACACTGGACAGATTTTAGATAAAATCATAAGCCGCGTCGTCGAATTGAGGATGCAAGTAGTGCTGCACACACTGAAGGTTTGAGGAAGTGTTACACCAAGAGCTCTTGATCAGAGCTGATGCAATATAGGTGAAGAGAAGCAGAGAAGGGGCAGACAATAATATTTAAACAAGCTAGAAAACTTGCGCTTGTGCTAATTAAATAAATGAAGAGCCTCCGACCGAGATAACGTGTCCAGGACGTCCATCGCGGTTATAGAAGCAGATAAAATGTATCTGATCGCCAAAGAAATTGAGCAACAGAGAGAGGAGACTGTGAAGAAAAAAAAGAAACCAAATGTGACTCCGTCTCAGGAAGAAACCAGAACAAATAGGAAGCTATAAAAATAGCCGGCGAGAAATCCCTGCATGCAGCAGCAGGAAGCTGCGAGTGAATGGGATAGCCAAGGTGCCAGCTGAAAGGTCAGGGCTTATCCCCCTCTGCTCGAGAGGGGTTCCTCGGCCAGAGCCAGATTCGGTTTTGCCTCCCTGGGCAACGAGCCTGGAGGTGGAGTGGATGCACTCTTCACGTTAAAGCTGCACAATGGTTCCCTTCAGCAAACTATGAACATATTGCATGCAAATTCAACCAAAAAAAGAAAGAAAAAGAAAAAGAAGGGGGTTAAAAATTAAAAGTGCAGTCCTCAAAATACTACCGAGGTTTCCGAGTGCTCACGCCCGTTATTTCGGAGAGGATGTGCTTCTGAAGGCTGCTGTTGAGGCTGAGGAAAGCCACACAATGCAACTTATTCCCCTGTGAGCCCGGGCTAAAACAGAAGAGGCCGATGACATGAGTCGTCACGGTGGTCACACAAGTACAGGGCGGACTCTCTCGCAGACAGAATGAGGATATAAATGCAAATAAAGTGCAGCATCGGTGAAGCCGGCAATAACTACATAGGCTGTTTATTCACTGGAGAAAATGGGACATATTAAAGCACGCACTTGTAGCAATAATCACTAAAATGATCTTAGTTTGTGGAGCTTTTAATTCATTTGGGACACTAATCAGACTATTAACATTAATGTGAAAGATTTCAGAGAGAACCATTGTGCGTTTTACTTCACATTTCCGCATTTTCAGTCTATTTTTACCACTTAGTCCTCGGATAATTAGAAAATATAAGGCCCTGCTATAGATTAAAGTACCTAACAGTGCATTAAGTAGTTTAAACAAGCCTCAGTTTGATCAAATATTCCCCTGTGAGCCTGAGCTAAGAGGCCGCTGACACGAGTCGTCGTGGTAGATTTAAGAGTGGTCAATAAAACGATACAAGCAGCAGAAAATATGAAGTGAAGGTGTGATCAGCCTGGACAAACCTTCACTTATATCTGAATACAAGATGATGTGTGCAACATTTTTTTTTGAATACGTTTGAAGCCGATAAAGCTGCAGACGTCAATGAATAACTACGTTGAAAATGCTTCACGCCGCTCCTTCAGTAATTCACTCTTCCTCCTGCTCTAAGCAGAGAGACAGAAACTTCAAAATCAGTTACATCCGGCCTCGCTGCAGGGCTGCTCATTTCAGGTTTCAAATGAAGAGGCCGTGACAGAAATGTGTCATCTGAAAGTTAGCCAAGTCCAGAAAAGTAGGAGGGAGGAAAAAAAAGAAATGTCCTCCGGGCCTTTACAAAAAAAATAAAAATAATAAATCACACACAGGAAGGAAAGGAGGGAAGGACTGGTGGTGTGGGATGATCTCAGCTCTTCAAATACAGCCTTGCTATCACACACACACACACACACAGAGAAGAGGTCACTTCTGATTTCAGCTGATGTGATCTATGTGCACTTGACTGTGTGAACACACACACACACACACACATAAAAAAACAGCTAAGATGGAGGCTGATTTAAGGTGTGAGCCCTCCAGGCCAATTCAAATTAAAAACTGTTCCAGGAAGTGGCCGAGAAAAATGTTCCTCACACACTCACACACACACTTTTTAACCTACACCGGCTCACACACTTTAATAAACTTTTAGTCCGCTTTGTAAACCCGTACGACCAACGTGTGTATCAACTGTTAAACACGGTGCCCCGCTTTATCGTTACCTAACGGCGGCCGACACTGGCAGCTCAGATCAGACTCCACACCCGGAAATGGACCCTTAAACGACTGCTCCTCAACTTCACTTTGCGGTGACTTAGCAATAAATGAACCGTGTGAAAGTTACAAACGCTAACGCTGTAAAATAAACCTCACAGCTCCGGCTCTTTGCTGAATAAATGCCTCCTTTCATACACTTTCACGTTCCCGGGCTGGAAGTTGCTCCCACTTCCTCAACAAGTGCCGTTAAAAGAAAAAAAACCAAACAAACTTGCAAACAAACCGAGCAGCGGCTCGGATATGTGCGCTGACCGTCTGAAAAACGACTTAAAAGAGTAGTTTGTGAAGTATTTGAACAACTCTCACCGTTATGCCGCTCGGTCGGTAGGCTAGGACAGTCTCCGGTGGGTAGAGAGGGAGTGAAGTGAAACGGCCGAGGAAAATCTGAGCTAACGGCTGCCCAGCAGAGCGGGCGACTTCCGGTGCACGGCCTTCAAAATAAGAGCACGTTTTCCTACGTGGCTCATTGGAAAATTAGAAAATATATACATAACAGGAAAAAGTCGCAGTAATATCAACGTTTCAAATGTTTAAAGCACCGTGTCACTACTGCCATATGTATGCTATTTAGATATATAGATATATCTTAGATCTTTTTTACTTGTATGTATTTTTATATTTTATATTTTATGTATATTGTAAGGATGTGAGGAAAACTGTTTCAGTTCTGTGTATGTCCTGTACACATGACAGCATTGACAATAAAGTTGACTTGACTATGAATAACTTCTAAACGTTATTCAAGTTTATGAAGCTTTTAACTAATTCACTTAAATACAACTGTGAAATAATTTTCTTAATTGAGTTTTGTGATACTTTATACTAGAGAAACACTGCGCTTTTAACTCCACATTTATCTGTATTTTCAGTTTATTTATACTCGTTACTCTACAGAGTATTATCAAATATTAGGCATTGCTATGGACTGAACACTTTATGTACCGTACAGTATATCTTATACAGTATACTGTCAACAGGCAGTAATCATTACTTTTTCTACCACTGACAGTCATAGAAACGGAGCTATATTCGATGACAGTATAATGTCAGATGTTATTCTAAACACCAAGAACTAAAGGAAGAAAAATAAAAGCGTTTTACTTTAATCATGAAATCCTAACCGGAAGCTGTATTCGTTAATAATTTAAACTTTTGTCTCTAAACACGCTTCCGGCTTCTTGCGACACGCGTGGGCTTGCAGATCTGCACTGCACACTCGCATATCTCTGTAAGTTCCAGACATTTTAGACTCTGTTCACCTCCACCTCAGTGTCAGCTCACACCACCCTGCAGCCTGTGAGCAACTACACAAGATCTTCAGTCCACTGAGCTGCTACACAGTTCAGATCACATCATAGATGTACAGGACAACAGGAAAAGTGCATTTGAAAGCGGCATTGTCAAAGCCACATGCTGACATCACGCATAGTACAGCACAGATACAGTAAAGTTTAGACCATATATGGTAGTGACAGAGCAGGGCGACATCTAGTGGCTGTGTTTGACCTCTGCAGCGATGCTGCTCAGCTATAACACACACACCTTTAATTTCAACAGTTAGTTTAATTTGCAGCTTTATTGGGCGGTTCTCAATCACACCAAGTGCCACTTGCATTTGGCGACTTTTCTTTACGTTTTATCAGCTATTTCATAAATGGTCAATTATTACTTGGAAAACGATTGAACATAGTGATTTTGACTCATTTCTCTCTTCAGAACGAGTCACTGAGTTTTACAAAGCTCAAAAAGTAATCAGGCATTACAATCGCTTCCTCCGAAAGATCAAAAACACTTTAGACAAATGCACCAGACTGTCACACTGAGATGCAGCTTAAGATCAAATCTAAAAAGATAGTATCTAAAGGCTTCAAATCTGTTTATTTTAAGCACTTCTCTTATCTACATTATGAACTGTGATAACAAATTCATCCAATATGGGATCAACAGTTCATCTTCTAGCAAACAACTATATTATAAAAAGAAAATATATGGTTTGCAGATGTAAGTAAAGTTGAACTTATAACAGCGTTTCAAAACTAGATGGTCAAACAGACACGTGGACAAGAGTAGAGAGAGACTGTGTTTGGTTAATATGCACTGCAGGTTTTATTACAAGTTCATTAACTACAGGGTAGAGGAAAGAACTGGGAAAACACCAGTCCACATTTACCTACAGCCAAAACCATTTTCATCAGAAAAAGGGGAAGAAAAAAAAAATACTGGTAAAAAACACTTCGGAGCATTTAAAAGAAGAGTTTAGGACAATAATCTCAATCACATCAGAAGACAACCAAGTGTAAAATATTCTGCACATTTGTAACAACAACCCTTCTGTGCAGACAAGAAGGGACGACAACTCGGAAGAGCTCCATTTCTTAGCTGGTGTCCATCTGAAAAAAACAAAAAGAATTTAAAGTTAGACAGCTGCAAAAGCATAATTTGTTAATGGATGTCAGACATAAGATTGACAACTCAACATACCCTGGCATTGTAGGCGTCTAACTGGGCGTCGAGTTCTTCTGCTGACAACTGCTGCTTGCTAGTACCACCGCCTCCTCGGCCACCTCGGCCCCTTCCTCTGGCACCACCTGCGCCTCGTCCACCGCGTCCTCTCTGCATGCCTCCGAAGCCGCCCCCACGATTTCTGTTCATGCCTCCACCACCTCTGTTCAGACTGAAAACGAGAACATCCATCAAACACGGTGTCCCCAGTATTTTCCAGTCGTGCTTCTTGAATAAAAAAGACCAACACACTCACCCCTGCATAGGTCGCCTCTGTGTGTCAATCTGTGATGTGACGAGTTGTATGTTCATGGGTCGCCCTAGAGAGACAAAGGCAGAATAAATCTCACAATTTGGCCAGGGCAGACAAAAGTGGCCAGACATAAAATCAAAGTTATTGTATCGCATGATTGTTTCAGGCATACCATCAAGTGGGATGCCGTTGTACTGTTTCATGGCCTTCAGAGCGTCTGCCCTCCTCTCAAAGTGGACATCTGCGGTTCCCAGGCTTCTCCCCGACCGGTCGTAATGAACTGCAGCCTTCTTCAGAGTCCCAAACTCAGCAAAGAGTTCCTGGAAAAAGAAAAACCCTTAGCCATCCCTTTGATTCACACCAAACAAGCTTGGCTAACAAATGGATGAATGTGATAACACAATACCTGAATGTCTGCATCTGAGACCCCAAAGTCGAGATTGGAGACGAGGAGCTTCCCTCCAGTTTCCACACCAGCTCCTCCGCCGCCCCCAGCAGCGCCATTGAAGCCGCTGAAGCCGTTGTCAAACATGTCATGCTGCCACTTATCGGGAAGCTGTTTAGGCTGCAACAGATGAAAGAGAACGCACCTGCTGACTTCAGGATCCCCTTGCCTCTGTCAATCACAGAGTCCACACGGCTGGGTGTTGGGGCAAGCAGGGGCTCCACTTCCAACAGGGCCAGGGTGCTCAACTCCCCCAAGAGGGTCCCCCAATGTTCCCTGCCCACCCCATCACTACAAGCAAGTGAATCAGTTCAGACAGAGGGACATACACAGGAAGATAACTATAAAAACAGCAAGGCGATGCATTGCACATCGCCCCCGTTTACATTATCTCAAACATTATGAAGTTGTGCTGCATCTACTGAGATTGTATATATTTACTCAGACTACCAAGACAAAACTGAGCAGTTTATTACCCCCAAAACCACCCACAATCAGTATACTAACCCCTGAGCAACATGCCCTCCCCGGCTAGCTACCAATCTTGCCCATTGTTCTCTTGCCATCTGCGCCTCCACCAGATATGATCCTCGGGCACACAGGGGGTCGCCATCTGAAGCAGCGTTGCCTCCAGCGTTGCACCATGTTTCCCAGGGGCCGCCCAAAAGTTCTTTACCAAGCCATGAAAAAAGAGGCTTTCATGTAGGGGGAAAGTGTCCATAAGCTGAGGGAGAGGTGGGAAAAAAAAGCAAAAAAAAAAAACTAGGACCAGCTACCCTCTCTAAAGAGAGCGTGGATTATTTGAGCGTCCATTTTGGAGACCACGCCATTTTGATTGGGGCTTTGTTTTGCTCGTCTAAAAACACTCATTCATATTTACGGTGTGACTTAAAGTAAAACTATCATGTGTGGGGGAGAGACAGGAGAGGGGGGGGGAGTTGAAGTCCACTGATCCATCCACAAGCAAACAGCCACACTGGTTGAAAAGCCACCAAACGGGCCTTGTTGTTAAGACCCGCCAGCCACTCCCGAACAAAAGGCCGCCGCCGCCGCCTGGTCGCTGCACCGGGACGCTATGATGCCACAAGTGGTAGGGAGAAAAAAATGAATCTGCTCGATGAAGTGGTTTCCTCTCACCATCTTTCTGACACTCGGGGTGGAAAGCACGGTTATCGACCGTGGACGACTAGCTCTAATTTAAGCTTCAAAATGGCGCCGCCGCCGAGGCCTTCACGATCCAACTTTTAGCTAGTTAGCCTATGTGGCTAACGCATTTTCTCTCTCTCTCTCCAAGGAGGCCTCTTCTTGGAAAATGGTGTAACACATACGGGTTGTGGGAGAAGGGACACACTATGCATACAACTTCCAATAATGCTTTAACCGCAAACCATCGAGCTCTCACATGAGGGACACTCGGCGGTTATATCATTATATTCGCTTGACTAGGCTAGTTGTTACCCAGGCATTTTCAGGTTTGCCGAAGGTTTTTTCCTTTTTCTGCCCATTCCTCTAATTTTCTCATACCCTGCTGTAAGGCGTTGGTCTGCCTCTACCGCGGTTCAGGTTCTGTCGGCTCCTCATGGGGCCGGATCCGCCGCCTCGGCCTCCAAATCCTCCTCCGCCGCTGACTCCAAGACGCCCAGCGCCTCCACCACCTCGGCCGCCGCCTGAGCCTCCGCGGCCTCGACCTCTTCCTCCGCGGCCTCCGCCTCGCTGCTGCCTGTTCTGCTTGATAATGTCGTCTAGAGACATATCCATTTTATCGGCCATTATGCTGCTCCGATAGTGCTAAACTTTCAACAGAATATTTTTTAAAAATACGCCCTAGCCTCGATGGTCCCTCTCTTTGCCCTTTCACAGATGAACACTGCGCCGAGGAGAGAACACAATGAACCAACGTCCGCCGTATGTAGACAAACCGCCTCGGCGCGTCATGCACGTACACACTACGTCATCACGTAATATGCGTGGCCAATAAACAACCCCCATTATACTATTACCTAGCACAGAGTGTACTTAGTCGTTAATCAGCATGCACGACTGCAGCGTGCTCATCTATGACACGTATTTATGCACATATATCAAGTTTATCTTTATAGATTTAACTCATATCGAGCTAAAACAATTAGTTAATTGATCAATAGGCAAAAAATGAATCATACAAGTCATGTCACAAGTGGTTCCAGCCTCTAAATGTTGATATTTGCTTGTTTTAATATCTACTAAAATTTCTTTATAGTCATTGATTCTACTGTTACCTGACACAAACTGTACTTTCGCCGTAACAAATATTTAAATATGGAAAAATGTATCATACAAGTAAAAATTTAAGTGGTTCTGGCATCTAAAATGTTAATATTGGCTTGTTTTCATATCCTCTGGTAGCAAACTAAAGATCAAACAAGTAATTTACATAATGCAAATTTCATCTATGAGATTCTGATTAGTTAAGTTATATATCCATGTACTGTTTATCCTCATCAGGGCTGAAGCCTATCCCAGCTGACTTAAACAACCATTCACACGCACATGCACACCTACAGGCAATTTAGAGTCATCAATTAACCAATTAAGTTCATGTCTTTGGGCTGCCGGAGTGCCCGTACACACAAAAAGGCCCAGCTGAGGTTTGAACTAAACACTGCACCACCATGCTGCCTTAAGGATATATTAGTATATGCAAATTTAAGCATCATATTATCAATCAGTTATTGATGATGAAAATAAAAACTGCCTCTACAATCAACATAGCCAGGACATAATTTCTCCTAGTTATCTGGCTTTATGATGTTTCCTCCAGTGTAAAATTCCTTTCTCCTTGTTCCGTGGTCGACATTTATGTGGGATCAATACAAGCAGCAGTACTGTAAAAGTCTTTTATTCAACATTTTGTTTCAAGGCTTAGGAGACGGGAGTTAACCAAGGGCAGCATACTCAGGGAGGTCTCTACTTAGTAAAGTCCATTTGAGGGCAAGAAAATTTATAATAAAAATGTTGGCCTTCTACATTTGCATTTGGCTTCCAAAACTTGCCCATAAAGTGTGTATCCAATGTGACCCTTACATTACCTCTACAATTTACTAATCAAGCTATGTTCCAAAATAAACTTAAAAAAAAAAAAAAAGAAGCCAGCCCTTTCGCATTTTCCTCCAAAGTCAAATAAGTAGCAGTAGTAAAGAAAACAGGATTTGTATTTAAGACTGCAGTCTTTTGTGTCCTGTGGAGAGTGTCAACAGTTTATACCTCAGCATCCGATGTCAGCAAATTTTGATGAAAGTTTGCATCAGTCCCGTCCGCATAAAGAATGTACATATGAAGATTTCATGACTTGGAAAAAACAAAACAAAAAATGAACCAAGAGACGGGAGACATGTACTCCCTGGAATCCCACTTCTTTTCTTCTTAGTCAGTTGTAGAGGGTAAACAAAGAGGCAGGGTTGCTATGGTCCAGAGTTTAGAAATGAGCTTGGCGTTCTGTGCTAGAAGGGCCAACAGGGCTGACTTTCTGGTTGATGGAGGAAAAGTTCTCGAGGATAACGGGTGGAAGAAAAAAAAAGTGACTGGACCGTCACAAGAAAGACTAGGACTTCTTGGAGTCCTGTGTGTTGCGTTTTTTGAGGTCACTCAGGTCCACTGGTGTGAAAGCTGCAAGAGCGGACAGAAAAAAAGTTGTTCAGGACTGTGGTTGATTCATTTAATAATTTGGTTTGACATAAAAGAATAAAAATAAAATCCACTTCACTTACAATGTAGGTTAGGATTTGGGTTCTTCTCCACATACTCCTGTGGTCCACGGTCATTACGATCACTATTTTGTGTTGATCTGATGTCTCTAAGCACACACTGCCAGGCTGTGAAGGAGCAAAGACAAAGAAGCGCTTTTATTACATTTAGGAAATCTTGCACATTTCTTAGCAATGACAAGACAAGACAGACTGAAGGTAAATAAGAATTTCAGCTTAATGAAGGAGATACATGTCAACCAGCTTTGTATCATAATGTGGGCAATATTTGTAAATGAACAATGTTTTAATTATCTCTGTAGCCCCTTTACACAAAGATCTTGCAACAGCACTGTGAGCAATGCCCACCTTTATGCCATCTTTGCTTTTTGTATATGGAACTAAACAGCTTTAATAATGTGATTTTAGGCACTCATGAACATTCATTATAATGATCAAACACATCCAGAAGGTGCTGAAGGAGCTCTACTCTCTCACAGACCCAGACAGTGAGGAGCACCACCACCTGGATGTTGCCAAGAAAGCCATGAACACAGTTGTCAGCCACATAAACGAGACGCAGAAGATCCATGAGGAGTTTGGAGCAGTGTTCGAGCAGAGTGGTGAAAAGAAAATACGTTGCCGATGTGTCACCTCTGCCCAGCTATTCCAGCGTGAAATAACAAACAGGAGCTTCACTTTGGTCTTGAGAAGCTGCAGCCTTTATTCACTGACAAACTCTAACTTACACTGTAAGACAACCTCACTGTTCACCTTTTCTTCTGCTCCGCTCGTAATCATCATCACTTCCAATGATTCGCCCACTCCGTCTTTGTACCTTTTATACAGAACATTGAGGGAGGAAATAACAGTGCAACAATCCTGCATTGAGCAGGCTTGTAATGCTTATAACCAGAGCTTACAGAACAATGTACAATCTGTAAATTGACCAACAGCTCGAGAGCTGGAAAAAGTCCTCCAAAAGATGTGTGTCATATCGACTGCCGGACTTTTGCTAGCAAATAAACTGGGAGCTCTGGATACAGGCTACATGCATGGAAGTTAACCTGGTTAATTTGAATGTACTGCCCACGTTATAACGATACAAAGCTGGTTTAAAATCTGTGAAGTTTCCCTTTAAGTGCCCAGTCTCATTGCATTTAGACAGTGTGATGACATTTGGTAAATTTAGATACTGTAGCACTACTTAATTTAGTGTGACTGACCCTGCTATTCTCAGGACTTAATGGTTCCCTGGAGTTCCTGAACTCTGCAGAGTGCTTTTTTTTCTGAAGGAGTTCATGTTTTGTTCATTTTGTGCATGTGCACAAATGTTTTTTGGGGGTGGACAGAAATGCTTTTGCCATGTTTGTTAGCCCTCAAGGATACACACAAAGAGATTTAGTGATTTTTATTTGTTCACAAGAAAACTCCACAGGGCACCTTTGAAACCAGCACAATAAACAAGGTGTGGCTCCCTCCACTTTGCAGACAATCACACTGTTCAGTGTGACCTCGAATGCTGTAATGCTCTTTACAAATAGTGTCCTCACATTCATGTGGGCACATAGCTTGTTTTGTTGCTCTATAAGCTGTTACCCTATTTATGTAATTTAAACTCAAGCTATACAACTGATAATGGCACCAATGACCAAAAGCTGTCTGTTCAGTTTATGGCATCAACTAATCTGTGCACAGTCGATCTCTAGAGTTAAGTGATGTGAGGTGCAGTTACACCTGTCATGCTAGCGTTTACATGTGAGATGAGCCAGATGGCAAGGGCTGTGTTAACATGCTGCACATTCAGGACAGGATCAGGTGCTGTGAATTGCCTGTGGTGTGTTGTGGTTGCTGGGTCTAGTCGCGCTGAATGTAAGCGCTGTGATTTTATTTTGCAGCCAAAACGTACCACCCTACTACATCAAATGACTAGAAAAAAACCTGGATTTTCCTGTTTGAATGCAGCCCCATCAGAAAGCGTTCACCCCCTTAAATTAAGTGGCAGAGCATGTGCACGAAGAAGAAAGGAAGTTCAGAAATTCAAACAAACAAAAGATTTCCTGCCGCTGTTTTGAGCACACAGGAAATAAACACGTTTCCTGGGCAACACCCGGGTCTGTAAATGAAAACTGAGAGGCCGTACTTACTGTCATGTATAAAGCGCACATTTTCCTCATGTGCTGGGGTGAAAATCTCCCCACTGTTAGTAGGGGATCGAGGGCTTGAAGTCCGCTTGTAACTATTCACCATCCTGGTAGCAGATGAGCTTCACAAACATGAAAACAGCAACATCAGGAGACGCAGACACTCACGTGTGTTTGAATCACTGCTCAAACTTCACAGGAAATACTTCTTTGACTCAAGCCTAAAGCAGTGCACATTGCAATGATCACTGTTAACACTGGCCCATTTGTACTTAGTGCACAGAGCCCTTATAACTCATTGTTACAGACCTGGTCATTCTGTTTGCAGTCTGTACTCGCTCCTCGCTCCTCTATGGTGAGAAGATTTGAAGAATACAAAGGTTCAGAAGTCCTCAGCTGAATGCTAACAATAAACAACAGTGACAACTATGGCAGCCTCATCTAAAGAAGTCAGACCTACACACATAACTACTACTAGATACAATAAACCGCATCATCTGTACAATTGCTCTAATAAGTAACTACTAACTATTAGTAACCCATAACTGCTGGCGTTAACTAAATGTGTAAACAATAAGTCAACAAATACTGGCGTTAGCGAGCCGAGAGGCTTTTGTTTACGTTTTTGCTATCAGCAGTGTTAGCATCAGGCTACAAAACCGACACCAGCAAGTTAACCACCGGTCAAATTATCACCAATAACAATATATGTTGTCTCTAAAATGGTGTCTGCTTCTTCATATTCGTGTGCCTCTATAGCTACGTCCTCGGGGACAGCTAACTATAGATCTGCTGACACAATAATTTCAGCTAACTGTAGCCAGCTAGGCTAGGCTAGGTAATTTACATTGTCTTGTCGTAACGTTAGCTTGAAGCAGCTAATATTTACAGGCGAAATATTAACTGTAGACACACTCGGCGCTGTCATATGCTTTTAAAAGATGTCCAATAAAGAGACGAGCTGTTTAAATATTTAACAAACCTTTTTATGGCCCTTCCTTTCGATTTCTTTATTCACAGACTGTGTACGCCGTCAGACCTGGCTAAAACGTTGCCAATGCCAACCAATCATTTCCGGGAAAAGACACGGAAGTGAAAGAGCTCGACAACGACAACACCCGTACGCAATAATAATAATAATAATAATAATAATAATAATAATAATAATAATAACACATAAAACGGTAAATATACTGTACATAGTTTTTATATTATTACTATGTTATATTTTGGTAATGGACTGTACTGTGTACAGCACCTTTCTAGTCTTCCGACCACTCAAAGCACACTACATATCTCATTCACCCATTCGTATGCATTCATACACAGTTTTCACATCCCCGCACCTCAAACCCTCTTTTTTCTGTTTTCCCTTACTTCCCCCAGCTCTCTTCATTTCCTCATTCCTCTCTTTAATTGAAATACAGAAACCAGGCAACTCTAATCCATAGAGCGAGAAAGAGACTGTTCCCCGACTCACCACCAGCTGACACCGGTCGACCTCTGACCACCAATGACCTCCTCTCAACCTTCCTTCCATCCCTCATCGCTTCTACAGTATATCATCTTCATTCTTTATCCACAATATGCACTAAATCTGTCTACATTTAAATCCATGTTGGTGTGGCCTTTTTTTTTGTGAATATTTAAATCAGCAGCAGTAAAACTTGACTAAAGCTGGATCCCAGGTATCTTGTAACACCAAGCTGATGGTTAAAAAGCTACAACTTGAAGTGTTGGTGGTGAAAATGCAGGGTTTTTTTTCTCTCATTTCCATTTCTCTTTAACAAATAACACAAGAGCAGCTCAGTCATATTTTAAAAAAGTCTCTTTATTTATGAAAAGGTACAAAAATAATTATAGAAGAGAAAATTATAAGACTTTCATTGCTGACGTTCGCATTTCTTCTACAGAAAACAACAGCAATACACCAGGGGAAATACTGCAGCAGTAGTAGTGCTTGCACAGCATAAGCTTGATGTTTTCTGATTTCTGACCATCAGTGAAGTATCAATTATTAATTTTGGACGATCCTCTTTCTGCCCAGCAGGGAGGATTCATAACTCTCTCTATAAAACACAAACATCTCGGCCCAGATTCAGTGTGGTAAATTCAAAATACAGTATAATCCTGGAGTCTGCCGAGTACAACCAGACTGCTGTACACGAACAAGAGTAAAAATACTTCAACCGAAATGCTCATGAGAATAGAAATGAATCTGATTTTCTTCAGAAATGGACCATACACGACAAGTAAAGGTGACATTTTGACTCAAGCGAGAGTGAAGCAAGGGTGATATTCATGGATTAACATTTGCAGCATAGACACTGACACTATGATAAAAACACAAATGCACAAAATAAAGTCAAATAAAACCAACCAGGAAGAGACGTACAGTATTGCTTTAAGGCTACAATTAAAAAAATAATAATAATCTCAGAGCAATTTGTGCAAACAGAATCACCATCTCACTTTACAGTGAGATTGTTTGGCACCGTACACTGTGAAACGTGTCGTTTTCTGTCTTTTCCAAGTATCACGCAGCCTGTCTCAAACAGTTTGAGCAGGTCTTTGCAGTCCGGGTCGATGAGGTCCGCGGGCTTCTCTCCGCTTTCATTTTCTGCCTCTGTGCTGGCTCCCATCGCCAGCAGATACCTGCAGAGGGGAGAATGAAGCGCTGTTAAACAGAGGTACTAAAACAGTTTATCACGACTGCAACTGGACTAAAAATTGATATAACTGAACTTAAAACATTCCTAATAATACTAAATGAATTCTCTCATACTCAGTGTTTCTTCCTCTTTTGATCCCTCAGCTTGCTGACGGCTGAATGTCATGTTTTGTGTATTGTGATGTTTAAATCATGTCATATTTTTTAAAGCCAAACTGACAGATAAACTTTGTCCTTGTGATTATGTCATATATAGATATTTAGAGCATGCATATTTAATAGAAAATGTGCAAGAACTGTTCTTTATTAAAGAGATGTTTTATTGGAAAAAAGATTATTTTTATTGTTCAGGAGTAAAAGTTTAAGAGGTCATGCGTCACCTGGCAATTTCCGGGTAGCCGTCGCTGCAGGCCATGTGGAGCGGCGTCCACCCATCTTCATCTCTCTGATGAACATCGGCGCCATATTTCACCAGCAACTTCACCACGTCCAGGTTTCCTGTTAGCACAGCTTCGTGTAGCGCCGCCATACCTGCACACACAAGACTACATCAGTCCTCTGCAGCAGCACCGCTGCACACAGCCACACAAACACTCAGCTCACAAACAGTTTTGAAAGCCTTGGTCCTCATCAGGTTGGCAGACTTTTGCTCACCTGAGTGGAAGAGTGTATCCACACGAACCTTCCTCGCCCTCATGAACCGACCGATTTGCTCCATATCTCCTCGCCTAACAATATCCTGGAAGATGATGTCATTGGGGAAGTGCACAGTCCTCTTGGCAGGTGTGACGACAGGTATGACAGGCGCGGGGTTTTCCTGCGCTTGTGTGCGCTGTGTCGAACTGTACCGTGAGCCTTTGCTGTATGAAGGGATGTACGTTGGCGCAGACTTGTAAGTGGACGTGTAATGTGACGGGGTGTAATGTGTCGTGCTGTACTGTGTCGGGGTGTACTTTGTCGTGGAGGCGTACGTGGATGTGGAGTGCGTTGGTGTGTAATGAGAGGGGGTGTAATAGGTGGGTGTGTGGTATGTTGGCGTGTACTGTGAACTACGTGTGTACGTCGACACTGGGACATGGTAGTTGTACTTCATCCCTGCAGCGGTTGCGACTCTGCCTCCCCCTTTGCTGTCAGCCCAGGAGGAGGGAAGTGAGAAATCCAAGAGAACAAACCAGTCCAATAAAAGTGAAGTATCCTTCGCTCTGTGTCCTCCTCCTTCTCCTCCTCGCTTGGTTATTATCCTTTAGTCTCCAGCAGCAGTATCTCCTGCTGTTTTTGCAGAACACTTCTCAAATCCTTTGCTTCAATATGTTCCAGTCCTCTCCTTCTAGCTTGTACGATCCTGTTTTTCTCACCTGCTGTGAGTCTCTGCCATCCGAATATGAAATGCTTTTTTTCACACAGTCGTGTTTGCTGTTGCACAGAGCCGTTGTCCGATGGGGAAAGCGAGAGAAGACCCCTATATACCCTCTGTAGCGCTATTTTGGGGCCTAATATCCAGTGACTTCAGCTTAGAAATGAGTGGCCCTTGTCCTGCTCCTCCCACTGTGCAGTCACATGCCCGCTGACCCTGCACCCACCCCTAGACCATAAAAAATGTTGACAACCAAAATGTTCCCAGAGTCTTGGACATACCTCTTTCCACATAAACATCAAAACAACTGTAATTATTATAAGAGTTAGATACAGTCAGATAACGGAGACTGTACCTAAAATACATCAAATGGTTTTGTGCTCAGTTATTTCTCTATTTTGGGCTTTTACAAGCAGAGGTGTACGTCAGTTTCACGCTGTTTTTGGTGCTATTAACGAGAGACATGTACTGCAGGACAAATAAACAACAGCTACCGGCAATAGCACATGATTTCATTTTGGTATGTGTTGTTGATTTGTCTACTTACGTCATACCTGCTGGTGCAATATCATCTTAGATAGAGTGGAGACATTAGAGACTGATCTTAAAAACACTTCATTTAAACACTTTCCTTTTAGAGTAAGGAGGAGTAATATTTTCGTCCACATTCCTCCTCCTGTTCCCTGTTGACGTGCACGGCCGCCGTGTGACACGTTGACCTTTGCATCACAACCAAATACACCAATAAAAATTCACCCGCGGAGGAGGTTACGTGTGGGTGTGTCAGGACCAACTGAGGGGGCAAAGCCATTAAAATGTAACCTCTCCCCTCAGATGCCACTGAAAAGTCACATGGGTGCCTGAACGGCAGCTATTTACAACACTGAACGTTTGTCACGCACTGAAATACATGCACATTTAAAACCACCTAAATAATATTGATGCACATAGAGCAACAGACTTATTTACCAGATTATCTCTGTCTGCATGACTGGTGCTGTAACATTGTGCTTGTGGCCCCAGCTGCCCCCACACAGACTTCTAAGATGGGCTGAGCTGGTTGTAACTGGTTCCCTTCGGAAGAGGGCTCGGGCATCTCTCAGATGCTGCTAATGTAACCGAGCAAATAGCGTAACTGCTTTAGGTTTTTGTTTCTCACAACTCCAACCGCTTAAGACACGGTATAACCTCGCGCCAGAGCTCATCTGCTGTAATTTCTCATGAAATCATGCATCGTTTTTTCTGCACAAAGGAGGGAGATCACATGACCCCGATTATCCCATTAGGAAATGATCGATTAATTTGTGCCATGGTACGAGTTGACCGCAACTCTGAATGCCAACATGATTCATTATTCATCACCTCTCTGCGCTACTGGTCTCTAAACAGGGGGAACAGGGGAAGCACGCTTATAATGTCTAGACAAATTGAAGTGAGAGTATTTGAATGTTCACAGCTTGAGGAAGAGACTTTTAGAAGCAGCTATCGTGTTTCACAGTCTCTTATATGGTGTTGAGGGGGTGTAGGGGCGTCCCTGAGCAATGGTGATACTCCTTCCAGCTTCCCTTGCTTCCTCTCCAAGAGAAACGAGAACCTCAGCCATTGGAAAATGTTTGTTTGTTACAGCCTGGTGTCAGGAATGGATAAATGCCAGAGAGGAGTCTCACGCTTTACAGCTTCTTGCTATACATAGCCCCAGACTGTCATTCCCCTCCCCACCAGCCCTTTAGGGTGCATGGTATGTTAGGATACTGACAGAAAAGGGAGATTTTTACATGTGTGTGGTGTTATCAGCTCCCTCAGTTTGACCTTTTAGTGAGTCAATTTGGTAAATATGTATTGCAAAGACGCAAACGCTCTAAAGGCTCAACACTACTCTCTGTTCAGGCCTGTATCCAGGGCTGTGATGCGAGTCTGCCCAAATGTTTTGACTAGACACCAAGAATAAAGTGCATGTTTTACATATCCGAATAGTTTATCTTATATTTATTGAAGTACTTCAATTATACTGTCTATAAATTTGATCTGCCGGCATTAATATTTAAAGCATTTAGGTTCTGTTGCTCTCTTTAGACCGCAAGGACTAAAAATTCTCTTTCCATTTTTTGATGCCCTAAAATAAGGTCAGACTGACGTATATCGAGACCAAAAAGTGCAGAAATCAGCTTATAAAATATCCGCCAAGCGTTAAATTTTAATGTGAGACTGTAAACTCCCCACAGACAGAAAGCTCACACTCCTGTCCGGTCCTCAGTGATAGCTGCAGCCCAGCGTGTCTCTGTGTGACAGAGCTGGACAGATTGACCAAGTCTTATTTTGACAGAACAGTTTGGTTTTAACTTGGTTGAGGACGACCAAGCAGCAACGTCCGTGACTGTGAAGTGAAGCCAATGCAGAAAAGTGCCCAAAACTGCAGTTCCTCAAACGTCCACTTGAGACTGGCTACAGAAGTGAGTCTCCATAAGCCTCTATGTTAAAATGTCCAACTTCACAGCAAAAATAAACATGTTTACAGCCTGGTACAAAATACATCTTTGGTCTCTAGAGCTGTGCTGAGGGTGATTTTTTACAGACCTCATCTGTTCAAATTATATTAAGGCTTAAAGTTATACATAACTAACTGACAGGTAAGCTTGTTAGAGCACCCAAGCATCATTCAGCACCACCAGTGATCCACGTCTTCTGCTGATCTTTAGATTAACCAGGAGGTGGAAGAACCAGTGGACCAGCACCACCGCACTCTTAGCTTCGATATTTTATATTTGACGCATTTCCACTGTAACTGTTACAGTAAAATAAATAAATAATGACCTGTAGATAATATAATAACACGAATAACATTAATCTTTAAAAAACCTCAGAACCTTTCTCATGTTGCATTTATTTTTTAATCCACTCATGAACTTTCAGCCAGACATTTCTCTGTAACAAGCAGCCCATAAATGATGCATTCACCTCATAAATGATGACACATAGCTCTCTCCTCCATGATACATTAGATATTATTCATCACAAAAGTCATCAGTATGAATATCTTTGATGATTCTGGCCCTGATATTTATCGCACTAGCTTTCTGATATTTTGCACATCAACCACAATATCAGTCACTCAGCATTCCTTCACAGGAAATGTATTTGTGTGGTTGAATCTGATATTCCAAAGGCAACTGTGAACAAAATACGGTTGACAGTCTGGTCAAGTGATTCATTTGTGTCACTTTGCAACAGTACCATGGCCCTATACGGCCAGGTATTCAGGGACAAACACTTCAGGGCACGTGAAGCTGAAGCCAAAAGAATGACAATTTTAACAGCGATCTGTCATGGAGGCTTATCGGTGGGCTATACATGTTGCAAAAAAGCCAGCTACGCATTCCTTAACACTCGGCCGACTCACGTGATGCAGGTAGGAGGCAGGTTGGTGACTCCACGGCCTAAAAATAAGAGCTGCAAAGGATCCTCTCTGTGCATAGCATGCTATGAATGCAGGCTGCCATCCTCGTAAACATTGTCGACTAAAAAGGTCAGTGTAACACAAGTCACATGTATCTGAAAATTCAGTTAAAGAATTTAGAAAACAAACTTTAGTTTCACAGCTTTGTCAAGACTCTTGGGAGGAAGGTTAAATAGAAATAGGGTGGTTAGAAAAGGAAGGACGTTTTCTCAGAAACCACCCTCCTATCTCGGGCACATGCGGCCCCATGGGTGACAACGGAGGTCATGTTATATGTCTAATAGCAGCCTGCATATATGATCACACCTGCATCAATGGACGGCAAACACCGAAGGGATTAGTCTCCATCTCTAGATCTCAACACAGGCCGGTGGGAGACACTCACTCGGGCTGTATCTGGTTACGGCACACGCATTGGGCTAAAAAAAAAGAAAAGGGTTTGAATCTAAATCAGGAGCGTGTAATCCTCTGTCATTCAGTGTGAAAGAAAGACACCATGATGCCTACGGCTGTGGAGATGGCTCTATGTTGGGAAGTTTAAATGAGGCACACTGACCCTGATATTCAACTTTTAAAAACTAGAACTGGACTTTGCAATAATTAGATTTGTAATAGCAGACCTCTAATAGAAGGTCTTGTATCGTATGTACTCTTGATTCAACTTTCCAGCACTCATGGCAGAGCTGTAAAATCGATATTAGAAGTATTAAAGCAGCTGGGAGCAGCTGTTCATTTTAATACTCAACCCTCAAGTTTTAAAACAACCACACTTACACACGCACACAAATATGGAGATGGTGGAGTGACAGCACGATGGCATGGTGGATGATGGAGTTAGAGGTTCGGTGCTCACCTGGGAGGTGATATGGCACCATTTCAGATGACAGTCTAGCCACCATCTGATTCCTAAGCCAAATCCCCATGGGCTGAGCTGCTGCCACCCAAGTGACAACCTCTGTGGCTGTGAAGTGAAGCCAATGCAAAAGTGCCAAAAACTACAGCCAGATGGTTACTTGGTTGAACTATTTTCAGTAGTAAAGTAACAAAATCCAACATCCAAATATAAAAGATAAACAGTACACATAATAAAAGTACCGCAGTTGATTTAAAGTGACATCAGCATTTTTTAATGATGTTCAGGTGGAAAATAAACAACATAACAGAGAGCAGGGAACAGTAACAGCAAGTAAGTAAGTTTGAAAAGTTTTGAAGTGAAAACAGCAGCTAATGCAGGAAAAAATCCACATGCTTTTTATTGTGCATCCTCGTGTGCATGTAGAAGATCAGTTGGCGTGAGGGGAATTCACGAACGGAGCCTCCCACACAAAGCCAAGCGTGCACATTACACGCGCCAAACCAAAAGTAAATTGAGCCATTTGCTGTTGAAAATGAGCCCGACCGCCATCTGGTCTTACATACATGGCATGGCCCTCGTGGTTCTCATGCCTCTGGACTCTTAAGTTGCTGAACCCTCCCAGTCATGAGCGCATAGTTTCCATGGGAATCGGTCCATATTCATTACCACAGGCTGAATGAATATCTATTCTTTTAACACAAAATACACGTGTTATCTCCCTGCAAATTCAGTTTAACATAAAATCATCACATAGTCTCAGTTATAACTAAAAGATAACGAGTGATGACATGTTTTCTATCAGTTAGTTTCACACATAAAGATTAGTGTATTTGTCACAAAGAGTTGTAGTCGTGCCTGAAGTGGGTATAATCTTAATTTATGAGCCAATCTTTCTTTTTAAAGCAGCCTGTCCAGCAAAGGATAAACACTCTGTGTCATAAACAGTGACTTGTAAGATTACTCTTGCACATTTAGCTCGCCCAAAAATGGGTCAGTAGCATTTACACATTGTCACTTAGCGTTTCCTGCTTGATTTCAGGGAGTCCGGAGCTTTATGAAATGAACATGTAATGGAAAAGTATACATGCGCTCTAGTAGAAATGTATTGCACATAAATTTAAGCTGTTTCTTCTCTCTTTAATTGTTTTCTGCGGTTACCTCCCTATCCTTAGAGGATCAGGATGACGTTGCACTAAGATAACCAAAACCGTGTAAACTGCTGCCTCTCCTGGGAAAGACACACCATCATAGTAGTTTCTGGTAAATACTCATGTGTAATCTTTCGTCTTCCACGCTGTGGACTGCCCACCTTTTTGCAAAAATGTAAACAGTTCAAACACAGCGTGATTCTCAAGTCTTCATTCCAGCACCACGCCAGTTAACGAGAGTATTTCTTTCTTTTTCTTTACTCCATACACTCAAGGAAATTGGACTACTATGTCATGCCATCATAGGAAAGAAAAGACCTGACTGAATGACGTGCATCAGAGAGGATTTATGAGTTGGTATACCCAATGCTGATTGAAAAATGAGCAGGTGTATCTGCGTATACCTTGCACTACAGCACTGGTGTCTTCTGTGGCTCTTTAGGGAAATTCACAAAGTTTTAGGCTCGGATGACATAATCATAGATTTTGAAGCTGGACCCACAGGGAATGAAAGTCGGGATATCTTGGCTACTTTTGCTTCAGTTTTGACCAATTTATTTTCTGCGAGTCGCCCCAAATTTATGCAACATTTACCGGAGCACCCCTGGAGTAACATGTTGTAATTACATTTTTGAAGATGAGTCACTAAGCCTAGAGAGTCTCATTAGAGCTTAAAGTCTGTTTTGCATCTCAATAAGACTTACAGGCTGTTTTTGTGCCTGCGAAGGCGGTAAGAGCTGCGGCGACGAGAACTACGGCTGATTGTGTGTTATCGTCTGCAGATGAAATGATCTCATACATGACATATAAGTCAGTTCAATTCATCTGGATGTCAGGTCAAATACAGTACCAACATATTTTTAAATCATTAATTAATGCCGTAGCTATCATGCGGACTTAAACGCTAACAGGTGCTGACTGGTGCGGGTGAATGAACTCTGTCGGCGGCCCGCTGGGAGTGTAAATGTGTTTTTTGTTCCAAGAGAAATATAACTGCCCTGGCCAAAAGAAAGGGCAGATCATCTGAACCTGGGCACCTCTCGAATGTGTATATCGTCTCATAAACACTTAACAGTCTGACATTTTCCACTGACCCCTGTAACCCAAAATTAAAAGGCTTCCAGTACAGCTCTGAATAAACAGTCAAATGAGAGGTTCGAGGCTTTTATAGACTGTTTGGAATAGTTATTTATATGCCAATTGAAGTCAGGGGGGGAAAAGTCGCCGCCCCATTAAGAGACTCTCAATGCTGCTGACATTGACGAGGCATAAAGAACGCTGCTGCCCTGCAAAGATGTGAAGGCACAGGCGATGCAGCTGTCTGGGACACAGTGAGTGCTCAGACTTAGCACAGAGGGGAGAGGGAGTAGCGCCAAGGCTGGCTGACTGTCGGTGTGAGGATTGAGTTACCTTAGCCGAAGCCCGCATCCATGGAAAAGGAGGTCAGAGGTTAAAAGTTGTGCATATGTGAGCCTAATTTGTTGATACCAGATTGCACAATGAGGACGCGCGGACATGGTCAGCGGTCAGTGAGGAGAGTGAACCTCCTCCTCCTCCTCCTCCTCCTTTGCTGTGTGCTCTCACCAGGTTGCACAAGGTTATGATGAATTAATTTCCCGGATCTGCGAGAGCTTAAGCAATGAAAGATGGAGGACATCGAACAGGTGGACTTACTAAATCTAACCTTTACTCAGCATACGAAGGACAACCGAGTAGCCGACTTTCACACAATGGCGTGCCTGAGCTGCTTGCAGCCTTTGTACAGCACACTGGCATGTGGCTGCTTGTCAGTGACAAGAATAAAAAAATATACTTTATGTGAATATGAAGTACAATTCGATCTTTGCTTCTGTCCTTCCCCAACAGGAAACACCTATGTAAATAATTGCAGTAAAATCAATGCACTACTGCAGGTCCTGCAACTACTCATGTCCCTGTGTGACTCTTTAATGAGCCTCGTAGCAGTGAGTGGACTGTAGGAAGACAAATGGGCCATGAAATATCATCCCTTTTGATGAATACCTCCATGAATTCACATCTAAATTTTATTCTAAGTCAGCTGGAAGGTCGTAGTTTGCACATTGTGTCGACTAATCCACAGTTTAAATTAAATATTCTCAAACACACTGTGACTAGCAGCAATTAGCGTTTTGACATAGAAGGAAAACGTTTAACGATTGACGTGCTTATTCTGTGCAAGACACATGATATTAATAACACATTTGTCTTAACCTTGTTGCATTATGTATGACTGGATTACTCACTACTGTAGCTATGGATATGAATGTGTAATTGTGTTGTATAACTGTACTGTATGAGTAAATAACTTGACCTGAGTTATAAGGCGCTGCAGTTAAAATGCAGGTTTTTCCGTCCGTTCGAGCCTGGGTGGCGACCTGCGGCGGTGAAATTTAGCTGGATCCAACTGGTCCGACGTCATGAGACAGCCGCCAGTCAGACACTCAGATCTGTATCTGAAACTGAGACTATCCAGGCTCTGATACTCTACCTGTTGTGTTTTTGTATTTTCTTTATTTCACGTGCCAGCTTCTAAATCGGAGTCTGACTCACAAGTTACGCTGAAAAATAGCGACAGGAAGAAGTTTAATTTGGTTTGTGACGGTTTGAGAGACTTAGACATTCAATGAGAGTGAGGGAGCGATCACCAGTGTCTGATTTGGTCTGTATGCAGTCATATGTCTTGAGAGGGTGAAGCGAGGCGGTTGCAACTGCACGGTTAGATGTCAAAAAATCCTACATATGGCCCTTTAATACATGATAATTGTAAATATGTAGACGGCAAACTTCACATGTATAATCCCATTTAATGTAAAGGTGGCTGAGAGCGTAAAGAGAAAGAGCAATGAGGTCTACGTGATGACCTCATCTGAAGGCTGCAAACAGCACAGGCCCCATAAGGCCAAGTGAAAGACAGGATATTCCCAGAATGCATTTCACAGGGGTCAATATGCTAATTTTAGTACAGCAGCCAATGACAGTTCAGGAGTTGTGCTCCAGATACAGGAGGGGCTCAGGTTACGTGGCAGAGACACGAACAGCGTACGTGCAGTAATAAAGAGAGGACAGTGGAATCACCTTATGTACAGTATGTACATAACCGAGTCCCTTTTCTTAGTTATCACACTATTGGCATCATAAAACATCGATCATATGACCGTGTTACGTGGGGTTGGTGCCTGCTTGTAACAGGAGTCCCTAAGGTCTGACTCACATTGTGGCTTTGGGAACAGACAGTTTATGATCTGAAGGCAGCGCGGCACCATCCTTGGGCAAAGTGTAGGATGTCTGAGAGGAGAACGCAGTCAAAGCACTCACCTCTTCCCTTTCACACGCAGTGTTTTGGCCCTTGCAAACACGCTGGTTAAAATAGATGTTAAGGACTTTGTGGGTTTGACTTATGGTCAAATGCATCCAAAAATAAAACCAACGCGAGTTCAGACGCCCGATCCCCTAATTATCCCGCGACAACCTATTTCTAACAACTCTTACACTGTATAACTTACACTCATGATGTAACACAGTATCACTTCCAGTGTGCATGATTATTGGTGCTCAAAATATGCTGTTCCCTCCTGTCAAGAACAGCGTCCTGGTTAAGTAATATGATTAATAAAGCATGAGCTGACTATCCTATCCTCAGTGCAGGGGTGAATTTTCATTTTGGCACCTCGGAGCTGAAGCCGTATCCATTCATAGATGCCTCTGAGGACCTCGCAGAGGCCACATCAATCTGCATAGGAAAGCTTCGGGGGACCGAGGGAATGGTGCAAACCCTGGACATATTGTACCACACCCTGGTGTCACATATTGTGCACACATTCATGAAAACGCACACATTCGCGAAGACTTAGCGCAATAGCAGCGCTGAACAAAGCTCACAGGCGGGATCAGACACACACACACACACACACACGCACATGGACAAACTCCAGGCAGGCACATAATGAAGATGAACACTTCATCTCCTACGCAGGTCGCTCTGTACGTTCGTATGTGCTAAGAATGGAGACGAGAGCGTGTGAGTTGGTGGCAGGCTATTAGCTCTGGTGTCAGGTTAAACGGATTTGGTCTGCTGTTCAGTTTTCATAAGAGCTTCCTGTCAAAACACAGATCCTCATAATCCGGACTGTCGACAGCAGTTGTTCGTGAACTGGGTGAACCTCATGTATGCCCTCAAATTCAGGTCCAGACCAGTGCAGCACCTTTGTAATTGGCTCCGCTCGCACCTGCTGACAGGTGAACACCTTATATTAGAAAACGTCTAGCTTGGAAAACGATGACGGTGCACTTAAGACCTTTGAAAGAGGTCAAACAAAATCCAGAGAAATCGATAGAAACGTGGAGGTTTCATGTAACAGCAGAAATACACTGCTGTAGTTATTAGTAATATATCTACCCAGCCATGTAGGCCTAACTGGCCGTTCTGTGGAAGACGCCTTGTCAGGAAAAACAACAACGAAATACGTACACTGGCTAAATTACATTTAGCTGTTTCAGTTCTCAGGCAGTGGGAGAATACGTACTCATCTTTTTTAAGTAACCGACTAACTCTTATTTATATGTCTAAAAGAGTGTATGTTAAATGTGTTGTAGGTAGATTACTTCACTTTGTGGTCTGAAATGTCAGAAAATAGTAGTAATAAAAAACAGTGATTAGTACGTCAGGTAATTCACTTCCATAACACTCCTTTATTATAAATAAATAAACACATCTTAGTCTCTTATTCTAAAATGCAGACATGGCTGTGAGATACACTTAAATATACTTTAAACCACATGCTCCTCTGCTGCACACAGTCCAAATCAACGAGAGATTCAGCGACTAAACATATCTGGTGTGTGGAGACCTTGAATAAGTTCGTGTTATATCACTCAATTATAAACGTTAGATAAGCTGAGAGAGCTCACAGCCAGATGGCACTAAGTTTCCATGGCGGCGCTGCCTGCCTGAGGTCTGTCCTCTGGTGGTTTAAACAGAAAGCTGTGATGTTTCACGCAGCAGAGGGAGCTGACGGACCTGCTGTCAGCCTCAACGTCACCGCCCGGGTCACTTCAAAGACCGTCTTCCTATTCAAATTCTGCCACCGCTGCATCCAGTGGAAGGATATAGACGTGAATGTCTTTTCCTCCGGGCTCATGACACACATCCTCTCTCTGTGTCTTGGCAAGAAAACAACCCGATGAAGGGAGGAGAAACACTTCACTTAACAAAAGGATTTTATTTGCCCAGCAAAGTGAATGTACAGAGTGTGCAAAGCATGACAAAATTACAAAAAGTAGTAATAGTTGCTTGGAGCTGTTTGCTGTCTTTTGAGCACTCCGGCTGCACGAAGGAGCCGGATAAATACGGGAATAAATATTCTTGTTGATCAGTTAACAGTCTGGAGCTGGGTCATGTTTTATCTCCCCGCTTTCAGCGGTGTCAGTCTCTTCTGTGTGAACATCCTGGACACTGTGGTCACCATGGTTACCGTGGTCACTGCGCTGATCCGAATCATGATTCAGCTGTGCATACTCCACCGACCCCTGCTGTGAACAAAAGAGGGAATATGAGGCTCGTGTGAGGAGACAGGCTGACTGCTTGTGATTGTGATTCATAACGCGATGCCAGCTCACTCATCTCGAACTCAAATTAATAAAATAGTGTGAATTATGCAGATTCAGAGGTGTCGAGGATCTTTGTAGCGCCATGTGAGAAACGAAGCAAAACATATAATCATGACTCACGGTGTTGGATAACACTTTATTTAACAGGTCTGTTATTTCCTCAAACTTTTCGCATCGTTTGGTTTAATGGAATAAATTGAAACAGGCGCCTACGGTCACGCTAGCAGCTGTGAGGGTGTACTTCAGCACAGTGGTGCTTTGCAACACTTCAGCGACAATACGCTGATGTTCAGCAGCAACGTCCACTGTCTTAGCTCAGCACGGCATGCCAGCATTTGCTAATTAGCAATAAGCACACAGTATCACAAAGGCTGATGGAAAGTTTAGTTTAGATTTGAACTCTGAGTAGATGATAAAATAAAGTGTTAAGGGTTGTGCACCACCTGAGAAAATATTAGGCTCTCAAAGCACCACCATTAGTGTAGTCTGACCCTGTTCAGGTTTACCCAGGAAGCAGGTTTATTACCAACAGAAATATTATTTATTGTTGACTGTTGAATCCTTAAAGGAACTGTTCAAGAAACAGAGATAATTTGTTGTAAAATTGCGCTCCCGATCTGCAATTCTCTTCCTAATATTTCCAGTTTGGAGCCACAAAGTTTTTGCACCACTCATTTCACCTCCGCTTACTATCTTTTTGTCACCTCTGAGCTCATGTGTGCGTACGCTACAGGCAAGATGTACGTAGCAGGATGTTGAAACAGGAAATGCGGAAACTTATTTTAAATTACATTTTGGCAAGCCCATAGTTTATTTTTCTTTTGATATTTTGTAGTATATTGTACCACTACAGGGGGTTCACTTATCAGCAGAGGTGCCATAGTTTGAAAAACAGTGATATAAGTCATTAGGGTTCATCCTCCAACGACCATGAATGTTTGGTTTTTCCATCTAATAGTTGACTAAATTTTTCAGCCTGGTGGACTGTATATTACCGTCTCTAGAGAACAATGTTCACAGCTACGAGATAAAGTTCTGAGTTATTTTAATTTGTTTATTTGGGCAGATCTTGATTTACACAGAAATCCTCTTGAAACCCAGATAAAGATATAATCATTCATCTGTTATTGCAAACCGTATCCCTTCTGCTGTTTCCCTGCATGCTCAGTCGACCTGCTGTGTACTGACTCATCGACTCTAAGTGAATTAACTGGAATTATTCATTTGAAGGGCAACCATGAATAATAAATGGTCAAAACTTTATGAATCAGTAAAATAAAGCGTTAGCGAGTAATACCTTGAGTTACCTGTCTACAAACAATAAAAACTGACTCCACGGGGTTTCCGTTTATTGCACTGTGTCTGTCCGTGACTGGTCTCTCTGAGCAAAGACAAGACATTCATGAGTGCGTGCGCACGCCTCTTGTGCACGCGCTACATGCATGCGATGTGTGCGTGGTGCGTGTGTTTCTACTCACGGCATCGGCCTGCTCTGGAGCACCTGCGAAAACAAAGCAAGAGGACAAGTTCAGGAAACGGAGAGAGGAGTATGAGCCTTGAAGACCGGCTTGGAAAGCCATCAACGCTGCCATGAACTCGCAGATCCCAGGAAACTGGGAGCTTATCATGCCGCACACACTCACACTCATATCTACATGCTAGTACAAACAGGTCTCTCCTTAGGGCACACTGAGCAGAGGCCGTGCCTGATATTTTCCTTTACTTTTGCTGCATCATTGTTGTTATGAATACAGCTGACATTTAAACTCTTAGGACTTATTACTACAACAATGGGCAAGAGTTTCCTTTATGGGTATGAAACAATGGAGTGTGTTGCTCACTTGGTTTTAACGGATGTACACACTGTTTGGCTCCGATTGTTAAAACAGGAAGTTCTCCTTGACGAAAGCAGGAAGTGGACACCTGGAGACTGGGGCCTTCTGTTTTAATGGGACATTCTTTCACTAACAATGCAGATGTTTACAGTTTGAGTTAATCCTGTTTCCTGGCGCGCTTTTTCTTTTTTTGTGTGTGTGTATGTGTGACCTGATTCCTTTCACCGCGTTAACGTAAGCAGAGATTTGAATGAAGAGCAGGATGTTAGCCGTACCTTGCTTGGAGTTCCGCACTTCGCTGTACACCGTGTCCGTGCCCTTTTTCACCAGAGCTGTCACGACAAATACACCATTAATTTGGACGGGCGTTGCATTTTAAGGCTGAAATATGGAAATCCGGATGCAGTCTCTCACCTCTGTTTGGATCTGCCTGTCTGGTCTGGACCTCGGTGTATTGAGGCTCTGGCTGTTGTGGAGTGGTCACGCTATTCTGGTCGTCAGACTCTGCAGAACAGCGCAGCAGCATTAATGAAGTTACACTTACATTTCATATTATTCTAATTTTAAAATGAAGTAGTATTCAAAGGCTGGTTGTATTTTAGATTTTTCTTTCATCTCATAAAAGTCAATCTATCTTTATTTCGCCCGAGGGGCAATTTGTTGTGCTGCAGCAGAACATCACATAAAAAACACAAATAATACAAATGAAATTAACAAACAACAGTAAATGATACATAAATACCCGGTACAAACATTTTGCTGTTAATAAGTCTTATAGCAGCAGGAATAAATCCGTTCTTATATCTGTTTGTCCTTGTCTGTTGTCATTTTGATAGAGAATCTGCAGCCTGACCGTGATAACGTAAAACAGGAGTTCAGGGGGTGACTTGGGTCAACCAGGACTGACTGGGCCTTCTTCAGCGTCTGACCTCTCGGTCATGAAGAGAGGTGTGGGCAATTTTGCCACACACTTTAACTACATTCTGCAGTCTGTTTTTAAACAAATGAGAGACCTGAACCAGCTCACAAAGGCGAAGGTAAGAAAAGTTTCATTGCGCAGCTTCCTGTAAAAGAACACGCGCCAGCATCAACTTGTGGCTCAGAGGTCAGCTTCGTCAATGATGGTGCCAAGGTACTCAACAGCGTGACCATCTGTGACGATGGAAGCGAGGGCAGAGGATTCATTTTACACATTAATATTAAGAAAGAACGACACACCACTCAGTGAATTCTTTCAAAACAGGGCCATGTTGCTCGTCAGCAGCGACACTATGACCAAGTCATCTGCAGTCTTAATGATGTGACGCCTGGTGTTTTGGAAATCACAATGAACTGAGCCTACGAACATGTATTGTCTGCTTGGCTTCTTCCTCTGTGCCGTAGAACTCCATTGTTGTCCAAAATCTATTAAAAAAACGTCTCAGTGAGTCGCTCTGTTGGCGTTGCTGTGAGTTAACCCCACTAGTACACCAAATGTACCCGAAGAAGCAATAGATCCTAGATCACTGGCGAGGTAGGGAAGTCAGAAAGTATAGAGAGACGGACAAACCCATAGTTGGAGTTGGATTTGTTCACCACGAGAAAAGTGCAGAGTAACACAAACCTGTGTTTCATAGAAATATGAATAAAGTGTTCATACACTCTACTCACCGGAGCCTGACACGTGTTCACTCCAGATACTCTTTCCTATCATGCCTGGAGTGGCTGCACACACACAGAGAAGGCAGAAATCAATCATAATCAATACTATCTACGAAATTAAAAGTAAAGAAAGACTTTTTCATGAGTTCACTGAAGTATTTCAGACTTTACCGTTGGCAGGCTCGTTGACCTCGGCCTGGGTGAGGCTCAGCCGCTCCGTTTTGGTGCCGGATGACTTCCTGAGACGAGGTGGACACAAAAACACAATCAGCTTTCTTAAAACAGGAAGTCGCTTGGGTGTCACCATGTTAATATACCTACTTTTGATAAGCACATGGGAAATGTTACTTACACTGATAGCTTGCCAGTTCTCTTCCTCACTGGAAGGAGTCGTCTTTTAAAGGTGAGAAAAATGATCATTGCCAGTACGAACAGGATGCAGAAGGTTGCGATAAGTCCTTTCTTCCAGCCAGCCCACTTCACTGTGGAAGACAATTAAATATATACGGATGGAATTATAAATCAATCAAAGATCTCTCACAGAGCCTGAAACTTTTCTGCTTCACTTCTGGGTACACATCAGGGGTCACATTAACGAATATTTGACAGAATTTGATTCCGTCAATCATTTTGACAGATTAATACTGCGAGTGATCTACCACAACATCTGTCTTTCTCATATTTAGTCAGTTATGTGTTTCTAAATATGAAAATATGCTGCGTTATTGTGAAAATCAACCAGATTCCCTATGCTGTTTGTGTGTCTGACTTCCGCCCAGTTCGTTCTGCTCTATGCAGACTGACGTGGCTGCCTGCGGCGTTCGATTAGCTTCGACGGCTGCAGCACACACAGAATGGGTCACATCAAACTTATTCCCTTATTTCTCAAAAAACATGCTAACTCTTGTAAAAGTAGACATCCACATCCACGATCGCCGTTCGCTGAAGGGAAAACACACCTCCGATCAGGACAGCGTCACTTCTTTCCATTTTGTTGGCTGAGTTGGTGCTCGTACAGAAGTATTCTCCTTGGTCCACTCCTTTGATTTTGTGAATCGTGTAGGATCCTTTCAGTGCCCTGGAGGTCTGGAAAGCCAGACTGCCCTCTCTGTTTCTGCGGTACCAGGTGAAGTTGATGGGAAGAGTGCCTCTCTGAACGGAGCACACAAGGATCACGTCCTGCCCCTCAGAGGCGTCCCCCATTCTGGGCAGCATGGTCAACACTGGCTTTGTCACCGGCTCTGCACAGAAAATGCACGTTAAACTGAGGTAACACGAATTTGTTTTTAATGCTTCGCCGCCATCCCCCGCATCCAACGCACCTATGATGTTGGTCGAACGTTGCAGATGCCCCGTTTCTGTCACGCTCATCTTGTGTTGGCTGTTTTTCGCGTGGCAGATGAAGTTGTTTATGTCTGATATCTTGTTGATGGCTGAGGAGTTAAAGATCGCCTGCTCTCCTGGTTTGGCCACTTGAACACTTGAAAGAGGCTTGAGAGGAGGTTGGTTGGGGCTGTGTAGGGTGTAGATGATGGGCAGAGTGCCATTGTCACTGTGACAGAGAAGCTGGAAGGGCTTTCCCAATATCAGCGTACCCCCCACCACACTCAGCACGGGCTTTGAAACATGAACTGAGGATGAGATAACAAACCAGTTCAGTCAGGAGAACAGAACAAAACACAGATAAACAAGTCAAAAAACCCCGAGGCTGTACAGCAGAACTTAGAGCTAAATGCTAATGTGAGCATTCAACCTGCCGATGGCCCAAGATTCTATCAAGATTTGATAGACGCTACAGAAAAAGTCAGAGGAACGTAAAGGTCACTAGGATCATTAGGATTAATCCTCTGGGAATCATGAATTGGACCAAAATGGTGGAGGCACATTCAGGAACTGTCACGCAGGATTTTCCATTTTTTTGGGGGGGGGTCGGATTAGTCCATTTTGGCTACAGTGGTGTGGACTACAGGGGTGTCCACCCAGAAACGCAGTGGCCTGAAGTTGAGCCGGATCCAACTTTTGGTTAAATGCAGCCCGATGTCTTGCTGGCGAGCGGATCTATCAAACCCTCGATGCGTCTCTGACACTGACACTATCCAGGTGGATTCGTGGACTAAACTCCGATACTCTGTTGTGTTCTGGATTAGTTTATTTCATATACCAGCTTCTAAATGTGAGTCGCATTTTATGCTGCAAAATAACAACACAAAGAAGATAATTTGGTTTGAGAGAGAGAAAGCGATTATTGGTTGAGAGACTTTGACAGTGAATGAGAGTGAGGGAGCGCCAGCATCGATAAAGCCCTACAACCCTACAATGACTCGCCACAGTGCCAGATTATGTCTGAATGAACCCTAAGTGGCCAACATGGCCGCCCCAAGAGCTATGCCACTAGCCAAAGTCTTTCTGGCTGCCTAAAAACATAATAACAATTGTAATTGCATTTGATGACTCACCTTTTGCTTTAACAACAACTGTTTGGCTTTCTTTCACAAAACTGCGTGTAGGAGTTGCAGCATACACTTTACAGCTGTAGTTGCCGTTGACAGAAGGGCCCGCCACAGCATCGTACGTCTTTGCACGCTTGAGTTCGACGTTATCTTTGTAGATGGAGAAGCGCATGGTGTTGTTGATCTTCTCAGGTTCATGAATGGTGACAGAGCAGGTCAGCCTGAAGTGTTCTCCCTCAAATATGTCTACGGGCTCCACAACCAGGCGTGGCTTTGAAAACAGCTCTGTTGGAAACAAACATTATACAATATATATGTGGGCTATTTCTTTTTAACTCTAGATGAGTATGTACCTAATGTTCTAACCTCTGACTATGATTGTGTGATAGGTTTCTTTGTGCACATTGTTCCACGCTGCCTTGCACACAAGCTCTCCAGAGTCGCCGTCTTGCGCGGTGAAATTATAAACGAGGTCGGTAGTGGCTTCCTTGAGGATCCTCTTGTCCTTCGTCAGGAAGACTTCAACTTTCATCGGTGGATTCACCACTTTACAGACCACACTCAGTGCATCGCCCTCAAAGACGTCTGAGGACGGGCGCACATTCATGACCGGGGAAATCATGAGCGCTGCAAGATACAACTCAGAAGAATCAGTCACACGCACATTTTTAAACATCTTTCTGATCTTTTCTTGGTGACATAACACGTCTTGATCTTATTACCTCTGACTATAACTCGAATCTCGTCGCTGCTGTTGGAGCGTCTGTCCCCAGAAACCAACCTGATTTCATAGTCACAGTATAGTAAGCTGTCTCCAACCTCCCTCAGGGCCAGGGTGGTTTCTAAAGAGTTCCCAGTTACGGCTTGCTGCTTTATCATCTTTGGCCCTCCGGACCGAAATCTTTCGTAAAACCGGAAGATGAGTACTCCTTTCTCCTCTGGAGCACTACAGGCGGCGTTGAACTCCTCACTCTCATACGGTGTGGTCTTATTCAAATACAGAACCGGGGTCTGCAAGCCTGAGGACAGGAAAAGAACCCACAGGACAGGCATTACTCCAAATACTGTTCAGATATAGTACATAGATGAGCTGGCTGGGTTTGAGGCACGGCTGGGTGCCAATCAGGAGCTAAGATGGAAGTTTGTGGCTCCCGTCTTATCTCCTGATTGAAGACTTTCAGGTACATTGTTACATTTTACTGCACGTGTGAGACAAAAGCATCAATAACGAGCCAACTATCCAAATGCAAACAAACTAACAATGCTGCTTTGAGACACCAATATGTCGCCTCAATCTCCAACTTTACCTGTGACTGTGAGTTTTTGGCTGAGGCTGGCTCTGCTCTTGTCCTTGACTGTGACGCGACATTCATAACTCCCAGAGTCGGCCGCTCTGGCTGGGTTGATTTCATACTCGATTTTGTCTTCCGTGGTGGTAGAGGAGTTGATGACGACGCTGTCCCGCGTGAGCTGGAAAGTATGCGTCAGGTCGGGGATGTTGTTGTGACTGACGCTGACCTTGCAGCTCAGGATCACCGGTGTCCCGCTCTGAACTGTGTTGCTTGGTAGGAGTGCAAGGCCAACTTGATCTATAATGTATGCTGGAGGTCCGCACAGACACAGACACATGCGTTAGGAGGAAATCATTAGGACTGCAGGTCTTGTTTATGTAAAACCAACATCAGGGAGTGTACCAGTAATACAATACAGCAGTCTGGCTCTATTATTCTCTCTACAATAAAGGTGAAGTCTGAAGGAAGGCGCTCCCTGGCCACCCGTCTACTGCAGAGTAAGCAGGAGCTACTGAAGGAAGGAAAAAGCTTCGACAAACAGCGTCTGACCCTCCCTGCTGCCCTGGAGAGCTGTGTTGATTTATCCCAGCGTCTGCTCTCCCTCAGCAACAACAGCACAGACTAACCTGCCTCAACAGCTACGAAACACTCGCTTAGTCCACATCCTCAAAGTGCTGCTGCGGTGAAGAGAGGCAGACTGAGGATGACTGTGCTAACTCAACCTTTGCAGGAATAGTTATAATAATCTAAGATTGACACCACTTCCATGACCAAATCTGAGGCTACAGCCAGCAGCTGCTTACCTTAGCATAGCTGAGCTTAGCACAAAACATTCAACATCAATTATATTCAATTGACACGTCAGATCTCTTTTGTTTAACCTGTATAAAGATAAAAGTGAATAAACAATAATTCATCCTTTTATAGGCAGGTTATGTGCCCGACTATTTCTTGGCCTCGGGTGGTAACTTGCATCCTCACGCTGACAACAAGACTTGAAGCTGAGCTTTAGAGATGCTGATAGACAGACTTTATTACCTTCAGACCTTGACACAAGCTAGCTTTTTCCGAGCCGCTGTCTGTAGTCTTATACTGGCCGGACAGACATGACAGAAATATCAATCTTTTCACCGAACAGGTGTCTGCCTCTCTAAGGGCTCCAGATAAACTCAGACACAAGAAGAAAACAAGACAGAATAAGCATTTCAAGTCAAACTCGTGCTGTTTGAAAGCTATTCGGCGTTTAGGAGGTTCATGCTGATTTGAAAGATTACCCAGCTTCACCTGCGACGACTAAAAATAGCTTCAATCAACTAAAACTAAAGACTTGACAATATCAGCGAGGCCGGGAGTGCATAATACGATGCCCGCTTCCTGCAAGAAAAATAACCGTGTGAGGTAAAAATAGTTTTGTCTAATACAGCAAGGACTGGATAACCTGAAACTGTCTCATTGCTGGATAAACTACAACCCTCTGGACCAATTATTAAGCAAGCGTGTGCTGTACTTACACGACTGTCCTCTGTCACATTGCCCTGTGTTTGGAGAGAAGGGAAGAAATAACAGGAGTGAGAATCAGGAGGTTTAAGTGAACATCCTCAAAGCAGCACAAGAGTGAGTCCTTACAGAAGTGCAGAAGGAGCAGCAGCAGCAGGTTGGGGGGTCTGGAGTCCATCCTGAGTGATGGTGGTTCACTGCTGTAAGATTAAAATACAGAGGGATGAGGAGACGGAGGCCAGAGGGGCAGTCAGAGGGACATGGGAGGGATAAAGGAAGGGAGAGGTGGAGTGTGTGCAGGGTAAACTCTTGGTGTTGTGGTGGTGGTGGTGGTGGTGCTGCAGGGGGGGGTGTGTTCCTCATTTTATCAGACTGCATACTTCTTATGCTGACACCCGGACCAGGAAATGGCTGTTACTTCCTCAGGAATCTGCCACTCGCTCTGTTCTTATTAGTGCGTGTCGGAGAGACTTGAAGAAACCTTCTGACCCCGCAAACCTCCTCAGTTCTCCCTCAGCATGGAGGCTGTTTCTTACATAATTAAACGGCTCTATGTAAATGAGCCATTTAGATCTAACTGCGTACTCTGTGACAGCATTACAGCTCTCCCGATAGCCAGCCACAACAGCAAACACATCAGGAGTCTTGCCTCGCTCTGCTTTGCTTTGCCCCCAAATCTCACCTCTTAAATTGTTTATATCATCTGCTGTTTCTTCAGCGAACCGCAGGGAATTCCCACAGAGTCAGAATACGATCTCCAATTAAATAAATTACAGCACAAGCGTAACCAAAAACATGCAGCGTTTTGACAAAACCACCTATCACCTCACAGCCCGTCACATTTTCCTCCTCAGAGCTCATTCCCCTCTCGATGAAACCGTGAGATGAAACCGTGATGGAGCCGCTGAATCATTTATAAGACACAAACTAAGATCTTAGAAACTGTCAAGGTTTGACTGCAGGCCGCGCGGTGATGATTTATATATGATCAAGTGTTTTGGAAGAAATACTCAACATAAGGGAATTTCAGATTAAATAATTATGGCTGCAACTTGTTGAATCAGTCGTCATCAAATTAAAAAGTGTTGGCCTATAAGAACCTCAGACTCAAATGGCGGTTTCAGATTTTTGTGAGAAGGCGATTTAACTTGCATTCAAACTCAAAGGATTTTAGCATGCAAGTTCACGCAGCAATGTAATGCTGTGTAGCGCCTTGCAATCCTTAACTGTGACCACTAAGAGCTGCTGGAGACTAACAGGAGAAAGGGGGCTTGAAATCCCACACGGTCTGCTCTGCAGCTTTATCTGCATGATGCTCCCAGTCACTTTACAAACTACAAATGTTTTCAGGCTGTACAGACGTGCATTTTATCTACTGCAGAGCTGATGCAGAGGTGACCTTGATGGGAGGCCACCATGTTATTTCAACACAAACCGTCCTATCTGACCATGAATGGGGACAGACAGTGTGAGTGTGATTCTGCTCATCTGTTAATGAAATTATTAGTAATAAGATAAGATATGCACTTAAAAACTACACGCACATACAGCTCAACCTCAGCTTTGCATAGACATTGGTATTTGTGTTATTTAGTGTCTCCAGTTTCAGAGTTGTGGACAGTTACACGTGTGTGTTTGTTATGATTAAATTACTTATGATAGAAAAACTTGCCAAAACAGCCAAACATCAGTCCAGTGCAACAACAGGCAGAGACGTAGCAGCCAGTTAATCTTTAGCAGCAAGATTGGCGTCTGTCTTTCAGCCTTATTTCACCAAGCTCTCAACAACAACTAAAAGTCAGTCTCAGATTTACTCTCAGTGGACGGCCTCTTGCTGTCTCCTTTCATCTTTGTCATTGTCCATAGAGGCTGGTGAGCCCGGTTACATGGCCCCCTTGCTGAGCTCAGGTTCTGGCACGACACCAGCTCAGTATTCTGCCTTAAACTTCCATCATGCCTCTAGTATGAACACTCAAACTCCCCAAGTGGTCTGAGCTCGGCTAACTAAGTGAGCTAACATCGGCTAACAGTAGCTACAGTTCACATCAGTTTACTTTACTGGGTGGAGACGAACATGCTAACACATGCTAAGTTCCCTATTTTGTCTGCATGATCAGCCATCCTGCAGTTTCCTGAGGAAGGAGCCGCCCTCTCAGGGTGCAAATAGAGAGGACAGGGGCTATAATGTGACATTATAACCTGCAATTTCTTTTTTTTATTTTTTTATCTTGACATTTCAGCTTGGTTTCAGTACAACGGGCGGCTCGTCTAACAACTGCTGAGCTAACATAGCTTATGTTAGCTCAGCAGTTTGCTTTACTGTCCATCACAAACCTCTATCAATAACTCAGAGTTGAAGCAGAGCAGCTGGAAGTTAACACAGACGAAACATTTTCTCCATAAGATATGATCTAATTTGACCAAAATGCTGTCGATGTGTGACTTTGTGCTGTTAAGTGTTACGTACTTCTCACAGGTGGTGATTTTGAACCTGTTATTTTATGGTAGAAAAGTTGCAAATGTGATTTAAATGTAACTCTTGTAGGTTCATATTTTATCCAACATAGTGTTGGATAACTAACCGTAACAGATTGTGTGTTTCAGGGTAGCTTCCCATTTTCATCCACCAAGGCCAGATTGTTTCCATCCAGACATTTATTATGTATTCTTCTCTAATAGCTGATCATCAGAGCGAGGTCTGCATCATTATAAATAACATTACTCTTCTAAACTTCAGCTACAATTGCTATTTTTCTCTTAGGATTCATCAGAAATTTATACAACCACATCCTCATAACTGAGCTGACTTCTGTGCACGGCTCTGCTTAGCGGTAATCTGCTCACCTCCTCGTCTCCACTGCATTAGTATCGGTTAATGATTTGTGGAGAAGGTTAGCATTTAGTTCAATTTAATTCAGACACACACACATTCAAATAAAATAATTTTGAAATGCACCATCGTAATAGTTATTGAAAATATAGAAATGCTCACTCACCACCTGTGGGCTGTGTTTAGTGAGACAGGGTGAAGATCTACATGAAAACGTTCCTCATTTTTCTCCACGGTCAGCCGTTTCCTGAGGAAGTAGCCACCCTCTCAGGGGTGCAAACAGAAAGGACAGGGATGATAACGTGACATTTTAACCTGCGATTATTTTGCCTTCTTGACATTTCAGCGTGGTTTCAGGTCACCTCTAACAACAGACGAATTCTGCTGCACGAACATGGCGTGGGATAGTACCTGCATGCATTTACTGTATTTTCGTAACTGTAAAGAGTGTGTTGCATTGAAGGGAGTGATTGATGGTGCCCGTGCTAGTACCATTGACACGGTCAGTTCTCTGTGGGTCCAGGGCGGCGGTGTGATTGATGTCTTTGCTGTGAGCTCTACACTGCCAGCATTTCTCTCCGACCGCCAAACAGGTTTTGGGTGCTGGCTTCTGCTGGAATATGGATCCAAGCATGTTGAGATTCATTCCAGGCCCTAACTTCAACCAATCCACTGTCCTTGAGGTGTTCGTCTCAAAAAGAACAGGGTTATCCAAATTGTCGTCATCTCAACTTTTTTCAATGGTCGGCTAATTTGTTACTGACAAAGCTGTCTGTGGGTAGCGTTGAGAACTGAAAGATAAACTAACACTACATGGGAGAGCATAAAATAAATGCTGTGCAGCTCACACATCAGTCGTCTCCAGCAAAGCACTGCTAGCAATGAGAAACCACAGAGAGGACATCAAGAATGTTTTTTTGTGTGTGTGCGCGTAAAAAAACCCTTTTTGAATTGAACATAATGAACCGTGCTGATGTTTCTCTGAATAACACGAGGACATTCTGCCGTAACACATGTCTGAAGAGGAAGAGAAAATGAAGAGAGGAGCAAAAAAAAAAAAAAACCTAATTCAGACTCCTACTTTATTTAGACCTGTGGGAAATGTTAGCGGATAATAAAACACTCCATTGAAACGCATGAGATGGGAAATGTGTCTCTGCTCTGAGGCAAATGTCTAGAGGGCCTAATTACAAGCAATCAGCTCAGGCTTTGTAGCAAATCTAGCCTGAACAGTCATGCAGTCATGGGGCCACATATTGGAACAAATGGGCCAATATAACAAACCAAAAGAAAAGTACTGCAGGCAAGTTTTCATCCGGACATAATGTTTCTGTTTCCGCTACACGTTATGTCTTTTGAGTACACGAGTGCGTTCACACTGTCTCATAACTCATAGCGCTGACCCTTCTCGATCTCAGTGGTCGCCATATTGAGGAAGCTTCTGGAGCTGAAGTGGTTGCAGTGAATGCCGCAGTATACGAGTATACAAATGTAGGTTGCACATATGTTGTATATTTATGTTTCAGCAGTCAGATGTTGGTGCTAATGTTCAACAAAAAGGAAGAAGAAAAAGTGGTAAAATGTGGCATACATCTCCGATAAGTGCACAACGGTAGTGCTTGAATTGAGACAACACTACCCTGCCGAAATTACTACGCCAGGAAGTACATCGTGTACGCAGTGTACTGCAGCTACAGATTGTCATTAGAAGCCCGACAGGAACACATACATGCCATGGTTTGGGTTCAATACTGAATACTTCCTTAAGGTTAGCAGAGCTTCGTCATCACGGTGACAATAATAAACACAGGGTTAAACTGCAAACTGTCTCCTGAACATGTTTTGTTGTTCTTCTTTACGTCTCTTTTTCTGACGCTTCGACTCATACTTACCTAAAATGGCGCACTTGATGTCACTAGATTGCATAAAAAGGCCGTCATCTTTAGGACGTTTGCTTCGTCCGACTGACCAAATGTCCGGCTTTGGCCAAATGTTCACTTTACAAAGTCACTCTCCATCTTCTCCACCTTGGCCTGGTGTGTTGTGACAGACTGCGGCCACTTGTGTCCCCAGAGAGCTTCTGCACTTCATACCCGGCTGGATGATCCAAGACCGGGAGCGCTGTTGATGAAGGTCGACATGGAGATGTTTCCGCCTCTGGCACAACAGCCTGCAGGAGGCAGGCAGCGTGTCGCTACAAGGCAAATCTTTGAGGCTACCTGTCTCACATAACCTCAGGCCTAACCTCACCTCCATCTGTCTGTCTGTTCGAGTGTCATGACTGTTCCGTTTCACTAATTTATTTAAATTACTGTATTTTATTTTTATCTTCCTCACACTCCATTGCTACTTTTCCCTGTTGTCTTTTACTTAATTTACTGTTACTAAACGGATCTTATGACAGACACTCTCTCTCTCTTTCTGCCTCTTTCTGTCCTCCTTGCTCCACCTAGCTCGTGTCTGCTGAATCAATAATAAATGATCTGAGAGGCTTGGCTCTCTGCAGCCGCTCTCTCAGGGTTACCGGGGAGAATCAGACAATGCTCCAGGTCCTGGTACAGCAGCAGGTTTACAGTAAGACAATGAAGCCGAGGTGACACACAGAAAAAGACATGCTCATTGTTCCGTGCTGAAGAACATTAACGGATGTGTGCATTGCCGCACAGCCGACCTTCAAGCCTCCACTTGTCGCTCCTCGACACAGCACATGTATCAAGGCGTGCGCTGCGTGGACAGCTCCATCTGAAATACCGCGGGGGGGCTGCTGCTCTCAGGTGCCTGCTGTGTGCTCACTCCCCACAAAAACCTGGATCCCAAGGCCCTCCTCATGTTCACATGCTGGTTTGAACATGAGCCTAATCCTTTCTCTCTCTCTTCTTGTTAGATCCACCCTGCTGAAGTGTCCTTGAGCAACGCACTCCAGGGATGCTGTTCTGTTGCAGATCCTGGTGGGGGTAGAGAGAGGACCACATCTGTGTTCCTCTCAAAATCTATTATGCAGGCATCAAACAACATAAAAACTAATTGCCGTGTGATTCAATCAGTTCTCCTGAAACAGCTTGCTTTCTTCCATTAAACGGGCAAAACCGGAAACAGCCAGGTAACATCCCGATGTAACGCAAATGCGAAAGTGAATTTCATGAAAATGTGCAAAAGAAAATGCAGAATAATGCGTCTGCAAACATTTTTGAACCTCAGCTAAGAGTAAAAAAATTCTTGCGGTGCTGGAAGTTTGCTTTTCTTTCATTTTTCGGCACTCAGAGGGAAACACGCACGTGTTTAGCCACAAATATCAAACGTTCAGGGCGCATTTACACTCGATCTATTTAATACAACCTCGGAAATGCTAAAACGCTATCTGAAATCTGTTCATTTGAGCTCAAATCTTAGATTAGAACATTTGGAGATCCATGTGACATCAGATGGGGAAGCCGCAGTCATGGAGTTTCAAGATAATAGTGCCGTGAACATCGGTGGAGAAATATCTCTAAATATCTTCCTCAGAACAGAGGCTCTCCAGAGAGGAGAGTCTTTCTTTGGGCTCTCATGCATCATGAGAAGGATGTCGGCTTGTCTTCAAAGGAAAGTGCCGACAGCTGCCGCCACATTGGTTGTCCTGCTTCTTCCTCCTCTCAGCTAATCTTAAAAGTAAGACGCAATCAGAAACACAGGAACTAAATAACCATGCAGGACGCCGGGTGAGACAAATCAGAGACGGGCGCGTAATCACAAATTAGGTGGGGAAACAAGGCAGGAAGTAGAAATGCAAGACAGACAAAACAGGAAACTCAAAACAAACTCAAAACGGTTACACAAACGACACCAACCTGTCAATCAAAGCAACCACGCTGTTAATCCTGCATAACTTTAAGCCTTAATATAATTTGAACAGTACAGTTGTCATGAATGTGGAAATTAGCTACAGAGACCAAAACTGTTGTATCAGGCTGTAAACATTTTTATTTATTTATTATTATATGGGGGCTTATGGAGACTGACTCGTTCTGTAACCAGCCTCAAGTGGACATTTGAGGAACTGCAGTTTTTGGCCACAGAGCTTGCCACTTGAGGCTGACACATCAAAATATTTACTGCTTGGACTGTAGCCCTAAACATGCGTTCATCTGTTTGTTTAAGAGGGAAGCACACACAGAGGTTGGCCTGATGTCATGTGATACTCCCATCAGTCACTGCAGTGTCGGCCAGTGACGGTATCAATCCCCACGAGAGCAGCCCCAGCTCAGTTAATCATGATGGCTCTGATTAGAGCGTTCATTTAACCCGGTGTTGCCTTCTCTGGGAGAATCTACTCACAATCAATAAGTATCATGTTAATTCATGGGACTAAAAACAAACTGTGCAATCACTTTACAGGTCTCGTTACCGAAACTGTAAATGTGTTTTGTGTGAGCAGCGAGAAGAACCCGCCTACCACAAACTGTCTCCGAGTGACACAACACTTCCAAAGTGTTCCAAAATGTTACCGTCTGCCTGCCATCGCTGGCACCGAAACGTTTCACGCTGCAAATGTGTAAAAACTCTGAGTCTTTTAAGCTTCTTTTCACTGTTGGAACATGAGACTACTCCACAAATGCAGATAGGGGTACGGTTAGAGGTACAAGGCTTGACATTTTTGCTTATTTTCTCAGTAAATGTCAATAACAGCATATATTTAAAAAGGGGGAAAATACCAGCACACAGGAGAGAAGCTGCTGGGGAGAAGTGTCTTAAAAGTAAAAGAGAAGCGGGGAGAGAGTCATTTATTATCGTGAGTTAGCACTGAGCATTGCATAACGTCCAGCCTTTGCTGGGATTTGCCTTTATAGCGGAACGTGTCTCATTTTGGAGGAACACTAATTAGCTGGAGAGAAAAATAAAATAATATGTCTGACAAAATGAAGTTAAAATGGATGTTCTAGGCTCAGAGGCGACCTCTGACACCTCCTGGCAAACTAAACGGTGAAAAATGACATCGAGTTTTTTTTTTCAAGTGTCTCTTATTTATTTCAGCGGCGCATTAAAGTGGTAAAAGACTTTGTTTTACTGACTCTGTGTTTCTCATCAGAAAAGAGAAGTAAACGTTTGAAATGGTCCTTGAATGCGAAGGAAACAAAAAGTCTTATTTACTGCCAACGAGCTTTCGTCACATGTACCCAGAAGTGACTGCAGGGGGCCCAATTAAACACTCGAACCTTGCAGCACCATAAATAATTCAACTCTTAAGAATGAATTCAAAAAATGCTTCCCAGTCTTACTGCGTGCAAAGGAAAAGAATACTCTATACGTCTTGCTAAAGAACCAAGAGTTAACACGTAGAAAATGTTTTTTTTCCTGGTTATTTGCTCCAAAATATGTAATTTTGTTTTCAGCATCCGTATCTGCGTTTTCTCAGTGGAGCAGTGCTTCTGGTGACGTTTGAAGCACTGACCAGAAGAGCCTTGGCGACCATGGCACACACGGACTGTCACATCTGTGTCCGATTGAATTTAGCCATTAAAAAAACAGCCTTCATAAAATGTTTTGGATGCATATTGATGAGCTGATGGCACAGTGAATGCTAATAATCACACGTGAGAAAGGCCTAATTGTTAACTTCAGGCTAACTGTGTGCGAACTGGACGCAGACACACTGACCACGTGTGTTTGTTTTCAGCTCGTCCCCTCACTGATGTCATGACCCGCCATCGAGTCTCTCTCTTCGGCTTCCTCGTCTCAGTGCATTCATGAAGGAAGTTCATTAAGCTCTGGGACGGAGCGTGGAAAGAAACACTAATCATTTGTTTTTGTTCTTTCATTCTCTCCGAAGTCGGGATCGTAAACTCGTGTCAAACTTCATCACTCAGCCTCGCTCTGCTGTGTTTAGCATTCAGTTAGCCGAAGGTTAAGCCAGGACAGAGCAGGTAGGACTGCTTCCACGTCTGATCTCTACCTCTTATGTTGATTTATTTTATTTTTTTTCATTTCATTCCTCTACAAAGCCCCTTTGCTGCACAATCTTGCAGGAGACTCCCTGCATGAATAAAATTAGATTTGATTTGAACAGCCATCTATTCCTCTGGATACCTGTGTTGAGAGTATTTGTTCCATTTCATCATACTTACTTTTTATTTCATCATGTGTGTATAAAAGAGCAGAGTGTGTGAACGTGGTGAACTCAAAAGTCTGGATGAGTTACAAAGGCTCTTCAGGATAACCCGACGCAGACACAAAAACATACGGCGTAATTCAGTTACCTACGAATACATATACAATCTTTGATGTGGGCAGATTTAAAATCCAATGAATGCATCTGTAGAGTCCACTGTCAGTACAGGAAAGACTCAGCAGGAGGAGGGAGGAGAAAATAAAGGATATGCGAGAGGCGCAGAGCACTCGACTGTCTGCTCAGCTTGAGGAGACCGATTACGGTGCTAAGTGGAGGTGAACGTCTCTCAGCCTCGACATGGAAATGAGACCCAACAGAGGATCGAACCGATGGAGGGAAATGGGATGCTGGAGGAAGAAGAAGAAGAGTAGGTAAAAAAAAATGGCCTTAACCTTGACCTGACTCACCTGAGGAAATAATGAGCACAGCAGATAAAAGGACCGACCTGACAACACAGAGTCAATAATCAACACATTATGTAACTGTTTTTCAAACTTGCATTCCTCCTCCGTCTATTCATTTCGTCGCCACAACGAAAACTTGCAGCAAAAAAATACAGAGGCAACGAGGTGACCTTGGGTTGCTGCTTTATGGCGCCGAGCCGCAGAATACTATTCTCTGAATGACGGGGATTTTTGTTTAAGGATGATCAGAGAAAAATTCTGACCAGAATATAATGAAACTGTAACCATAGCAACGGCTCCGCTTATAATGAGGCATCTGTCAGAAAGCCCGTCTACCTTTGTCTGTTTCATGACAGCGGGATCAAAAGACGGGGAATGAATTCCTTTGATTTCACCGGTTTAATAGGACCCGCCGCTGGAAGGAGGGTGAACCTGTGTCGTGTTACATGAAGTCAAAAGGGAGGATGATGATGATGATGAGGGGGGCCGGGCGGCAGGAGCATGAGGAGGCAGATCCCCCACAGATACGTGCTCTGTCCCCTCATGTTGAATCACAGGCAGACAGTTAGTTTTCCCATCAAAGGGACAACTCTCAGTTTGGGCGAGAAAGTTTTGCTGCCAGTCATTCATGTTCGGCCAGGGGGGAATAATTAAATTATTATGTGTCACATAATCCACAGAGCTCCGACCTGGAGCATCCGTGATCACTTTGAACGTGAAAAAAATCAACTTTAAACAGCACTGTGTGTCTCTGTGTTCACTGGACAAGCAGTCAGCCCTGGTGGCTGCAGACTGTATTACAGCAATTCTGCATTTGCATTTGAGCTACTTCTCCTTTACTTGAGCTCCTCCGTTTTATGCCACACCTGCCACTGTTGATGCAGTCGCACAGTCTGTCGGGATTTGGCTTGGGAACCGGAGGGTGGCAGGTTCAAGTCCAGCGTGGACTCCAACAGCTCTGTGTGGCTGCCCATCACTCCACATTTGTCTAGGAGACTTAATAACAGAAATTGCACCAATGCAAAGAGAAAACTAGAAGACTAAAACATGGAGAGGAACCTAACAGTTTATTCATCTGTCCATCCATTATCTGTAAGTTCTTATCCTCATTGGGGGGTACACCACCTGAACAGGTCGCAAATTAACCACAGGGCTGATACATGGAGAGCAATCACACTCACAGTCAAATCCTACGGGCAATTTAGAGTCACCAATTAACCAATTAAGTGCATGACTTTGGACTGTGGGAGGAAGAACGCGGAAGACTTACAATCTCAACAAATGCCCCAGGTTTGAACCAGGAAGCTTCTTGCTGTATTGATATTGAATGCCACAAGAACACAAACATTTTCTGCAGAGCAATAAAAATATATATATGCTCGGTACTTGTAAGCAAAAAAGGTTGTGTTACTTCTTCCACCTCTGCTTCTATACAAATCTTCTGATTGCCGGTGGCAGCACTGAAGGCACCGCGGCTGAGACACACTCCAGTCAGTGAGTGAGGAAGAATGTTTCACTTTACATGATTTGTATTGACTTAAATGGAAGAAACCTTTCTCTGCAAATCCTGTTGTTTGTAATTTTTCACCTTCCTAACATTGTTTTTTTTTCCCCCCCCCAACTGAGAGCGAAGACTGCTCGCCATCTGGTGATTCATTCTTCCCTTTTAGGAAATTTACAAACTGCTGAGTGACTGAGAGACTCTGCTCCCATAAGGCACGCAACTTTGAGGATAAAATTGCAGTAAACAGTGCACGGTGTGATTAAAGTTTTAAATCTTTTTGTGTTGTTGGTGACAAATTCATGTTGCTTAAATGTGTTTGAACAAAAGCTTTGCTTGCCCACTGAGCCTGTTTGTCATTTTTAAACTCTCAGATGTGCAGCTGAAACACGCACTGAAGCTCTGCGGATGTTTAAATCCATTAAAAACGGGAGTACAAGCGTCTTCAGGTTATGCCCAGAGCTCACGTTCGAATGCTCAACCTCTGTGCATCCAGGCTGCACGTAGAAATGAGCTGAGTTTAGGAGGAAATCTTTAAAAGCAGAGCTCTCTGCACCAAGATGCACAGATCGTTCAGTAATTAAGGTCCGAAGCAGCCCTACACCTTTCTTTTCCAATCGAAATCAACTCTTTGGACATAGCTGAAGCTCCTGATGTCACCAAGTGTATCGACAGCCGCACAATAAACACATTTGAAGCTATGAAACATACATTAATGGGCCATTAAAAGTATTTTTTTGGAACACCCTCGGCGGGTGAAAAATGAAAGCAAGGGAAGAAATATGAAGAGAATTCTGGGCAAATCAAATTCCCTCAGATGAAAAATGTGAAAACCCATGCTGACCTCCCCTGGGGGGCGGCTCCCGGGAAATGCCTTCACTCGGGGTCTTTCAACTGCAGCAAAGCACGGAGACCTTTGCGCGGCGATCAGATTTGAGGCCCGGTGGCACAGTGACACGATGCGGGAGGGAGGCTGAACGAGGGAGTGACACGCTGCGTCGGCTTCCAATTAACTTGAAACAAAAAAAAAAGTCCCATTGTTTTGAAACACAGACGTCCCGAAGCCCCCTGCGACACACGTTGTGGTTTCATCTTACCCTTTTTATACCAGATATGTGTGTCTCTCCACTCTATACCGCGCGCACAACCTGTTACTGCCATAATGCAGCAGCAAGGAGATGAAATCAAAGTATATTGATGTGTATGCTTTACATGAGATAAGATAAGATGCTGGTGTTGAAGAGTCTGACAGCTGTTGGAATGAAGGACCTGTGACAGCGCTCCTTCGTACATGGTGGGAGCAGCAGTCTGTTGCTGAAGGAGCTGTTTAAGGCCTCCACAGCCTCGTGCAGGAGGTGAGAGGAGTTGTTTGCTAACGTCCTCCTCTCCCCCTCTTCCTCTGTGGAGTCTAGGGGACAGTCCAAGACAGAGCTGGACATCTTGACCATTTTTTTCCAGTCTTTTCCTGTCCCTCTCGGTGCTTCCTCCTCCCCAGCAGATGACTACACAGAACAATGCAGATGCCATCACAGTGTACAGGCCGGACTCTACATAGGACCTTTTAATGTTTTTTCACAGCCACTGTAGTTTGTACTTCATACTTGAACCGAGAGGGAGAGGTGAGGGGTTTTCAGTCGGTTGCAATCTGAAACTTAAATTCGACACACTGGCCCTTTAACTATGAACAAGCTGCTTAACTGCTGAAAAAACATACTCGATACTTAATTACTCACTACTCACTTTTTGTGCACTCCAAGTGTGGTGCTACATCAGTGACGCCTCATGACTATCTGATCGTTATTTATCAGAACCCCCCAAACATATTTTACATTTTAAAAGACGAGGAAAGAGAGGGACGTTTTTTTAAAAGTAAAAACACAAAACAATGATTTTTGGACATGTAGCTGACATGTCAAAAAGAGATTAATGAACAGTTATCAGTGTGCGGAAACTGTATTTTCCTTTCCGCCGTGTCTTCAAATGTGTTTTGGAAGCTGTACAGGAACAAACAGGAGGTTTCTGCCTGGATCTCAGGCTGCACGCAGACTTGAGAGGCATCCAAAGTTCAGAGATAACTCCAGGCCAAGGCAGTACAACCGCATAAGCACAATCTTCAAAATCACCTCTAAAATGCCTGACATCCAGTAAAAAAAACACTAAAACTGAAGAGGTAGGGCTCTTTTACCTCCTTTATATATATATATATATATATATATATATATATATATATATATATATATATATATATAAAGACATTAAAAAACATTTTGCAGAAGCCGAGGTGAGGAGAAATAAAAGTGCGTATAATCGTCAGGGGTCTCATTTCAGCCCTTAGAACAGACAAAAAGCATGACTGAACAAGCTTTTTAGTATGCAAGCAACTATACTCCAGTGTTGCAATGCACCAGTCCTGTCATTCATGCTAATCATCGCCAGCAACTGAGACAGAAAAAAAAGTATTTCCAGTGGAGTGTAGGCACACATAAACTCCTTTCAGCTCATCTTACGCCCATCCCGGTCCACTGTGACACATCTCCTACCCCCCCCCCCCCCTCTGCAACAGTTAACAAGCTCAGCTCGAGCAGGTGGAGGTGGAGTGAGCAGCGGGTGACAGCTCTGGCAACGCGTTAAGGGCTATCAGGAGTGGACTTGCTGCACCTGCTTTAAAAGCGTCCTCCTCTGTTTGGCGTAGAGGATGCCGGGAAACGTTGACTTTTGGCAAAGATTACGGCGCTCACGTCTCGCTTCTAATTAATCCAGTATGTGCACTGTTGCGTGAACACAGAGGGCACACCCACTCGTGCGTGCAGCACGCGGGCAACAGAAATGCAAAGGAGCGAGGAGTAAGGAGGCTGAGGAAGCACATGGGGGCTGTTTTCTATCGCATTATGCGTCTTAATGCTTGAGAAGCAGAGCTGCAGAAACAAGCAACTCTGACTTACTTCTATTTACCTGCCCTGTACCTGACCTGCCAGGAACAATAAACAGCTGCACGTAGGCGTGCGTTGGTGTGTGTGTGTGTGTGTGTGTGTGTGTGCCACAGACAGCAGCAGCAGAGCCGACCCCAGGCTTTGATGACCGGAGGCTGGAAAGACTCTTCTGGTGTGAAAATGGCCTCCTGACTGATGCATGGACATAATAACCCGGGATAAAAACTTGCCGCGCACTCATCCACGCTCAATATTTCAGATGGGCTTTAAAGGCACGGACATTGCTGCTGCTGCTGCTGTGCAGGCTTGTAATTTGTGATGCTGCAGTGCTTCATGGAGTAAAAAGATATTAAAGATATAAAAAAAAGAGTTGGATTCATCCAGCCGAGAGGAGACGAGCTGACGCAGATATTTCCGATGGCAAACATGTCAAAGGCTGGTGCAGCTGATGCCGTACGAGCTCACCCAACCTGCCCGGGATGCTGCAGGAAGGCCAGGGAGGACGGGGCGAGGCATTGGCATCTACCCACAGGTCTCTCACTCCTACATTAGCATGACAATGGCATACACAGAGGTGACGTATAGCAGCAAATGGTGTTTAGAGCCGAGAACAAAAACACATAATCCCAGAGGTTTCAATTATACGATTTAATTATAGCAGCGGCTGAGCACACTGCATTCATGTCTGCCGCGCGGTATCAAGCCAAATACATGTGCATGCTATGACTCAAGGGAAAAAATATGCAAAGTAATGCAGAGGCAAGAACAATAGGCCCGTGTGTACTTTGCAGTGATACACAGGAGGAGTCAGATCGTGTTCTTTGATGTGTTTTCTTTGGGCCCAGTAACGGCAGCTGTTTACTTTATTGAGTCTTTCTGTCTCCGCTGCAGCTGTACGACAGCTTAACGGACCGACGCACCGTTTGACGGCCTTGATTTCGGCCTCTTTTGATCACAATTTCATTCGGCAGAATTATTTATTAGCAGAATAATTCATGACACGCAGCCGATTACAGTCTGGTGGTCGAACGCCGGAGTCGAAACAAAGTCGAAGAGAGCGGGAATCATCTCAATGCTTTCATTTAAAGAGAGGGTTTGTGTTGGCTGTGCTTTCGGCCTCATTTGATACATGTGAAAATAGGCCACATTAAATTGTTGCTTATGTGTGGGGGGGAAAAAAATCGCACAGACCAAAAGCAGAGCAGCCTGCAGTCAGCATTTATGGGAGTGTGCGGCTGCAATCTGTGTGTATTCAGCAGCTGATTTACTGAGGCGGCGGCTCATTACGCAGTCAGCTCCCGGACTGATCCCGGTACTGAACCTGCCAGTGAAGGAGAGCTCATAGGAGCAGGTCAGAGGTCGGACTTGTGTTAGATCACTAATCACAAAAAAGAAGGTGATGTTGATCACACGATATTTACTTTGGCCAACTCCGCCATGATGAAATGAAGAAATATAATCAGTGATTATTAAAATATTAGGAGGAGAGGAGGTGAAGTTTAAGACAAAGACAAATGAGACACGTAAAATGATCCTCCGGGTTAAATGAGGTCACTTCCTCTAATTGGCTAATCTAAAAATCGGCAAAGACGTGGATCACGTCTGGGACTGGGTGCTCGCATAAGCCACCTGTAACAGCAGCCACCTGTCAATCAAAGCGGCCACACTGTTAAATCTACATAACTCTAAGCAATTTGAGTGAGTGAGACGCGAGCGGACGCTCGAGGAGCAGCTTTGCTTCACTTCACAGCCACGGAGGCTGCTTGCTTGTTCAGATCGTGGCGGCGCGTCGGCGTATGCTACAAATAAAAGGGGAACAGTCGAGGATCAAATGCGGGCACAATGAGGAGTGATGCAACCGCTCGCAAACTGTCTCCGGCCTGAAGTATCTGCTTGATAACAGCGCGCGTTTGGGGCTGAATCCGTCACCTGAAAAACAGACTGTAGAGTAAATGTAGCGCCCTGTTTTAAGAATGCAGAGGACGGATGGAAAGAGTTGAGGCTCGCGTACTGTACACAGGGCTAAATTATGTTGAGCAGAGCCGAGCACAAGAGAGACTGACACCTGCTGCAACTCTGATTCCCCATTTGAGATAGAGAACAAAGATCGAGGGTTTAAGCTGCAGTTCTCACTCTCTGCATCTGATAATAAAGCGGCTCGGGTGCTGAATTATTAATAATAAGTACTTTTCTTCCACAGAACAGGGATCAGTGCCCCACAGGGGGTCCTCTGAGTTGCCAGCGCCATGAAAATCCTAACCGCAGTACTTTGTTCAGCTGTAATTCTGATATCCCACATCGGCTTTGTAATGCACTCCGTCAGTGGAAACATCCATTGTCATGGCGCTTAAAGAAGTTCTTCTATATATTAGTGTGCTTTGAAGTAAACTTTTATGGTGCTTTGGGACAAAATGCACATGAGGAGACGGTTCTTGTCCCTGTTAGAGACTCAAGTGTACCAGAGAAGATCTTCTTTTGATTTGATTCATTTCAAAAGGTGCTGGTTTGAATTTGAAACGTGTGACAACTACAGCGCGGCTTCAGTTGAGGAAAGACAAACACGCTCTGCTTAGAGTGTAATTAAGGTTAATTAAGAACGATAATGTGTTTAAGGCTGGAGAAACACGTGTGAATCATATCACAACGCGCTCGGCTGTCAGACCGTGGTTGGGAAGATGTCGAAGTTAACCCTCTAATCCTTCCCACAGCAGCTGACTCTGAGACACTGTGTACTGAAACACACACCGTGCGCGTCTTTCTAACCAAACTTCCACTGCTAATCTGCTCTGTTGCGCCTCCTTAAATTCACTCATCCTTGACCACTCACACCTTACACACTGCTCTTCCCCAAGAGTGCTACACTACTGTTACAACACCGGGATAATGACATAAGTATATCCATTCGCAAAGCTAATAGTTGACCTGTTTGTGTATGAATTATAATTTTCTGCAATCTTGAGCCGGTGCATCTTTTCACAGTAACATAAAAAAGTTCACATCCGTCTCACACAGTCGTCAGTAAAAGAAGAAAGAGCAACACTTGAAAGAAGAATCGTCTTTTAACTTCTCGTCTCGGCTTTGCACCGCTCGGTCTCTTGATGATTTATCTAATATCAAGGTATCAAGTATAATATACTGTATAATACATAAAAAACATGTCTTTCTCTGCAGGTTTCACTTGGTAACTTTCCAAGGAAATTGAGTTTAGAGTGATTGTGTTTCAACACAGATATGCTGGATTTGTTTCTTTTTTAACCTAAAGGGAGTTGTGGGAGTGTTGAGAGGTCATGTAATGATAAATCTAATATTATCATCGTCCAATTCGAAAGTCTGCCAAACTCTCAAAGCCCTTTGGTAGCCGCGCTGACATTAGCTCTCACTTTCCTCTGTACGCCTGACAGGCCCCAGACTTAAGCGCTGGTCTGAGCTGCCGGTGATGATTCCCCCTTTACTTTGAAGAGAAGGATTTACTTAAAGTATGTGAGCGAATTCTGTAAACAGCCTCGTGTTTTTACACCCTCTGATCCCAAACTTGAAATGCATGCAGTGAAGTCAGACGATGTGAGACGAGTATCGAGGTGGACAGCTCACCTGGAGCGCCACGGCTCCAGCCGGGAACCAAAATGAGAAGGGTGCTGCCCGCACGACGGCGAGCAAGCTCCCGCTGGCTCCAGCTCAGGTGCTATTTAAAGAAAGAAAACAACAACAAAAAAAGGTAACACAGCGGCGTTCTGGCATGCAGGTTTTGAGAAAGGTCAAGCAAAGCCTCGGTGAGTCCAGTGCGTGCAAGGAGGCGTGGAGCAACGTGAGGAAGAGCGGCAAATGATCTGCCTTGGCCTGACATGCACCTTCCTCTGGGACTCCCTGACAGGACTCACCATCAATTGAGACGCATAGAGTTTCCAAACGTTGTTGCGCCTTTCATATCTCTCGTTCTATTTCTGGTCTCGAGTCTTGAGACGACTGTCCTGTGCAGAAGAACGCCACTTTTAGGGAGCGAGGAGAGTTTCTTCCGTCGCTGGTTAGAAAAAAAATGCAGACATCATCATCTGTTTGTCACCCGCTTCACTGACGCTGCTGACTTTTTGCTGCGTGACATCCCGTCAGCTTTGTGAATCAATCACGAGGTCAAGTGAAAGCTTGTTGGATGATTCATAAACATTTTCCTCCGCGCAGGAATTAAAAAGTGTTTTGCCGAGGCACATCAGGGCCGATCAGCGCATCCGCGCTACGCTAAAATCACACGCCCGTCCCGCTTTGAACCCGTCAGCGGAGAGCGAGAGTGACAGATTAGACAGATTCACGCCGACCCAAGCGATACCCGCGCGTTACATAATCGCACTTCCTTCAGCGTTTAAGCTGATCTTCAGGTAAACTGAGCTGCTCGCTTCTTTTTCTTGCCATTCCAACTTGAAAGCCGCAGAGTTCGATACATTACGGGATTTTTGTGCCGAGACTCTTGAGGGCAAACTCTGGGGAAAGACACTCTGCTCGTCTAACACTCTCTGTAGAACTGAAGCCATCTGAGAAGAGTTGAGCAATGAAAGAGGAACCGATGGGGGATGTTAGGACACTGGAAAGCTGCGGGCACCGGCGCAAACATTTGGCCACAGATGACACGAAAGGACAACAGGCTCCACTCAAATCCTTGAATCTGGGAAGCTGTGAAGCTCGCCGCGTCACACTGCAGGACATGTGATGATGTGCTGCAGGAACACTGGTGTGATTTTGGAAGTCTGTTCAGCTCCGTGCCAAAGGACAGGTCTGTGTGTGTGTGTGTGTGTGTGTGTCTGCTCAGGAAACAGTCAGAGCTTGTCTGAGGTTACATAAGGCCTGCAGGGGTTTGGTGTGAGCTGAGTACAGGTGAGGAAGACGAAGAAGAGAGAGAAGAAACAAAGAAGTGAAACAAAGAAACTCGGGGAGCTCAAAGAAACTGTCACACAGAGAGTGTAAGCGCTTGCTTTGATCGGGAGTGATTGTTGTATAATGGTAATGCAGACTTCTGAGATGGTGTGCTGATGTTTTTCAAATGCGTTTCTCAGCTACAGGAGAGCACAACGTCCAATAACATCCAATATTTACATAGCATAAAAAAGAAATCAAACCTAAAGCAAAATCAAAGCGGTTTTATAAAACTTATACCTCGTCTGATCTCTGCCAAGTTGTCAGTTGGTGTTTCAGTAATTTCTAAAATAAAACATTTTCAGCGTTGGCCTCAGTTTCAGTTATCATCATTCTCCTTTCCTCCCAAATAGTTTGGAGAAATATGCATATTCACACCTCAAGCCACAGCCTGCTACCTGTTAGCTTAGCACAAACACTGGAAACAAATAGCAAACAACAGTTGGTTTGTTTTGGTGGTTGGAGATTCAAACATGCATTGTGATGCAGATGAGGAAAACCGTGCATCGACTCGCTGACAGCACTTCGTAGCCTTCACAGCTGCACAGTAAAGTTCTAAAGCTGTGTTGTTGCAGTGTTTACTTGGGCGCATGTTAGACTAACTTCACATTTATATGTTGGGATATCTGGCAGAGAAATACAAAGATCAGCGGCGAGTGAGACAAAAACCCAGACAAACCTGACACAACATCTGGTTTTATGAACTTACTGGGCCAGAGACAAATAAATCTCCTGCTCAAAATATGACTTTAAGGAACCTGTGTGTAACCATAGAGGTGATGCTGATGATTCATTATTATTGTGTCATAAATAACTAAGAGCCCAAACAGACACCGCGATTTAGAGAGAAAGAGAAAACCTGATAATATTTCCGAGCTTTAACCGTTTCCCTCCATCATCGTCAGTGCACCAAAACATTTCTGGACAAAATGTGATTCACACATTCACACAGCCTGTTATTGTCCTGGATGGTTTTAAATCTGCCAACTTCAAGGTCAGAGGAGGAATTCGTGTGCAGCTAAACTGAACTAAACTTTGACTCTTTGATAAGTTTGCAATAACATGAGACTCAGTGCCTGTCCTTGATTTCTTTAGTGTATGTTTGTAAGTTTGGTTTTAACAGAATATGATCGTTTAACCATTTTTCTTCAAATGTAGAAAGTAACCGTCCTCTAATTGTATGCATGGCAGATCATTTCTATGCATATACTGTAAAACAGCATGAAGCTCTGCAGCCCTCGTGGAGCACTGTGTGATTTACTCCAGAGAAAAACCGTCTTATTGACCCAGGATTCTGAAATATTAAACAGTTTTCACACTTTCACCTTATTGATCGAGGAATCCAACCCGAACAGACAAAGCAAGAGCAAACATATGGACGGCTAAATTAAGAATAAAAAAACAGCATGTGGCTCTGTTCTGTATAGAGTCTGCTATTTTACTCTGTGAAACCCCAAATCCCTGAAGCATAATTTAATATAGGGGAGACACATGTATCATAAAGTTGCTAGTACGTAAAAAGATCTTTGCATATTTTAGACTTGTTGACTCAGATCCTAATGCTCTCCCAGCTGAACCTGCTTCATAAAGAATACAGCGAGCGCAGATAATCAGCGGAGAATTTAGGAGGCGCTGTCGACTTCGCTGTCCGACTCTGAGAAAACAGTTAGCGGTGTTGAAAAGACGCTTTTTTTTGGGATCTCCACATCCAGATTACATCTTCTCGGTAATGTTTCCCACTCGTCGTGATGTTGTAGTGTTAGTTAAAGAGCTTTAGAGGTGCTGGTAAGCGGACGTTGTATCAGTTTTCTCATCTGAGTCTTGACAACAAGGCAAATAAGGGTGTCCAGTGTTCAGTATGTGGTCTAAAGGTAAAGTTGCTATAGATGTTAAAGGTCCAGTGTGTATGATTTATGGAATACAGCATTCATTAGTATGTTTTCATTAGTGTACAATAAGAATCTTTGTGTTTTTGAGTCGTTTATATCTAAAGTCTGCCACACTGAACCACCATTTCTGTACATTCGAAGGAGAGGGCGAGTATTCATCTGGTTACAATCTGTAACTTCACCGCGAGGTGCCACTAAATCCTACACAATTCACAGTGACACACTCACAGCGTTCACACAAACAGCCAGACATCAGATCATTAACATAATGTGGTGACACTGCAGCCGGAAACATGATGAATGAACCCAAATGATCAAGATCAGCGATAGAGGCTTAAGGATGATCTTAAACTGATGTAACGGGTGATAAAAACAAAATGGAAATGATTAAATGTCACCAGTGGCTCGTCAACAAGTGAGTCAGATGTTTTTCCCCCTCAGCATTACGTAAATCTGTTCGGCTCCAGCCGACAAGGATGACGCTGCCTATTTCTTGCTGTAACGGCTGCTGGTCTGTTTGTGCTGGAGAGTATCTAAAAGTCTTCAACACTCAGGGGAGGGACACACTCCACTGCTGCGCCTCCATGTCATCCAACACTGCAGGCATGGTTAAGCTTTGAGTTTCGGGTGTCTGTAAGCGTGGATGTGGGCAGCTTTGGGATTAGTTACATAACAATGAAGGTCGTGTCAGATCCATGAAGGATCAATAACAGAGGAACCCCTTCCAGTTTTTCTTTCCAGTACTGGAGGCAAAAAGATGCAAATGCTCTTTTTCGGTGCGCAAATAATCAATTCTGCTCCTGGAAAAAAAAAAAAAACAGTCCGGGAACAAAGGGATTTGGATGAGCCTGTGGGAGTGCGGTCAGGTTTTTGAACATGAACGTGTCCTTGAGATAGGAGATGACTCCATCATGACTCTACATATCCAATAATGCTGCGCCAGCAGAAACCTCTGCTCTTTCTCTGCCTTCTACCTACCACAACAAAACACGGAGAAACCTCCAGCGGCTCGATATGCCCACCGGGTATTGTCAATTTATATCTTGAGGGCTGAATGCCATCAAGAGCAAAATAAAACTTGCATAGAACACGGACGTATTATAGCTGAAAAGATGCTTCTGTGAGGCGGAGAGAGTTACAGGATATGTCAGGCTTGACTCACAAGCCTCACAGTCTCACTTAGCTTAGACTTGACATGTTAGCTAACTGTTGAGATAATGTTTCTGACTTGCGGTTGGACAGTGGAGGAAAAAACTCAAAACTGAACTGTCTTATAACTTTGAGCACTCAAGGCCTTTCTTCAGAAACTGCACGGCGCGCTGATGGATAAAAGCGAGGTGCCTCGAGCTCAAAGCAGCGTGTACAAAATACTTCCAAACAATTACAAAAAGGTGTTTTGACCTGCTAAAAATGCATCATGTGTAGACACAGCCATCAGAGTTTTTGTGGTCATCGGGGGTCACATCAGTGGTAAACGGGCAAGCCAGATAAAATACCACAGCAAGGAAATAGAGGTCACGGTTCAGTAAACCTGTTGGTGATGCTAGAGGAGAAGCATCACCAAACTTTATAGGATTGATCTTTTGCAGAAGAAAAATACTGTAAATAAACTGTTGTGTTCATGGTAAAAAAAAAAAAAAGGCAGCTGTGGTTGCCAGAATTTTACCGGAATAAATACGGCATAACTTTTTCTAATGTTACGGATATTAGTGATTTCACCTTTAAGCTTGATGTTTTATTCCTTATGTTATCGTATAAATGCAAGTTTTTTTCATTTAAAAAAAATGCTGTTTAAAATAGGTTCAAGTTTTGTCATGAAATATTACAGCATGGGTATCATAAAATGGGTATGTGTGTACATCGTAAAAAAAAAATCTCGATTTTATGGTAAAAAACTGCCAAACCATGACAGTAAAAGACCATAAAATATATAAAATAAAAGTAAAATATCTAAATATGACTGTGTTTGCCTGTAAAACACAGCCATATTTCAAAACCTTTATTTATTTGCAGCATTATTGTGTATTAGTAATTTGTATTAGAGGCACATAATTGTACGGTAAAACACTGTAATCTTTAATGGTAGAATTTACTGTCGTTTACTTTCATGGTTTCATGGTCAGTTTTAAAATGACATTTTAAAATATGAAATAAAACACCAACCTTATACATGAAATCAATTACCCTAATATTAGAAAAGGTTATATTAGGAAGGTCATACCGTATACAGCTGCCTGTTTTTCTTTTTTTTTTTTTACCGTAAAAACAGTGGAAAATTTCATTGCTAGTCGTTGAGATCTTTCTGTCTGGATCAAACTGGACAAAATTGGTGGACAGACCAATCCAAGCTGCCAAGCTGAGCTTCTAGCATGGTAACAGGGTAGCCCCTGGATACGCCCCTCCTTGTCTTACAGCTGCAGCAGGGTCTGACACTGTAACTATAAATGTGAGATCATGAGAAACTGCCTGGTAGCTTGAAAGAGTCATTAATGGTAATTGTGAACAGAGGGCTGCAGGGAGTCATACTGGAAACACATCTTGTGATGTTAAGGCCGCAGGCTTGAGTTATTGTGCGGCGACGTGGTTCACTCGCTCAGTCACTGAAGGGAAAAACCCTTCAGGCAATCCCAGGCAAGGGCAAGCTCTTCAACAATCTAATACAGGCTGCAGTAATATCCCCCCACATGCATAATGCAATAGCTAAATTTAATAACAAGAGAAGTAGAATGACAAGTAAAGACCCAGCTTCATAACGGTAACGGTAGCTTCATAACGAAGGTGCAACTGGGAATTATGGGGTCTCTGCACTTGACTCTGACCCCCCAATAACCTTCCTCTAATATCCACTTAACTGTTACTTATAAATCCACCCGTCCAAAACTTAAAACACACCTCTCACTCTGATAATACTGATCAGCTCTCAAAAAACGAACCGCAACCTCAACTCATCAAAAAACAATTAAATTTTAGTCAGTGAAGAAAAACCTCAACAGAAATTCATTTGTTGTTTAGACTAGAGTAAAGTTTTCTCAAAGATTTGGTCGGTCAATACACCTGATACCCGAGGAGTCTTCTCTCAGGAGAACTTCTCTTATTGGCTTTCTGGCTTCTTGTTAGATGAGAAGATTTATCACACCTTCATATACAAAGTTACAGCCAGGAGACAGCTGAGCAACCAGTGGTAAAAAACAACAACAACAAAACAACTAAAAGATCTAGAGCTTTTACGAGTGGTTGAACCCAGGAAGTGCAGGAAGTCTGTAAACTTGCCATTGTTGGACTTTATTTTGAGTACAGATTAAACAAAGAAGGTAGAATGGGCTAATAATGTGGCTTTAGAGGTGCTGGCGGCTAGCCATTGCCTATCTTTGGGCCAAGCTCAACTAAGTGTCTCCTGGCTATAGCTTTACGATTAAAATGCGAGTAAATGTCAGGCTATATTTATGTGCAGAGACGTATTCTGCAGCTGAATGAGGTTGTTACCAAAACAAGAGTAGATGAAACTGTAGATACGCAATGGCTGCCTGTTAGTACCATTAGAAGTGGAGTCATGGTTAAATGGCGTGCAGCACAACGAACACACTCTCTCGAAGAGGATGTTAGCGTAGGTATTAAAGACTGACAGATGGTAAGAGAAATTTGACTGTGAGAAAAATACCCAGTTGGCACAACTGAGGAAGGCTGGAGAAAAACAGAACTAAATGCATTCGAATGGGTGGACTCCATTGACCTCAAAGTTGTCTCGCACAAATTACTCTCTAAATCATTTTATTTGCTGCCTGAGGCGATTACTGGATCCAATTTACACGCTGGAAAAAAAAAGAGGAAAGATGAGACTTTCAGCATCCAGAATGCCATTATGCTGTATCCTCTGGACATTATGTTACATCCAAAACACAACATTGAACGTAGGAGGGAAAACAACTTGAGCGTCCACAAAAAAAAAGAAGTATATTTAACATGACTCACACAAATGTCTTACATGTGACACAGTGTGTGATGATTACGTTAAAGATGCACAAGATGAAAAAGAAGTCTCTCTCTGTGGCTTTTTTTTCATCATTAGCTTAAAAAGACGCAAAACTGGGTGAGTGACAGTCCTTAGAAGTAGATTACACATGAAGCGTCTTTCATCAGCACTGCTTCACAAACTCTTTACAAGTTATATCAGAGCTGCTTTAAATAATTCTTTTCTACAAACTCCGATTTCAAAAAAAGTTGGCATACTGAGTCTAATTAAGGCAGAATACAATGATTTGAAAGTGATTTTTCAACCTATTTTCAATAAACTACAACAACAAAGACGAAATATTTAATGTTCAAACTGATAAACCTGTTGGGACAGGAGCAACAAAAGACTGGGAGAGTTGTGGAATACTCAAAAAAATCACCAGTTTAGAGCATTTCACAGGTAAACAGGTGATAGTGTCATGATTGGGTATGAAGTAGGAAAAATGTGAAAGCAAAGGTTCAGCACTTCTGCGGAGGAATGTTTCTCCATGCTTGATTTTACCATCTACAATCTATAATACTGTCAAAAGAAACTCTGCAACGGAGGGGCAAGGCTAAAAAACAAACACTGAGAGCCTGTGACCCTTCAGGCAGGACTGCATTAAAAAAACCAACATGACTGTATGAAGGATATTACTACACAGGTTTGGGAACACTTCAGAAAACTGTTGTTGGTGAACTCAGTTCGTTGCCGCATCTACAAAAATAAGTTAAGACTCGACCACGCGAAGAGAAAGTCAGATATCAACAACATCCAGAAACACCACCTACTTCTCTGGGCCCCAGGCTCATCAGAGACGGACTGATTGAAGGTGGAGAAGTGTGTTGCGGTCTGACAAGTTCAATTTCTTGCACAGCGTCCCATCTTTTTTGCATTCAGGGTTGTAAAAGCAACGGCTCTCTGGATGAGCTCTGTGTTACATTTTAATGCTCTGTTCCTCATCTTGTCTTTACTGGGACTAATAACACTGAAACAAGACTGCAGAGCTGGATCTAAGCTCCGGGAACTGAAAAGATGCTCCAAAGCATGCCTATTATCACGAGGAAGGTAACATCTCTCTTTGAAAAGATGACTGATCGTGCTAACCAGGCTACAGGAGTATGGTTACGTTAATAGGATTCATCCTCTGGGGATCATGAATATCTGTACCAAATCAGTGGAGCGACCTACATGGTTCTAAGGTGTGGTGGCCATAAAAATGGAACACTGTGTTTGATTACAGCTGTGATAAGTGAGTTTTCTGCAAACTTTAGATAGAGATTATGTTACCGATTGACGGAAAAACGAGAAATCTGTCCGACAGGTGCTAAAGTCGCGCTTCTGTATTAGATCATTCATCTTTTTCTGCTCATGTACAGCCTCAGCTCTCTTGCCCACAATAACATGGAGTTGCAGTAATAACATTCACGCTCCCCAACAGAAAGTCAACGCTGTTTTAATTTCATTCATTTCTCGACAGCTAAAGGTGAGAGTCCAAATCAAAATCCAATCTGAACGTCACCCTATTTTTTAAACTCTGCGCAGAGCTCTAATTACCCATTAACACTACAGCACACATCAGTGTTACACTCCTCTCTCTCCCGCATCAGGAGTCAAATCCATCTGGTACTTGACCCCCGAGGCGATTAAACAAACATGACCTCAATCTCTCTCCTGCTAGCTCCTTGGCATCTGCTGGCAAGCCACCTGTTTAGCTTACTGCTAATTTGACACTCTCATGGGAGATGATGGATGTGTGTTTGAAAGCCGGCTGACAAGAGACTCTTCAGCGTGTGCTACCGCTATGCAAAAAACGCTCCCGTGGCCTTTAGCTATATTCATAAGAATATTCACATGAAGTTGAATGCGAAGGCATTTGAGCACAGAGAGGGAGCAGTGGTGTCAGCGGGGGTTTATCATGCACGAGAACATACTGATATAATGTGCTATATCTCACCACAGGAGGGAAATAGCAACCTGGCGTCTCAGTGAATTCACCAGTCTTCTGATCAGACGCCTTCATCCCACAGCAGAGTTTTCTTTGATCTCCATGCCATCCCCGCTCTTTCTCTTTTTCCTCTCTCCCACCCTTTTAGCCTCGCCTTCCTCAGCCCGCCACGGAAGGTCGCGGCTATGGAGATGATGTGATCTCACTTTATATGTCGGAGAGCCTGTGACTCGTCATTATTCATGAGTTCGCAGCGGTGAGAATGAAGCCTTTGGGCTCCACATGAAGCAGGAAGAGGACGAGGGAGGATCCCAGAGGAGCCGAGTTCAAAGCCATCAGCTGCCTGGGCTGAGACCACAACTGAGAGATTTCTGAACTGCTCTCCAGGAAATCTACGAGGCATGTGTGTGCACACTGTATCTACTGTATGTCAGGAGTGTTTCACAAAGGTGTAACAGGGGCAAACTCCCGTCATGGTCTATATAAGTTGAATTTGTTTGAACGTACGCTTCTGCATGTCCTCGAGGAGGGACACAAACATCGCTGTTTCAGATTCTAAATATGAATCATGTTAGTTTTTACAGTTTCAACACATATAAAACGACTAAATTAATCCATGCTGACACATTACTAAATTAAAAAACATAGTTTGAGAGATGCTAGACGAGAAGATTGACACCACTAAGTACATGTGAAGCTACCGCCAGCAGCTGTTTATCTTAGCTTAGCATAGAAACTACAACAGCTAGCCTGAAACAACAAACTGTGGCAAACCCAGCGGCAAACGAAGGGAGGGAGGGACGCTGCTGCTCGCGTGAACGTACGCGGCTCTTTGCAGATACACGCAGAGTTTTTGATGGTGTGTAACCGTGGCAACCACAGGAACACCATCCATACAGGAGCTGATTGTAAGTTACAGCGCCTGATTGGCCTGGTTTAGGATAATAAACAATGTGAACGCTAGTTAGCGATACTTTTTTTTTAACTATTTCTAAGCATTCCCTCCATTTTAAGCTACAACCAGCTCTGTTTGAATAGCACCAGCTTGGAGCTTCACAGCCTGGTAGGGTCGGAGGTCGCCAGGAGCCGCTGAGTTGTGCCCTGCTGCTGCCGATTCAAAATTCAGAACATCGAGGTCTGAAAGTATCTTAATTCCTGGAGTCTTGCTGTCGGTGTGAGGTAACCAGGCAACCGGCGCAGATCCCTGGAAGTTATTGTCTGCAGCGTGTTGATACCCGTCTAAAACCACAACTTGCTTTCTCATATAACTCCCAGTTTGAAACAGAATAAGCTGAATAAGCCCAAATGGCCAAGCTATGACTTTAGAGTTTGGTCAGGTTTAGGCTTTATTGAGTGAGAGAAACTGTCACAGACGGTCAAAACAGAAAGCAATCACTGGTCTTTACACACGGTCTCACAAGACCATCATGCTAATTCCAAATCTTTGAACTTGCTCAGCCACAGGAAGTCCTGAACATAAACATTTGTTATTTTAGGCATTTTGTTCTGCCATTTTCTGCCGACAACAGCCTCAAAATCTGACATGTAATGTCAGATTTGTTGGAAAACAAGCGAGAGTAGCCAAGACTGAGGCCTCCATAGATAGGTTATAGTTCCTAAACTGTATTTCTTTCTATCTTTCTATACATCTTTTGGAGGCCTTGGCTGTGATAAGAAGTCAATGGGGTGGATGACTAAGCTGAAACTCATCGAGGGTTCTGATTATGGCGTTACGTGACTTTTTTTTTACAATGAAGAAACTGAAGACATCACAAATTCAGCACACAGGCATGATCCCTATTCATACATTCAGTCCCTTTAGTTCAGCTGCAGAGTAGGTGAGGCAGTGGCAGGTCAGTCAATAGCAGAGTTGATGCGCAACCCTCACGGTAACTGCTTCTTTAACGGCCGTCCAACAATTCAGATTGTGGCCTATAGTTTGGCCTCTATGCAGTTCCTAATGTGATATATGCTATACCTCTTTAATTAGAGCCTGTGCGGGAAATAATGAGCTACCTGGTTGAATGCCCAATCAGCACTTCTCTCAGAAGGTTTGACATTTACTGAACTCCCCCTATGTCGAGGCAAGTGTGCTCCGTGTTCAGCGCGAGGCCTGAGCTCAGGACGGTCTATGCCCTTGGGGAGGGTGCAGCTCAGGCTGAAAATACCTCACCTGTCCAAGGCTATTTCAGTCAATAATGTGCAGGGGGTGAAAATGAGAAAGAGATAGAGAAAGAAGTAGAAAATGAGTAAAGGTTAGGGCAGAAGTAGTTGAGATTACAGATGACAGATGGTGATGAGCAGGGAGGGGATTAGAGCTGCAGGTTGAATGCAGGCGCAGTGGAAAAATAACAAAATCAGGTTAATCCTTCCAGTGGCTCCAACTCTACATGTAAAACCCACTGTCACATTATAAATATTAATATAAGCATTCATATTCATTCATTCAAAACACATCATTGGTTTTACTTTAAAATGCGACGTTTGGGCCCAAAATATTACCTGGTGTCGATTTCTGATGTTCAGTCGGAGGATGATGACATTCTCTGAAATGTTTCTATTCATAAGTAAAAAGGCTCGAGACAGCTCAGCTGCAGTAATATTCAACATCCAGATTCACATTTATGCCAGCGGAAGTCAGACTATGTGATGTGTTTTCCAACAGCGCGCGGGGAACTTTCTCGTATATGGTTAACAAGCTGCTGAACGTTGGAGCCGTGCGGTGGAGGTGACTCAGTATGTAGTGCGTCCAACAAGAAGCCGCTTCCACAAACAAACAAACCTGCCAGTTCCTGAATGTTGTTAAAATCCTCCAATTTCTCACTTGGAACTTTTTAGTCTGAAATATCAATTATGCAACATTCATGATGACCAGACGCTGAATCTCACTGCCTTTGATGATCCTCCAGCTTTTCATATAGCGCCAGTATGAGGCTGAGTGATGTTTTTGGTGGGATTACCATGAAATTTGGGACACGCGTTCCCGTTCAGATGAGATGCAATCAATTTAGTGACCCTTAACTTACGTATTTGTCCAGTTCTGTTGTGTTTTTGCTCCCTTAAAATGAGACTTTCATATCAACAGACGAAGCAGGTCCTCTTCATTTTCTAATGAATGCTTTAAAGTGAAGGGTGAGGCGAGTGGTATTCAGTTGCAATCCACAACTTCGCCACTAGATGCTGCTAAATCCAACACATTGGACCTTTAACACCTGTAAAACTCATGAGACTCCCACCGACATCATCAGCTGGACTTTGTTTTGTGCTACTAAGCAAATATCATCATGCTAACGTGATACTGTAAACTTCATATTTCCATATCATGTTAGCATTTAGCTAAAATAAACCTGTAAAGTAAAGTAAACCTGTCTCAGTGGCTGGCTAGTCTGCTGTGTGGCATTTTTGAGAATTCCTGCTCTTGGAAAAAGATCTTGAACCTTTAAAAGAACTTTGGGTACATTTGCTTTATTGGCGCATCAGTAAACCCTCAGTTATAGCGCCCGCCTCCATCCAACACTCTTCAAACATCTGACATCTAAACCTAAACTCCAGCCTCTGAAGCATCTTTTCAGAAATCTCACCTGCTTCATGTTTGATGTAGTATAATGTTATTAACTGCCCTTACCTTCCTGTTTGCTGGCAAAACTCACTGTAATCACGTGTACAAACCAATAGATGAGTGACTTATTTCCTGCGGGGAACTCTAATCTGTGCTCACAGCGGAAACAGCCACATTTCACGCTGAAGTGTATTTACTGTACCCTATGTTGTGTTTGTGGCCATATGTTTGAGGCTGATCTACCGTACACTTGGCTACACTCTGTCTTTGGTTGCAGTAACTCACACTTAACAGAGCCACGGGGTGGGAGAAGCCAGGGTGGAGAGGATTACTCTGTCCACCTGCGTCTCCCATCCTCCAGATGTCATGATGGAAAGTCACAGCTGCATGACGCAAACACCGTCGTCCTCCTCCTCCTCCGCCATCAGCACCCTGATTTGTTCTTTTTCAATCCACGTCTTTTTCTCTCAGTGGATTACAGCTCTGCTCACGTGCCGCTCTCACAAGGACCTAATCCCTCTGGGTTTGACTCAGTTGCCTCTGTGTTGCAGAGGCTTTCCAAGCAGACTATCACAGCTTCTCTCCATCAAACTGTTTTTCTCCCTCCAAAAACTAACGATGGCACTGACATCAGAAGAAAATATGATGATTATAACTAAATTACTTGTCAGCGAAAGCAGTGATGTGATAAAATAAATATCCAAACACTGACTACACCAGGCTTTATTTTAACCGGTCTGACAATGTGAGCCACCAGTTGCCAAATGTAGACATGCTACTCAGACACGTTTATTTATTTTAAAGCTTTTGTGGCATTTCTTGCCTTTAATTAGACAGTCGACATTAGAGAGATGACAGTAAATTAAGCGAGGAACGGAGGACAACATGCATCAAAGAGAACACAAACTGGGGGTTCATGTTTGGCACCACGGACACTCGTTGTTAAATGGCCGCCACAGTCGCAAAACCTCAACTTTAAGAAAACCTATATTAGAAAAGTCCTTCATCTGGTCACTCCTCACTGCAGCAGCCCGGATTTGATTCCAACCTGTGGCCCTTTGCTCTCATCTCTCTCTCTCTCTGCACACTTTCTTCATACTCTTCAGCTGCTTCTATCAAATGAAGGCTCAAGGATTTATCAAGTAAGAAACTCGTGTAGCTGTAAATTCAAAAGAAACCCCTTGTAAAGATACAAAACGATACAATCAGTGCACTTCCAATTAATTGCTTTCATTATCTGGAGAGTCCTTCAGTCAGGGCACAGGAAATCAGATAAAAAATGATCTACAGTACAGGAGAGCGTACATTTCAACAACTATGGAGTATAAAGCTTTTGTATATTTATAAAAACGAGCTGTTCTTCAAGGAAATTCTCGTAACTGTGCTTCCAAGGAGATAACTGAGAAATAACTGATGTCAACGGATGCAAAATTGGTCATGTGGATTCACAAAAGTTGTAGACTGAAAATTATAACAAAAATAAATCTTAAAGGCGACTAAAATTCAAACAGATTTAACAGTAATTTTGATAAATTAACATGACTGAAAGTCACACGCTTCAAACAAATCCAGAAATGGGTCTCTAACTGAACTCCTTTCATCTCGGTCGAAGCTTTGCGTGCAGACGCTGACGTAGTCAGACGCTCGCACACGGGCGCAGACACTCACACAAATGCACACAAACCAGACGCGGGGAGATAAATGGCGAACCTCCCACACCTCGGAGCGTAGCCTCCACCCCCTCCACCACCGCTGGGATTACCGCCGTGACTGATATTTGATGAGAGCCGGACCTGCTGAAGCAGAAAACCCATACAAGACCCGAGGAGCACCCCTGCTCTGTGTGACAGGCGTCGTGTGTGATTTATGACTTGGTTATGAGAGAACATAGTGGTCAGCTGGATAAAGGTTACAGCTCAAAATGAGATCACCGTGACTCCTGTTGACACGGGAAGACGAGGGTTTAGGTATTTCATCTGGTGACATCCGACGACGTGTGAGAGGAATTCAAAAGACTCGTCCACTCTGATGTATGTGCAGGATTTTTACTTAAAAACAGAGTAATAAAGAAATCTGTGTACCAACCAGATTATAAAATGAATACCACTACTAAACCTGGAGCTCTAGTGCAGTTTCAGTGTTTTATAACTGTTACTGCATACAGCCCTCATGCTGAACCTGCCTATAAAGAAGACTTTACACTGTAAAATGCAGTCAATTGTATCTCCATGTAGCAGAAAACACAACTTTTAGACTGGCGTGGACATAAAATTTTAAAGAAAAATCTATTTTTGATTTTGCATCACTCCTACGAAGAAACCAGTAAATTCAGTAAAAGTGCTGAAAAAGTATCGAGTGTCTGTTAAAATGTTATCATTTGTTGCTTTGGGCCACTTACGGGAGTGAAACAAGCTGTAAATACAAAATATTACCACACAAAGCATCATTAGCTTTTGTTTGGAGTTTATGACTAAACAACGTCCAATATTCACTCTCCTTTTTTTTATTATTATTATTATTATTTTTAAATCTCTGCTCTGGTCTAATTCCTGAGGGACATATCTGGCTTTTTAGCTGCTAAAGCTATTTTCACCAGCTAGCTGCTAACTTTGCCTGGGTGGAGTAGCTACATAGATACAGTTGGTGTTTTGCAGTATCACAGCGTTTTGGGCTGTAAAATGGTAAATAGATTGTAGACTGTACGCCTTTCTAGTCTTCCGACAGCACAGACTGACTGACTGACAACTGCTAGAAACTGCTCATCGGTTTGGGATGAGAGCTGTGGGAGCATTTTGCCTAAGGACACTTCGACATGCAGACTGGAGGAGCTGGGAATCGAACCCTAACCTCCTGAGCCACAGCGGCCCCAAAACAAGCTGAAAGACATTAAAACACTACAGACTTAAAGACCACAGCGCGTGTCCTTACAAGCTTGGAAGAAAAGGATGGGTTGGGATGGAGAGTATTTATTTGGTTGCAACTTCAACACTAGGTGCCACGAAATCCTACACTTTGAACCTTCATTGTATAGTAACGTCATGCAGCAACACGTCGGATTCCAACCCTGGGCTGCCCCGGCACGGACTGAGGTGCGCTCTGTGTCCACACGCTGGACCTTTGAACAAATTAAAACTGAAGTCGTACTGCATCATTGGAGATAAAGGCCAAAGTGGGATGATGCAACTTGTTGTTAAACACACATCATGATGCTGTACTCTGCTCAGGTCGAAAACAAGCTCTTCCCTCTGAACCTCGAGGTGCGGCACTCTCACACTCGACTCGGTTTCGTCTTTATGGGCTCGATGACAAACCCGTTGTCCCCTGAAGGAATGCGCGCAGAGTGAGCGGAGGGTTTTTATGCACCAACTTTCACTCCAGCAAGTCCGGCCCCGGCTAAATAAGCAGCCTCACCCCTCTGGGTGATTGATGTGTGAAGTGTCAGGGTGCCTCTCCGCTGACTGATTTCTGAGTACCATTCAACTGCTCACACGGATCACACACTGCAGATGTTCAGACTTGTGGTGCGCACAGTAGAACGGGGCCGGATGGATGGCCTTGATGATTATGGTGAGGACTCAGCATTGTCACCGTCTTTTTTTAGAAAGCCTTTACAAAGCAGGTTGATGCTGCCGCAGAGTCCCAAATCAATATCAATGAGAGAGGAGGAAAAAAAAAAAGAGCAGATGTCCATTCAACATTTTAAGTCTTGCTGTGTTGCGGGCTGTAGCCTTCAGGTTGGGATCAACTTTACTGAGGTGGTGCATGATGACCGGAGGTGTGGCATCTTTCATAGTGACAGTAAAGATCCTTTCACCGCACAGTCAGCAGTGCTACAACTCAGCACTGGTAACTCTGGGCGATAGGCTTGCCAATAGACAATTAATCTCATCTTAATGAAGCGTATCAATAATGTAGAAGGTAGCTAAGTAATTTAGACAACAGTGTGTAAGGTCCGCTTGCAGACTTGCTACAATTTTGCGTTCATCTTGCTTCGGTGAAGGTGAATCTGCAGCACCGCGTCGAGAACACGACTGTAGCACCAGTGGAAGAAGCATTTATAGCCTTGATATGAAAATACTCAATTACAAGTTATTAAAGCTGGACTCGCCATCCCAGGGGAATCATCTCAGCTGGCTCCTTTAGACATGAAGGAGCAGCAACTCCGAGCTCCCTCCAGATGTTCGAGCTCCTCACCCTGTCTCTAAGGCTGGGCCAGGACACCTGGCAGAGGAAGCTCATTCTTTCAGTCACTACCCAAAGCTTATGACCATAGGTGAACAACATTTGCCTGTGATATGTAGTAAGTATGGAGGTAATACTGACGAAAACAAACACAGTCATGTTGTTGATGATGATGCTTTGTGTGCATGTTGTGCATGAACACAAAAAAAGTCCCTCCAGCTGCAGGATCCTCATTTCTGATGATCTAATAATCCCCCAAATATCAGCACGACCGTGAAAACGTGGACTCGCAGTGTTTTGGCACAGGAGCTGAGTGAGGCATCATATCCTGATGGGGCCAAATAAAAAAGAAAAAAAGAAATAGCATCATCATGTAAGCTGCTGCTGCTGCTGCACCCAGTCGAGCTGGACTTGGACCAAGATCAGAGACAAAATAATTCATCAGGCTGCACAGTAACTGGGTCACACTACCGGCATCCCGAGCCAAGAGAACATTCTCAACTGTTAAATTCGAGATAAATGGATTTCGAGAGGCATTTAGTTTTGTTGAGCCAAAACATGGCACTAAATCATTAAACCCTCCACTTCGCACAACACCTCGCAACGCTCGGCGTCTAATTTCTGCTCCATCATTATTTTGTTCTCGGCGCACATTTGTATGCGGGCCTCTAATGTCTAAAAATAATGTTTGTTTTTGGCTTGACGATGGCGATCTTGTTAGTGAAGTGTCGGTCGATGCTGTAGTTTCCATGTTATCCCCTCTGCCTACCTCATCATTCCCTCTTCGTCTGGGGACTCATATTTCATGACCAAGAGCTCTGTGATTGTTCCGGTACCTTTAGCACAGCCGGCAGTCTATAATTTACATCTCAGGCCCCCCCACCGTCCCCCTGCACCCTTTCTCCTGTCTTGTATGTGGCAGCAGCGCTCATAAAACACCAGTGAGCTGCGGTACGGTGAGAGGTGTGGCAGGCCATAAAAGTCTGGGGCCAGTTGATGATAATGTGCTCACCAATGCACCGGGCTCTATCAGACTTGTTTTATGACCCATCATGTGCGGCACACACACACACACACACACACACACACACACACACAGTTATAGATCCTCACGGCACGCGGAGCTAAACAAATGTACATATTTTACACATGCAAATGTTAAAATGGTAAATGGTGCACGAAAAAATAAAGAGAAACCAAACAAACAAACAAAAAAAAAAAGGCACACACACACACACACGCATTACTCCAAGACACATTATGGATCAATGGCTGCCGACAGGCTGTGCATCACGCGTTTGCGACCGCGCGCACAAACACTCCCACAAGAAATGTATCCACATCACACGCGGCGCGCAAACACTCGACCGCAGCGTTAATCCTCCGTGTGAATTATTTACAGCAGGTAAACATCCAACGGTACGCGCGGCCTCTCGAGAGGAGGACGCACAACAGCGACCGTCTGTTCTAAAATCTAAAAAGCATATTTATGATTCGAGACTTGGTAAAGGGCGCAGGTTTACAGGCCCTTTGGAAAAAAGAGAGAAAAATGTGAGGGAAAGAGGAAAGTAGCAAAGTTCCAATTGAGTTTTTCACTTCAGCGAAGGTGACAAAATCTAATAGACGTGGAGAGAACAAAACAACTCTGTCACCGCCGAAAGAAGAAGAAAAAAAGGTATGGCCCTCATGTTTAGTGGAGAGGAACACATTGTTTCTAACAGGCTAATGGCTGAGGATGAATTCAGGTCCTGATGAATAAGTAACGAAGGTATAAACGTTCCACGGCGTTTAATTGCATCACAACTTGCACCTAAAATTAGTGATTACATCAGAATTTATCGAGCGCCCTCCCTCCCCCCCGTCTCTCTGCTGGAGATGAGTCATTACAGCATCTTCCTACTGTATCACCTCATTATGCCGCGCGGCGGTGTGGCATTGACATGTGCAGAGAGAGGAGAAGCTCACACGCCTGCATTTGCATGCGAGCTACACGTATGACAAGTTGATGGATCACCCCGCCGCTGGACCCCGCCCGTAATTAGGACCCAAATGGCTTTACAGTGACTAATTATTGATGCAGCCAATATGTGACAGCTGCTAATAAATACCCGCGCAGGCCGGATGGCGTAGACAAGGACTGCATTAACGATCCGCCGGAAGCCGGAGAGGGGGGAAAGGTGAGAAGGCAAGAGAGGAGGAGAAGTCGAGGGAGAGGAGGAGAAGAAAATTATACGTTAGCAGTCAAAGTACGTCCCCGTATATGGGATGAAATCTTGGCGGCTTGTGGATGACAGTGATGAATTGTCTCAATAATGCGCGCGCATCTCAGGTAAAGGAGCTGCGAGAAGAAAGACATTCATGCCAGGCGTCCTCATACTGTAAGTCTAAGAAAAGTATCAGGTGAAATTGTAACCACACGCTGCTCAAAATCAACTTTTCACGGCTCTAAAAGCATTTTTGTCTCCTGTCGTCCGGTGATCTATGGATGCAGGGAGACAGAAAGAGACGTGGCAGCAGAAGGGAGAAGTTCTGGTTCAGTAAATGCAACAAGAGGCTGAAGGCTCGACAACGTATCCTTTTATCTAAAAGAAAAACAGTCTGTTTGAGTTATTTGGCTCAAATTGGGTCTTTTAAATCCTTCAAATTACAGAGTGCTGTACATGATAGCCTCTGTTGGAATGTTTGTTTGACGTGAAACCACCAGTCCGCTCTGTAAAATCATTATTTTCAGCTTAGAGGAATAAAATTAATGAGAGATTTTGAAAGCTTTATCGCCTTACCGACTTTTCCTGCAGATAAATGAGAAAAAACTCTCATGCTGCGAATCTTTCGAACGGTTTATCATCGCAATCTTCTTGCGATGCAAAGAGGCGCACTCATGACAGGAAGGCTGTTTTAGTTATTCTGCTCCACTATCATCTGGCCGTCTCTGATAGGCAGTAAGACGGAGCGGCAACTTGGGATTATATTGCTTTAAAAAACACGGATGTAATGAAGTTGTACTGTAACAGTCTCCTCTTTCACCTCGCTTTGACTTCCCACTTCATGATCTCAAGTTTGGTCGTGTTTGGTCGTCGGTACGAGGAGCGGTGAAACTGAAAGATAAAAACACGCAGAACTTTTTGTAAATACATCTTTTTTGAATTTTATTTAAACGTCCCTTTGATACTGGAACTCAATGAGCACCAACTCTTCAGCTTGGAGAGGAACGGGCAGGCGCTCGTACCTCCTGACCTCGACCTTGCGGGTCATGTAAAAGATGAAGAACTCTTACAGAAGGCGAGGCAGGGTCACGATCAACAGACCCTGTTGACCTCATGCTGTATCAGGAGATCAGCAACAAAACCCTTTGGCCAGTTTTAGCAGCACATGAAAAAACTCCAACCCAGTGCCATATTCTGCATTTGCCACGTAACCTCACGACTTCTTAAGTGACCAGTTCTCTCTTTTTTGAGTATAACTCAAGCTCATTTGTTTTGGGGGGCAGAAAACACAAACTAGAGAGAGGGAAATGGATGCACGCTGTACACAACAACTCTCTGACCAATGCGGAACAATACCGAACAATAACTTTTCAAGCTCTGACAAACGGGTAGCACCTGTATCTCTACTGACGAGGAGCACTGGAGCAGAAAGACAATCCTTGACAACAAAGGAGGCGAGGGATAATCGTCTGTCGCCCCACGTGGTGGGGTCACGCCGGAGTCGGGAGCACAGAGAGGTCACTGTTGGAAACACGTGCGAGTTTCAACACTAATTTCTGCTCCGCGGGAGCGAGTGGGACGTGGGCGGCGAGTCAGTCAGACCTGTTAGAGGGTAAAGTTTGAGTGAAATCAGCTGAGAATGACTGTAAGGGGAAAACGACAAGCATATGGAAGCAAATATGCATAATGAACACGCTGCGACAAGGATCACGTTGTTTTCATGTCCTCATTTGTACTCTGCCCCCGGCCATAAAAGTCTGGCTGTTATGCTTAATGTCAGCTGAGAGAGAAATACAAGACTGAAATGTTATTCCAACAGGTGGCACGAGGAGACGCATAGCGCGTGTCGAAAATTAAATCTGGGGCTGTTGCGGCTCAGGTTGTGCAGATAACCTCAAAGTTAAAAGTTTGCTTCGTCGACTGGGGAGATTCAAATACAAGATGATGAGAATCAACCTTTAAATGGAGACTTTGTAACTTTTGCTGAACAGCAGCCACTACGGCAACCACACAGTGAATTCCTCTTGGTGTTTAGTTGCTTTAAAGGAGTCGTCATTAGCAAAATGACCTCATTCATCAATTCATTCGCTACAGGAGACATCATAATCAGATGCCTGAATCAGCTCGGGTGGCAGCATTCCACTGTTTTCTGGCAAGATGAATGCGATTCACAAATATCTCTAACGAAGAGATGGAGCACCGCGCCTCGATTAGCACCCTTCTCGAGCCAGACCTGGAAGTGGAGCTCGCTGGTGAGTGTCTGGTGTCCAGGCCTTCGTGCATGAGGCCGGACACAGCCTGAAGGAGCACCATGGAGCCGCCAACCTGTGGGCCTACCACCTGCAGGGAGAGGCACCCTCCCTGACATCGCAGACTGGTCCTAGGAACGCAGTGTGGTTTGCAGGAGAACTTTTCTATTTCTTACAGGAACACTGCGCTATTTCATATAACTGCTTTAAGGCTAAGGATAGAAGCTCCCCATTATTTCCCAGTGTCCCGTTACATCATAGCCTTTATACAGTGGAAGGTTTATGTGACATGAGTGCTTCAGGGACACGATATTCAGGTCTGTCTGATGATGTAGTCATGCCAACAGTGTCTCTGCCAGCTTGCCTACGTAAGGGGATTTCCCTAAAGGAGACGGAGCATGACGGGAAGAAGCATGAATCTGATCTGTTCAGCTGAATCATGCCTTTAAATCCGGAGCACTGGGACAGTGACCCAAAAAACAATTAAGAGTACAAGCACAGCGCGACCCGCGAGCCCCTCAGAGGCGTTCCTCCGAAAGTAGCAGAGTACTGACACAAGTCTCCGCGGTGTCTTCCCCCTTTAATCATTCTCACACAGTACTCGTCAGATGAATTCGTCCCAGAAAACAATACACACCTCAATAAAGCTGACAAGGCTTATTCATCACTGCGAGCCCTCCTCACGTATAGATCCATTTGTTATTAAAAACACAATCCGCGTGGAAGAAACGATCGCTCAGAGGCGCCCGGAAGTACGAGAGAAAGCAATTAGCTGTGCCGAATTAGTTTGAGTTTCTAAAGGCAGAAAAACAAAAGCCAAAGAGTGAAGATACTGGAAACATTAAATATTTACTGGAGATTAATTGACAAGGGCTTTGAGAAGCAGATTTCTCATTTGACCCAGAAATTGTTGTGCCCCAGAACTGCGCTTTTTGAGAGCGCGTGGATCATTATGTGACACCGAAGCTCTCCGCTGACACTAATGAAACAGTTTGAGGGTAAACAGAGGCTCGTGGGGGGACGAGTGTTGAATAAATGAAGACTTTAAATAAAGAAACAAATTCAATAAACATAAAAAAAGAGAGAAGCGCTTCCTCGCTCACGCAGACAAATAAATAAAGCAGATAACACGACGGCGTACCTGAGTAACAATTACATTTTTAAAAGCCTATTTCTGGGACTGTCACAAGATATCTGTGTGCATGAAGTGACATTAATGGATTGAGCTCTCAGCCTGCTTTATTTAGGAGGTCAAGTGAGGGGAGAAGATGGGCTGCGGTAAAAATGTAATCACGTGGAGTTAATCCACCACCGAATGCCAGCTGAGAATATGTCAACTGCAGGGAACAAAACCATGTTAAGAGCAATATCATCTCCAGACAGCCCGAGCCTCCCAAATGGTTCAGACCATGGGTGACATATAAATGTGTTTATGAGACAAAGATTAATCTCTAAATAGGTTATCCTGGCTTGTATGTTGGGATCTGTGTTGACAGCGGAGTTCAGCAGATGTGGGGGGGAGGATTTGAAAGCCATCAGTCTCAGACAAGCGAAACGGGCTGGGTCGTCGCACGGACCGGCTGGCTTTGATCTAGAGCGAGTCTGGATCGCCCGATAAATACTCGAGCGTGCGCTCCACGTGTCGATGTTCCCGATGTTTTTCATTCCTACGCCGAGATTTGAGTTTGTCCGAGATTGCCCCGATTTTCAGCACAACTTTCAGCTCTTAAAGAAGTTTATCATACAAAAACAACACATCTAAATTTAACATGGATATATATATATGTCAATCATTGTGTTGTTGTCATGGCTGCTGCCAGTTTTAAGAGTCTACGGCGCTTGCGGCTCTTTCTGACAGAAGCTGTCAGCATGCTAACGGTTAGCTGTCATGCTGAAGAGAAAGTCTGTCTTTTCTAAAGAGCTCCAGGAGGCTTACACCTTCATAAAGAACCTGGCAATAAAAACCCATGGTGGTGAACGGTACCCTCGGTGCAGCAGCTGAAAGAAAGTTTCCCCTATCTTGATGTGCATCCATGAGCGTGTGCATGAACATTTGAAAATACAGTCAACCAATTTATTCGGTAACGTCAGGTCTAGTTGATTTGTACTGATTGTAGTTAAACTAAAACGTTGTTTCTCTAAATGTTGCTTCATTAAAACCGCTGGCCACCATTGGCCCGTCTTAAAGGTGTTTCATAGTTTCTCCTTGGTGTTTGGGTTCAAATGAAAAGCATTCTTTCCGAGAGTTAGATGAGATTAACACCACGCTCATGTTTTGTATGCTGAATATATAGCTGGAGCCAGCAGGCATGTAGCTTAGCTTAGCATAAAGATTTGAAAACAAGGGGAAATGGCTATCTCTGTTTGCCAGCACTTCTACAGCTTGTTGCGTCCATCAATTTTTGACATCCTCAAACGCGTTCCAGCTCCTCCTGGACGATCCCGAGGTGTTCCCAGACTAGATGGGGTATGTAGTCCCTCCAGCAGGTTCTGGGTCTGCCTCAGGGTTTCTGTCCAGTTGGCCGTGAACCACCTCAGCTGGGCTGTTTGAACACGAAGGAGCAGCACCTCTGCTCCGAGCTCGCTCCAGATGTCCGAGCTCCTACCCCGGTCTCTAAGGCTGAGCCCGGCCACATGGGCATGTTACATCTAGTTTATTAAATTTGCCCAAAAGCTGAAGTGTAAAAACAAGTTTCAGACTTATGGAGAGTTATATACCAACAGACCTCAAGACCTCAAGCAAGCTAAGCAGTAGCTAGCTGATTCAAGCGTTTCTCCGGTCTCTCCTGCTGACGTGTCCGTTAGCAAGACTCTGAATGGCTGCCAGCTTTAGGACAGCTGCTCCTCCGCTGACCCCGCACTCAGAGCTCCATCAGTAAAACATTACATTTAGCAGAAAATGTTCACATAAATTATTGTTACTCATTGTGAGAGGATAATGGATTTTTAGTGCACTGGCATTATGGAAAGCTTTTTGTATTTTCCCATACCCTATTTTAGTGTTGGCCTTGATAGTACTGTGATCATCACATTGTAAAGGCAAGAGGTCGAGCTTTACTGTGCGGCGCTGTGTTGCACCCACTGCAGCGCTTCGCCGTCGACCTGCAGTTTCTCGGGGTCTCAGCGAGGGTCACAAAGGTTCATGGTTTCATATGATTTGCTTAAATCAAACACAAAAATACTCAACTGTACAAACACTACAGGATGCGTGAATGAATGCTTCCCACTGAAATTACTGCACCTCGTGTATCTTCAAACATAATGAGTATTATTTGCTCCATGCAAAGCAAAACTGTATCATTTGTACACTTTAATTGTGTTTTTAATTCATTTTTTTTTTACCCCTGAACACTGAGCGATGATACTTTCTCCACGGGGCACAAACTTGTTGGAATCCCTCCTTGATGTCTGTGTCATGTTTTCATTCATTTCCTTTTCCATGTCGGGGATTAATTTCTAAATAGGCAACGTAATCCCTGACGGTGTATAATCAGCATGCAGCGCACAGTTCTCCCAGTGACCTTGAGCACTGCCTTCAATCAACTGTAAATAAACTATAAGTAGATTTTACTACTGACCGCTTTCCTGCCTGGTTTAACCCACGCGCGTCTGTCTGTAGACCCTGTGTGAAAAACATTGTCTGGCTCAGGCAGCGCGCTTTATCGCAGAGTGGTTAATTAAGCTGGAGGTGTTTCAGCTCTCTCTGATTACAATCACAACCGAGCTGCCTCGTCTTTTTACTGTTTGGTAATATACAAGCCGTCCTTGAAGAAAACTAATTATGCTTTTGATGAAGAGCGTTCACATGATTTATATCAGAGCGGTCGGCTGATTCCCAGCCGTTTGTTATCTTTGATTGAACAAAAACAGATAAAGCAAAAACAGTGATATCTTTAACATAACATCCGTTCAATCTCCTCAAGATCATTTGCTCCAAAGAAGTACTAAAAATCTAATCAAAACTATTATTTAACTAAATGTAGACAATGTATTACACGGTGACACTTTATCACAGGATTAAAGTGAACTGAACAAAGGTTACGCTAAAGTAAAAAACTTTATTTCTAGTATTCATTTATTAATATTAATTATATTTTCTCTTGCCGACTTTCTAGCTCTCAGATCAGTTGAAAAATGACGTGCAGATTGAGAAAATGATCAAGAATAGTTCAGATACGTGTCGCTTCATTTCATTATGATGTTTACCCAACAAAACAGCTACTTTTCTGTTTATCTTTATCACTTGTTAAAACGTAGAATCAAAATCTGCAAAATAATCACAAGCTACAGACATCAGACAGATATGGAAGAGAAAAAAGAATAATATAATATTGTAGAATAAAGTAGAAAGTCTCCTGTGGAGCCCCTCAGGAGGAAATGACAAACCGATGGGTTCAAGTAAAATCTTCTGGATTTAAGTAAAAACAATATTGATCAGCTGCGACGCTGCGGCTTGCCTCTGTGCACAAACTTTAAAGCACCTGAAAACATCTTTCACCTGACTGCTTTGCTCTTTTGCAAAGTTTTATCTAATATTCTGAGCGTTTCCGATAGAACACCTGCAGCGCCGGGGGCCCTGATTACAATATGATCACAATATTAGCATGATAATAACAATATGTGATTTAATTTGCCTCATCTCTCATAAGAGTTTAGCAGCAGATACAAATGAATTCCTTGCAGACGCTCTTGGTCTTCAGATAACATTTGTCAGCCGCGAACGAGGCGACTGCACCGCGCCGCAATTACGGAAACTTGTAATGCACGAGGTCTCGCATGTTACGGTCGCACTTTGTTCACACGCAGGAGGCTGAAACACGAAGACGCGAGGCTTTCATGGCTGCGCCCCCCCGCTGTTTGTAGAAAATAGCAAACACACTTTACATAGCAGCAGTCTTTCATGCACGGATACACACCGCAACAAAGACTGAAAGGTGTGCATTGTAACTAACCTCACAGCACAGATGGATCCCCTAACTGATTCTATAAGGCTCCGAGGCATGCAGTGCACCATGGGAAACATCGGGCAACTTCATTCAAATTTCATTATGCAGCTCTGCAGTGCGCTGGGAACAATATGTCTCTGGAAATATTTGTCTGACAGCTTTAGTTACTAGTTACTTTTCAGATTACAATTCTTACGGGTCGGGTGAAAACTGGGGACGCTGTATCACAAAAGTACCCATTCCTTTTGGTGTGTGTGCACTGCGTGTGTGTACGAAAGCCGTGTTAGCGACACAAAAAGGACACCGTTGCCGTCTTCCTTCAGCATTAACATACAAACGGGGTAATACAGAGCATCCCTCAGGCAGGGAAGAGGAGGAGAGGGAGGATGTGGAGATGAAGGCAGATGCAGAGGTGACAGCGGCCGTCTTAACAGAAAAAGGAACGACATCCCTGACCTCTGCAGCTCCGGCAGCATTTAGAGGGACCGCAGGAGCAGAGATGAAACATCACGATAATAATAGCAAATAAGAGGATAAATAACAAAGTTCACTGGAGGTGTAAGCAGATGCAGAGCAGAGGAGATGGTGGGTGGCAGAACCCAAGAGGTTGCAGTTTATTTATATTTCCATGCTTACGCCTGTTTTCCATTCCTCCATCCTCCCCTCCTTCTCTCCTCCTCTTGGAAGAAATAAAACCCGAGGCTCTCTCCTTCTCTGCAACATCAGCAGCCGTGTGAACAGAGGTGCTTTTTGTCACTTTGACAGGAGTTACTATACAGTACGAATATAGGAGGGCTATTATCCTGACACACAGATCTACTGTAGCAGCAATTTCATACATGAACATATACTGTAACCCCGGCCCATTTATTTCCATATGTGGAGGCGATAGTCAGGGGAATATCACTCAGAATTCATCTGAAGGGCTGCGAGAGAAATAAGAAGAGGTTAAATCCGCTCGCCTCTCTTAACAAAACATGCCGTGATCTGAGACACACACCGCCTTCCTCCTGGTTGTTAATGCTCCGACTGGTCACAGCAGGAGGGCCGTTTGGTTAAGGAGCACCTTCTGTTACGCTCGCACTTATAAGCGCTCATCTCCTCATCGGTATGGACAGCGCACGTTAGCAGATGCACGGGGAGCGCGCGCAAGCGTGCTGACATGTGTTTAAGTGAGCGCACACCATGCGGCCCTGCGGCTCGTGTCAGCGCCTTTAACCTCGGGCTAAGTTTGTGCGGGACTTTAAAATTCCTCCTCTGTGCATGATTTCGAGGCTGCTTCCTTGAAACAGAAAAATATCTGGTCTCAGATCGGTGTTTTTTTTAGCAACTAATAGTGAGGTACACAAGAAAAACTAGGACAAGAATGGCAAGTTTCACATGTTTCTACCTAATTTCTCACCATATTGTATAGTTTGCCTGGTAATAAGCAATAACACCTTGTATACAAATGTAACTGTCTGTCAGTGTTTGTTTGCTTTGACACCAGGGAGTGAGCGTTTAAAATCTTTTGAAATTACGAGAGTTAGTTGTAGAGACTGATGCCTATGAACAGCAGAGGAAGAGCAAAGGTAACAAATCCATCAACCAGTATCTCTAAAAGCTAAATATTTTATATATTTCTAGCTAGAACCAAAGAAAAACAAAGACGAGTGACATCCTGCATATATACTGTCAGAGTTTTCACTTTGTCTGCTCTGGGCTACTGTAGAAACATGGCCGACCTCACAGAAGAGGACCCCGACATGTAAAGGCTCGTTCTCACGTAACAAAAACATAATGGATGTTATTTCCAGATGATTATGCGCTTATAAAAACATCGTTATGCACATTATATTTCATTTCTACAATATCCCATACAGAGAGCAAAAGGATGAGAATGTGGTGGTTTTGTGGGGATTGTCGGTGGATCGGAGACTTGGGAGTGCTTGAACAAAACTTGTGTCCTTGTCCAAACCGATGCATTCATGTCTTCACGCAGCACTCTCGCACAATAACAAACCCGCACCGCCACAGTTGATGAGAGTAAAAATACCCTAACAGTGCATTCAAAGGACTTTGGGTCGGTTATATGGAGTTAATTAAGAAGATGGTGACAGGTGCCAAAAATCTCCCAAAAATAATACACTGCAGGATCAATATGTGCTCGCACTGTGTCTGTATTGTCTTTTTAGAGTCAGAGTTAGGCTTCCTGACACTGGTGCGCTGTGAGGAAACATCAGAAGAGAAAACATGGGAAACTTTAATTATTTCTTTGGCTCCTCTCAGACTGAATGTTCTCAAGATCATCTGCCGCGATATAAAACTTTCATGTGAATTATTGAAGCCGTCTGTGGCAATGAAGGCGATTTTTTAAAATACACATAAGGGGAGGTAAAAGTACACGAAAGGAAAGAAGTGGTATAAGTACGGAGAGGGCACACCATGCGTTATTATTAATTTAGCTGATTTTTTACTGTGCAAAGATTTAAAGGGAACATAGATTGAAAACCACTCTGGTACAAACCCAGTTCACTTATTTATTCACCTCTCTCCGTCTCTAACACTTCATGCATCGAAGGCACGAATCACCAGCGAGAAAACACAGCAACTCATGGATCTTTGCACGGTTCAACACAGCACTGAGGCAAGCTGTGATGTTTTAATATGTGCAGGCTTTCTGTGTGTGAATAGGCAGGCGGCCTTGTGATTGTCCTCACAGAAATAAGAAAGAAAGCAGGGAGCAGGTCGGTGAAAAGACCTCACAGCTTAACCTCTGTTTTTCAAGGACCGCAAAATGTGTGACTCCTTTTTTTTCCTGCAGCATTCAGCGCCTGAATAGACCATTCCTGCCTCGTGTACGCACCCACGCACAAAGTCAACGTATTAAAACACAGCTCCGTTTGTCACAAATCATCCATGGTCAAGGCAAAAAGTCTGTCTGACTGAGGAGGCGATTCTTTTATCAGACATGATTATTTATCACATTTTTCGTTAGTTTGGTATGGCTGGAGAGGTGAAACTTTGTGTATTCATGTCCGATGAATCACCATAACTCACTCCACTGTATCGCTCACTGTATAAAATATGCCATTGTAATCTCTAGGTTAATCACCGCCTTATGAAACTTCACATCAACGTCAAAACAGACCCGAGACGTCAAGGTCCTGACGTCTTAATGTGGTATTTTTTGACGATTTTTTAAAATTCATCTTTGAATTGTTTTATTTTTTCATTTCCCTTCCGCTCAGGTAGAGCCACAGACCTCCCTCCGTCCAAGTTAATGCCACAACGTCGTTATTATATATTGTGCTGTTTTTCCGGTTAATTAACTGTAAAACTGTTAAAGCGACCTGACACCAATGTGTGTTTTCTGTCAATTCAAGGTTGTCTCACAGCGTATATAACCTGAACAAGATAAGGAGTGTATGCATTGCAGTGTCTAAGGAAATCATCGGTGTAAGGACTGACACTTAACATTTGTGTATTTAATTACAGCACACGGGCGGGATTGAATCTGAACTCCTTCGAGAATCAGGATATAAACCACAAGCGTCCCGCGACACGGCTCCGATGATGCTCCTCCGTGTGAGCGCCCCCGTTATCGTAAAAAAACATACCGGGCACGGTGTATATTAAAACGTTTACTCTCTTGCATGCCTTCACGTGAATGGCCGATGGATCGATACAATCTCAGCAGAGCACACGCTACCTGTCAGGGTTTTTATGAGTGTCATCACTTGACTGATAATTTGCCCGAGCTGAAGGAATCCCTGGAGGTGGTTGGAAAAGGTAGGAGACCTCCTGATGTATACAGAGAAGAGAGCGAGATGCAGAGAGGTCCAGACTAAAAATAAACAGGCGCGTCATTGTTATGCATATTTTCAAGGACAGATAAAGGGCCACTTCTGCGATATTACAGCAGCAGGAACAAAATACGCCGCGTATGATGAGTAGTTTTATGCTGCTAGCTGCAATACTGACGTGAAGACACGTAGAGCGGGAACAAAAAGTGACCTTTGACAGTGAAATCCGTCATGATGGCTCGGTTAAGTAGTGATAATGGATGATTAAAATTCAAGTTGTTAGCTGAGGCTATGAGAGGATTGTTTCGGAAACCAGGACAAGGGGAGCGGACTGAAAGTGCACGCAAGTAGATTATGGGAGGCAGGTGGGAACGTGCAGAGCGAGCACATGGAGACAACGGAAAGAGGTCACGCTGACGACAAAAACCAGGAGCTGAAAACAAAAAGATACATCAGCCGGTGTTTGTGTATGAAACTGTGTCATGCAAGTTGTTGTTTTGCAAGCTGGGAGCAATGGGGTTACCATTTCGAGAAAAGACTTCCTCAGCAGATGCTGGGGGTCTGCTGCAGGCCAGCCAATGTTTTCTAGTTGGTCTGGGAATCTATGATTCAGACTAATATCTGGCACGGTCCAGTCTACGACCCTGTTCAGGCCCGAGCTCCACTGATTGACAGGCGGCCAAAGTCTCCCCGCTGCTCCAGATGGTGCATCTCGAACTCCTGAGAGAGACTTGTTGATTATTCCAAGTGGCTAACAACAACAACAACAACAACAAGTCCACAAAAGCAGCGCCAGGCCTGAGTGTGCACATAAGCTCTGCTGGTGTGTGTGTGTGTGTGTGTGTCTGAATGGCTGGTAACCATGACAACAACTCTACTGGTTGGAAATAGGAAAATGAGAGTGTGTGTGTGTGATGATGATGTTTAAATGGGCGGCATGTAGGATATTTCTCATACGTTTCTAGAGCCAGGAGCTCGTTAGTTAAACTTAGCTTAAAGGCTGGAAGCAGATAGCCTGCCTCTGCGCAGGAGGAGCCAAACCTACACAGCAACACCTCTGCAAAGACTCCTCTCAGTGTATAATTAATGAGGTTTAAAAGTAATGTCATTTAAGTCAATGTGTGATCAAGATGTTATTATAAGAACTGTAAAAATTCAGTTTATTATGAAACTATCTTGTTAAGTTTTCACTAGGCAGGACACTGAAGTGAACAATGCAGACCGAAACAGGAGTTTACTTTGCAGGCTTTTTATTGCCAAGACACAACACGAACAGACAAGACAGGAGGAGTCCGCAGGGGGGGAAACTTCAGGGCAGGACGACGAGGACAGGTGAGCAGATGAAGGTAGGCTGAACGTGCAGTGCAGAAGACAAAAAAACAGAATCCAGTTTCCTCAGAGCAGGAGAATAGTTACCACGAAAGATACAACGACAAACCTGGAGGAGTCTGGGAGGGTGATCTGGAGTTAGACGCTGCAGGAGCTTGATGAGATGCAGGTGTGAGAGCAGAGCAGGTGAGCCTCAGTGGAGGAGTGGTTGAAGAAAATAGGTCAGCCACGGCCGGCCTGCACAGACAGGGAGACGAACACAGAACACGAAGGGCAGGGAAACATCAGGAAGACATATCTAGCTAAACAATGAGAAATATTGTCTTTAAAAGGTCCAGTGTGTCAGAACTGAATTCTAATATTATATGTTGATTTGCCGTCTTTCTACAGAAGCCTATAAGGACAAACCAAACACTGACTCTAGAGAGGGCCTCTCACGTTTTGAGGCCATACTACTATCTACTATATGCTTGGGTGAGGCGAGGGGGTTTCAGTCGGCTCTAGATGCCACTAAATGCTAAACGCCGATCCTTTAAGAAAGATGAACCCATTTTGGTGTTTTGAGCGTTACATAAAGGTTCAGCATGCGTTGCCGGAAAACCTCAGCTGGTTTGAAGTGGAGGATCTGCCTGTCTGACATCTCATTCAACAAACAGTGTTTTTTCCCCGACACTGAATGTAGAGCGTCACTCTTGTCCTGCACAATTGCATATATGGAAACCAAAAAAGAAAAAAAAATCTGAAAACTGTATTAAAAAGTGGCAAACAGCTGGGAGGCAGAGAGGCTGCGTGGGTGATGAGAAGGCAGAGCCGAGGCTGAGCGCCGCTCGGGAATTCCCTTTGACTCGAGTGGAGAGAGCTGGAGGAGGAGACGCCGGCTCGCATAGCTTTATATTAAAAAAAAGAAAAGAAAACACTGCTGTGTGACTGCTTACTAACAAGAGGGTCAACAGTGAGGAAACAAGAACAGGGAAAGTGTCTCAAAGATACATGACAGTCTGGCGGAATAACGCTTCAATAAAACAACATCATAAAACTCATATCGCCACATCGGCTTATTACTAATGCATGCACAAATCTTCCCACATCATCACGACTTACTTATTTAATAATTTCCCTCTGCCTCTCCATCTTGCTCTCCTCCTCTCACGCCGCTTTCTTCACTCCTCTGTCTCTCTCGCCGAGACTTTTTGAGTGGGATGCGATGCACCTCAAGAAGGATCTGTATCTCGGTCCGATCTTAAGATTTGCTACTTTTTTTTTTTTTTTTTTCCGATTTGGACAGTTGTACACATGCACACAACTTTTCCAACAGCCAGACATCAAGCAAGTGCAACAACACAAGACCTAGCAGCCAGCTAATATTACTTACTGGTCTGACAGCAGTCAGCCCAGCTCTGTGTCTGTCTTTCAGACTTTTATTTTGCCACCACTTAAAGTCAGTTCCAGAAATACTCTCGTCTGACAGCTTCTTGCTCGCTCACTCTCTCCTTTTCTCGTCTTAGCTTTGTCCTCGGCCATGATACCCAATAGAGGCTTTGCCCCGGCTTCAGTCCTGGTGTGACCCCTGTGAATCTCAGAGAGCTGATCTGGAGAGAAAACACGATTGTTTCACTAAAAGTGCCTTAGTGTTGTAAAGCTTTACGCTCTTGTCACGACCCAGACGCCAAAGTTACACGGCGCGAGTACAGGAGTACGAGGCGCACAACAGAAGTGCCATTCAGCCTATTATAAGAGTGATAGCGAAGCTGTTATTTGAAGGTAGAAAAGTTGCTTTAACCGCGTTAACACATCAAGGCAAACGTTCAATCAGAGAGAAGCTAAAGGGTCAAGGCAAGACCCCGCCAGGCTGACTCTTCCTCGCTCAACAGAGACTGACGGCAGATTAAATTTTCACAGTTCTATAAACCGATGGCCCTGATAACCACACGCTAGTAACCACGGGCAGTATCTAAAGAAGCTGCAGCATGAATAGTAATGAGAAGAAACGCTGTTGTTTCGGTGCTCAGCCTGTAGGGGGAGTTCCCCCTGCACAGCCTTACGAAGGCCACTTGAAGACGGCACTGCTGTAAAGAATCAGCGCATTCAGGCAGCACAGAGGAGAGCAGAGCTGGCTGATTAAATATGCATGCACATGCTGCTGTACATAGAGGCAAAGGTACATCCCGATATAACCTCAAATTTGGTTCTTCCTGTGTTCTCTTAGGAGACCGCAGAGTAACAGAGTAAAGGGCAAAAAATAAAATAAAAGATCAAGTAAAGCAAAACGCGCTGAACAAATTAAAAATTGCAGGAACGTCAGAAAACAGAAACACTCATGAACACACGCAGAGCTGCTCCTCTTGGTCAGCGTTTTTCTGTGTTACATAACTGTCTGTCCCCCCTACATCAGAGACATTTTGGTGCTGTTTTAATCCACGGGCTTATCTATGCTGAGGCTTTGTGTGCGTGCGTGCGCGCGTGTGTGTGTGTGTTTCACAGACTCATTATGCATCCATTTGTAGACCCCCTACAGCTTCTAATAGATTCTCTATTTTCAAAGAGCTTTTAGCAAAGATACACATGTAAGTGAGCACGCAAGAAAAGATGAATGCATTAACACGCACACACACACACCTAATCAAGTGGATGATACTGTGTGTCTGCATGCCACAGGGGGGCTTATATATTTAGCTCATAAGAGGTAGAGAGGGGACCACAATAAAAACAACAACATGTAATAGTTAGCTTACATATTCAGAGAGGTCACTAAACACAACATGTCTGAATTATTTATATTAACTTCATGGTGTTATCTCATCATGTTCAAGTACGATTAAAGAAATCGATATCATTGATTTTCCACAGGACCACAAATGAAGACATCCCGTCCGTTCCCTGTAACAGCCGGTCCTCGTCAGGGTCTCGGGGGGGCTGGAGCGATCCCAGCTGACACCGGTCGAGAGGCGGGGTGCAACCTGGACAAGTCCCCGGTTCATCACAGGGGTGAGACATAGAGACAAACATTCATGCTGACATTCACACCTACGGGCAATTTAGAGTCACCAATTAACCTGCATGTCTTTGGACTGTGGGCTGCGTCTGAGAAGCCGGCTCACCAGATTTCGACACCTAGCTTTATAAACCTAAATTTTTAATCATTGAAATCTGGCTGGGTGGTTAATAACACTTTCTTCTTTGTCCCGACAAACTCAGAACACAAATTTATTCTTACTTCGTGCAGTCTTTAAATTATTCATTATCGTTGCGTAACATTTTTAAAGATATCAGTGCATTTCATAACAAAACTGTACAAGTGTTTTTTTGTTTCAAAAAGTCAAAGCCACCGCGGAGTAGATACATCGTGCTTAAATGAAGACAAGTCAAATGTTTTCTAACTGAAACGATCCAACAACTTGTCAATAAAGTTGCCATTACCGTACCGTTCAACCTCTGGGGACTATGAACCACGATCCACATGAATCTAATGTTTTTCATACCTCTGATGCACCAAAGTATTGGTCAAGGGTAAAGTATGAGCTGATATTGGTGCCAAGAAGAGGTCAGCGAATTCATTTCTAGCCAATAGTTTGTAGAGATCTCTTGCTCTTGACCAAAGACAGATGAACGGATTGACAGATGGACGGACTAATCAGCCCATCAGCATCACCAGCCTTAGGAGAAATTACTGTTTGGATGAAGACTAATTGCTGACACATTTTTCTAAAACTTTCCTACTTCATAAACAGTTCAATAACAAAGTCGACCCGGCATCTCATAGCTTCCTAACTAACGTCAAAAGTTAAGGAAGAGCTCTCCAGTGACATAATCTTTAAATTCAAACGCCTAAACTCTAAGAAAAGTTACTCACACCCAAAACTAGTCTCTCGTACGTATTTCGGGAGCCGTGCTGAATGTAGAGCATTTTAATTATCGGGAACCAGTCAGTGCTTCTCGTCGGCATGTAATTCAGTGTTGTATGATTCAAACAACTTTCATTTTCAAAAATCTACTCACGATGACCTTCAACTTTAATCTTCTTCAGGTCATGTCTTCCTCCGCGTCTCAGTCTGAATGGGCTCTTACCCTCTTATCTTACCGAGAGGGCCTAAGCCCCTCAATCCTCTCATCTCTCCCTGATGATGGCAGAGCCCTCGGAGACTCAGCCCATCAAAGGCTCTGGAGGGGAAGGCCAGCAAAGAGGGAGAACACAATTTGGCAGCCTAATTTGGTTTGCCTGCCTGGGCTCCTCTTTTTAAAATGTGTGTGCGTCTTTGTGTAGAGCAAATGCTAACAGCTCATCATAATCCCTTCATTCCCATTCCCCACCATGCCTGACTGCACCAGCCTCCAAACAATCCCTGGGAGCCCCAGCAAAACCTGAACCCAATATGGGTTTATAAATGAGTTACTGGAGAGGATCCCTGCTGCTGGAGCATGATCACTTTGTAAGTGATTAGTTACAATAGTGTTTGCCGGAGAGGACTATACATAACAGATGAGAGCAGCGAGCAGGACGCACAGTTTTTTGCATTAGTAAAGAAATGCATATCAATGTATTCGATGTGTTGTACTGTACAGTTGTATGCTGAGTGAATTCGCACCATTTGTGCTGTGCAAACAATCCAGGACTTTAACCGAAGTCACATGAAATAACAAGGACCTCACTCACTGGACAGTTTCAGTGACCGAGCACGCATTACTGGTGCAACCCAGACTCATGAAGCAAAATCAATTTGGGTGAGTGACAGCTTGTTATGCTACTTTTGCAGGAAAGGTTTCATATAGGTGGAATTCTTCTTCATGGCTTTGACTCGACAACAACAATTCACCAGTTTTACTATTTCTTGACCGGTCACTGCTTTCAGCCGCAGAACCGTTCTTGGCCAAGGACGTGTTAATTAGCGAGCTGCCAGGCAAATTGTGTTGCCTTCGGAGAGAGCCGGGTTAGCCGTTTCTTCCAGTTTTCAGCCTCGATGTTAAAGTGACGGTTAGGTAGATAGTTTTCGAGGAACTGTTGTGGTACAGCAGAGTGTGCTGACCACTGTCTACTGCCGGGATCACACCGACTACGGATTTGTATCTCGTACAGCCCCGCTTCAAAAAAACCCAAACTGTCCTTTTAAGATAAGATTATCGGCTAGTGGCTTAACTTTTACCCTGCAGATACTAGAGTAATACTAACTTTTGGCAACACAGCAAATAAGCGGATTTCCCCAAATGTCAAGCTATACCTGCAACCTTCAGAGCTCTACTTATTTTTCTCAAAGCTCTCACATGGAAACACATATTAGTGGTATTAATAAGCATTGTACCTCATCTGTTATCAATAACAACACTCAGATAGACTCAGATAAAAGAGATGATGCATCCAGCTGAACGGGATCTGCAGATCAGAGCATGCTCATGTCAGCTTTCTTCTCTGCTGTAGCTACAATACTTTGTATCACTTTTAAGCTACCCTTCTCTTTATCTCACTAAAGAAACAATATATACACACGACGCTGGTGAATATTTGATTTTCTTCTGGGAAATTTGAAATTAATCACAATAGACAGTCACAGTCACACCAGTTGTGGACCCTCGCTGACAGAAGAAGAGCTCAAGGAACAAGGCTGATAGCTCCTCCACCAGTTAATAAAGACCAGTGGAGGAACTGGGGAGCATCCTGTGGGCAGAGTCTACCCAAAGAAGCAGGTGGGCGCAGCTCGAGGGCGGGTGCAGAAAAAAAGAGGTTAGTATGCACAAGACGGAAATTAATCAGGTGAAAAACCGGAGCAAAAGAGAAAGAGGAGGACGGAGCAGCTGTCTCCATGACAGCAGCGGTTTTATTAGCAGGCTTTCAGCTCAGGGCTTGCCGATGTGTATGTCTTTGTACGGTCTATTCTGTGCGGAGTCTGCATGTTGTCTTGCACAGTCTGAAGGAATGCAGGTCAGGTAACTGTAGGGATAAATGCAACTCATCCAGGGGGGTTTGTTGCCTTTAAACTAAATCACTCTGGGATAAACTGCAGAGACCCCGCACGTCAGGAAGAAAAAAATAGATTGATGTGTGTGTTTTTTATGTTTTTGTTTCTTCAGCTCAGTGCTCTGAGGCGCTCACGTCATCATCCTCATTCTGCTTTTCACTTCTGTTTCCCCTTTTGTTCACATCTGACAGTAGTTTGTCCTGGAATACGGCCTCTTTATCACCCATCATCATCATCATCTGTCCCTGCGTTTCTCTCCTCGTTCTCCATACACACACAGCCCAGGTGGAGGCCACGTGTTGGCCCAGCATGAGTCGGTCAGTCAGGTTGCCATAGCAGGTGTCTCAGCGACGACGCGGCCCGGTAGCCAAGGCACCGAAGATTACGTAAATCCGGAGCTCGGAAAAACGAGGGAGTAACGCTGACAAAGGCTCGCTTCATCATAAGAAATTACACCTACATAATGCATGTGTCTGTGTGTGTGAAAGAGAGAGAGAGAGAGATGAGGAATGTTTTCTTTCAGAAAATGCCATTATAAACCACTTTAATCTAGTTCAGTCAGCGGCGGTGATCTATCAAAATCCCTGAATCACTTTTCAAATATAAGTTTTAGTCAAATGATTTGGTGAAATTTGTGTACACGGCGGGGAAAAAAACACACATAAAACAGACAGATGCAGCCGGCCTGGCAGCTCGTGCTTCTGTGTAGACTGCAGAGTTGGCAACAGAATGAACAGACTGCAAAACAAAAATAAAAGTGCAAACTATTTAGTCACTCAGTTTGAATCACACCTTCCTCGAGTCCCTCTGTTCTCTCAGACGACAGAGAAACACATTCATAAATATGTTTTCACTCGTGTATAATCTGTTATTTTATGTTATATTTTGTATGAATTACACATGGCACCCGGCTGCACTGTCATGCTTCTACAGCAGCCCAGGAAGGACAAACCAAACAGGCTCTGCTACCATAAACACCATAAGGCCTGCTTGGAGGTGGCGGGTGGGAACTCGCCCCACTGGATGCAACGTAAATGTAATGCAATGTTAATCCTACACACTAGAGATTTAAATGATGGCATACAATGATCAACATTATGAAAACAAATATAATCATTAAACAATAAATCAATGAAATAATAAAATGAGTAGGCAAAGAAGGCGGGACCTGAGATGACCCAACAAAACGCTGGACTTAATCGACGACGGCCGTTTCGTACCATCTTATTATCACATTTCAAGTCACTCTCAGCTCTGATTGGTTGGTGCAAAATTAGTTTATCATCAGGTTTGGATTATACTTATGCAATGATTAATTACAGCGAAGCGTGTCATTAATCTCTTTCTCAAACACACACACACACTCACACGGAAAGACACACAGACACAACATCTGGGGTTCATAATATCATTTACATGGAAATCAGACACAATTGTTTAGATACGGTATCACATGACAGACGCGTGTGTGATGGTCCATTATGTTCCTGATGATTGTGGTGGCTGTGACAGATCGTCGTTTGACAACAGTAACCGCGAGCATCTGTGATTTACAGAGTCAGGACCACATGTTTTCATGCTCCACACACACACACACCATTTTCTCCGGTGTTTGGTTCAGACGGTATGTCTCACTTCGGTTTATGACAGAAGAACGATGGCGAGGCGGACGGTATCGAATGGAGCACGTCATGATCACACCTGCTCATATGGAAAACAACGGGGTGCTGAGTCAGCCCGTGGTTAAACACCTTCCTGTGCTGTGTAATTGAAGGAAGTGAGTCATCTGGCTGTAAGAAGGAGTGCGGCAGTCTTGGACATATTCCACTCATTATAAATGATATCGCGCTTTTCTACCTCGGCGCACAAAGCTTTTCCATTCACACACACCGGTGCATGCACCAGGAGCACTTTGGTGTTCAGTGTTATGTTCAGTGTCACTTGTGTCACACGTGGACGCGCCGGGGTCAAACCACCAGCGCTGTGATTAATGGGCAACCGGCCAGCCTATGAGGTGCAATAGAGTTCATGCAACAAAATCCCCTGGTTTATTTTACGAGGCTGTAACTTGACACGTGAAAACATAAATGTAATCCATACAGAAGTGTTTGAACATGTCAGAGATGCCAGGAGGTGAGTAGAAGTTACAAAGCATGCTGGGCTCACACAAGTCCTTCCACTGACACCAATCGCGTCACGTCCATGCATCGGATCTGATTAAAACCTCTTCCTCTCACTCACTCTAATTATTTCCTCCTTTGTGCCGCGATGGCTTTTTGTCCCCCCCTCCAAATCATGTTTGCATTATAAGGCCAGTGAATCACTATGACCTGTCACGGCCGCTCTAAACTCTTCTCACTCCCCTCGCTTTCAATGCGCCTGTCACCACGACGCGATGAAAGTGTAGTCGGGGGGGATTATGTTGTGAATTGTCTTTGCCCCGAGTATGGGAGGAGGGAGGAGAGGCGGCCCGTGTGAGGTTAAGCAAAGGACAGACGTCTGATGAGAGGCTGAGTGGTCTCTGTGTCAGGAATGAGCTGCAAACACACAACCTCCCAGGAGAACCGAGAGCGAGAAAGAGAGAGAGGCCCTCCTAGACAGGGCAGATGAGGAAATATGAAAGGATAAAGATAAGTAACAATGCAGCAGCAATACAAGAGAACCTTACAAATTGTTGCGTAATCCACGGCCAAAAACAACATTTGGCTGCTGCTTTTTTTGGGAGGTTCATCATCAAAGGGTCTAAAAAAAGCTCCAAATCCATTTTTAGAAGCAACAACAACAACAACGTGTTGTGTCCCTCCAAATCACCTGCTAGGTGATCCTGAGGCGGGCCGTCACTGCTGATTACGGCCTCGCCACTGATCGCCTCATTTCCTCCCCTCACACACACACACACAGTACCGACGTTGGCAACGCGCAGCCCGCTAATCCTAGCTGCGGGGAGACACGCTCGTTTACACAGTGACACACACACACACACAGGCAGGGGCTGAGAATGCGAGCAGTCATGCATGATGTACTTGGACGGCGAGGAGATTAAACCATCTGAGGAGGATCCCGGGTTTTGCTTGCATGCAAAGGGATCGAGACGGGAAATGATAGCGGCGCCGTCAATTAATTTCCAACTCCTTTTATGGGCTACAGCTGAAAGTGGAGATGAGAAGCCAGCTGCAAAATACGACTTTTCCTTTTCAGGCTGAGCTCAGGTGATTGGTGGCCTGTAACGTTAACGCTGACATTTACAACTTATAATGAAAAGCACGAGGAGAATCTGCCGGTTACAGTCAGCTTAGCAGTTGAATAATATGACTGTATTTCATCTCTTGATGGGCGCAGAGCAGGTGAGCAGATCCTGTCCTCTGCTCTCTGTGCGGCTTACCTTTATTATCAGAGAGTAAAATATTCATCAGTCCTATTAGACCTTTTCACACCGCTTCATTGTGACTCTCCTTCCGTCATATTTGCCTCCGACCTCCTCTCCGTTCTAATAAACTCGCTAACGTCCCTTCAGACTTCACACAATCTCAGTGTGCATCATTAGAGGACCTGAGTGCGACGCTCTCCGAGGGGCCGTCCGCAGCACTTTTACCATTGAACCTGGGACCACGCTGTCAGCACTCCACAATATGTGTGTGTGTGTGTTCCTGTTCCAGTGTAACATACAAAACGTCTCTAACTGTAGGTCAGACATTTACCGCATCAGCGAGTGGAGAGAGGAAAGATGCAGGGGAAAATAAAAAGTCAGGGATGCGCCAACCACAGTTTGAACTCTGTGTTTGGACCCCCGCTGCCTTCGTGCTTCACTTGCAGTCTTTCTCTTTAATGGATTTTCTCTCCATTTGTAGGGTCGTGCAAAAACAGTGCGGCGGCTGCAAGGAGCAAGTGTTGTCATAGATGAATCCGATGATTATTTTTGGTGATTAGAGGCGCCCCGTGGAGCTCTATTGTAAGCAGTCACGTCGGTCTAACAAATGTTTGTCAAACGTGCATTGTTTCCACGGTGATTACTGGCTCGATGCGCTCACAAAAGCTGCTCCACAGCGCTACTAGAGGTCATTAACTCCACGCGGGACCTTTTAATCGATGAATTGTTTGGTCTATAAAATGTCAGAGTGAAAAATGCACGTCACATTTTTTCCCAATTCCCGAGCTGAAGTTTTGTTTGGTTCCACAAACAGCCAAAAGATAATCAATCCACGGTGATATTAAACAGAGAAACCAGAACCCACGAGAGCGCTCACCACCACTACAGAGTACGTGACGGGTGGACACACCTCGTTTCAGTAAACAGCGAAGGGATTGTATGGCTTTAAAATGTTATCATCTACCTCCGGACTCTCTAAGTGTTTCGTCAAAGTAAAGGCAGTCAGAGGTCAGGCCTGGTTAAACACACTTTGTCTTCCATCCAGTATCGGCTAATAAACTCGACACGGCTGCGAGAAGTTGCGGCAGAATGCAGCAGACACACACATCCATATGTAGAATCATAAACACACACACACACACACACAAACATATATATATACACACACACACACACACAGGTGACAATGCTTCCCACGGGGCACATAGAGTTATAAAATTAGAGATAAAAGAAAAGACCCGGCTGTCGACTCGTGTCCTTCTGCTCCTTTGATCACTCTATAAAGCGCAGAAACGCGCACACATGACTGTTGTTAAATAAAACAGACAGTATAAGTGAAATCCATTTTGCCCAACATGCCGTGTTTTAACTGCGAGTTTATTGACAGCGGCATAAAGGCTCAAGGTATCGCTTGAAACTGCTGATTGTACTACATGTACCATTTCTTCTCCCCCCCACCTCAAGGCTCACGTTCGGTACAGTATCCCCCAATTACTGCACATGAGGACCCTGTGAGACTGCTCGTGGCTCGGCCCATTAGTGTGTAAAGGATGGGTGGGGAGAGGAGGACTGCATCATTATGCTTTCAAAGAGCAGAGCGGAGTTGTGTTCGCTCTGCACTAATCAAGGAGTTATAATTGATGAGAATCCGGAGCTCCGCCTGAATCAAAGGTTACACACTCTCGACTGTACGGGCAGGATGAAAACGGCGCGGTACTGTATCAGCGGCTCCTTCTCCTTCTCCCCCGAGTGACGAGGAGTAAACGACACAGCTGCTCGGATTAGAACTGTCTGCATTGCTCAATCTGACTGCATAATGGGACAATGAGTGTCGGCACATAAACTAACTGACGCCTCCTAACAGAGGCGAGCAACTAGAGGGAGGCTTCATGGAGTCTTTTAAATATTTAGAGATGCTGCGATGTTCAAAGTTGGTCTTTAAAAAAATCATATATTAACATTTGTTGACGGGAGACAGCCTGCTGTTAACATGTTCCAAAGCAGCCATCAGTGGGAAGAAGAAGAAGTGCAGTGAACACTAAGCTGAGAATGCAGGAGACAGCTATGAGAAAACACACATATTAACTGCTGCTGCAGAACATTCAGTAGCAAGGTTTTATGGAGACAGGCGACTTTTTCTGAATGTCTTTCTGCAGCAGTAGAGACGTGCCACCAGACCTTAGCCTCCATAAGCTACACTGGACATCCCAGAACCAAGTAAGACTGTAGCTTACGATAAGCTTAAGATACGAACATTTCATTTACTTTTTAGTTCATGAGTTGAGTTTATGGTTTTAATTTCTAGTTTCATGCCTTCTTCCACGCAGCATGATGTTCAATTTGTAAATAATAAAGCAGGCTTTGCTTTAGGGCGACAACGCATCAAGCAAACTCAGATCAAACTATAAAAATCTGCAGTGCTCAGATGTATGAATCAGTATTCTCTTACTGCTCTGCTTATTTATATTTATATTTTAGCGTGTCACAGACCGGCTCCACGCTGTCAAACAAATATAATAACTTCTGGCTCTAAAAAAAAACAAAACAAGATGGCAGCTTTCATAATGCTGAACTTGAGGCTTCAAAAAACAGTTGTCCACAAACCAATGGGGGTGATGCACGGTGGATTGACACTGAGTCTTCTGCAGCTGACCCCAGGCTGGACCTTGAACTCATTCTACAAACAACATCACTTGTCTCTCTGGGCTTTCTGTCTGCCTGGAGTAATAATCTCTCCATTTGTTGACCTCTGTGTCTCACCCCTTCTGTATGCACTAACTAAGACCTTGCACACACACACACACACACAGATGCACACACCAGCCACAGTCTGACTGACCCCGGGACGTTCCCGTTCAGCGCTTTATTCCTGTGTTGTTAAATGCATCTGTGGTCTCAAAAGATATAAACGCGCTGAGCGCTACGAGATAATGAAAACTCAGCGGATCCTCTTGACTGATGGCTGCAATCACCTCGGCACAATGAAAAATGGATCGCGCCGCAAAACAGAGCCCGCGTGATAAAAATATCACGCCGCGCCACGGACGGAAATGTGTCATCCTGCCAATCCGAAAGTGGTGCATGGACACCGTCTCCGCGGAGTGCCGAGTCAATCACCTGTTAGGAATGACAGGCAGAGGAGACAAAACAAATTATGCAGACGGAGACATGTGGCTGACGGGACGCGCAGGAGTGAATCCACGCTGACAGATGCACGGAAACAAGAGGCTGATTTTTTTTTGCAGGTAAACAGACGCTGTAGGAGCAGACAGGCGAGTGGGTGGCTTAATGACCAGACCAGACCAGGAGGACAGACGAGATTAAAGACAGAGTGGAAACAGACAGTCAAAGGCAGTTAATGCTTCAGTACTGGGTCAGAAAGAGAAGAAGCTTTGACATCTGGGTGGACTTGGAGAAAGTTGTGCTGTTAGTCGGGTCACATGTCGAGGCTTGGGTTAACTACCAGCTCTAATAATCAGCTCGGACAGAGAATACAGGCTTAATGAAGGCTAAGCCGCAGTTACAGCTTCTCTCAGTGGTCTGCGGTCAGAGGTTAGGAGCTCAGCAGTGGGACGCCGAAACAAACTCCAGACAAAGCGGAGAACACAGAAGAGCGCCGAAGAAAAACGGGGTAACACTTTCTTATAAGAGAGCGCTGTGCTGCTGCAAACAAGCAAAGCCGCATCCAAGATTTCTCTTTTGCAGGCCCCCGAGGTTCATTTAAAAAAAAAAAGAACTGAAGAAAAGAAAAAGGTAGCAGAAGAGAGGGAGTGGAGAGATAAAAGGGAGGACAGGAGGAACAAAAAAGGCAATCAAGGGAAATGAGGGGAAGAGAGATTTCCTGTCCCATCCAAGGGCATGGCAGCGTTCATGTTCTCAGTCTGTACCATCTGCTCCAGGAGAATGTCAGCCTGCCAGCGAGGAGAACAGTACAAGGCTTAGCCAAAACATGCCGTAACACCAACACTACCACCACGACAAACAAACAAACACACACACACACACACACACCGGAGAGCAGCGCATTAATTCTGCTCCGGCGAGTGTCTGCAGCACAGTTCCAGCTATTAAAAATCTGCAATCTCTCCGGGTCTGCAGATATCTGTGAGGCAGCACATTTTCCAGGGGCGGGTAACACAATGATGCGCAATAAGTAAATTTCTCCGGGAGAAATGAATTAAGTCGGTGCGGTTTTGTGAGTTGCATCCAGGTGCGGCGGCGAGAGCGTCGGGGAGCCGGTCGGCTGGCTGAGTCAGGCCCGGGGTGACAGCACATAAGAGCACCCGTGAGGGACAAGGCAATGTGTGGCAATGTGCTACAGTCAGCTCAACTGCTGGCTTGTCTTAGGGTTTGTGTGTGTGTGTGTGTCTGTGTGTGTGTGTGTGTGTGTGTGTGTGTTTGTGGCTGGGCTGCGGTGAGTACTAAAAAGTTTGTGTGTTCCTGCTGAGGAGTCTGTCTGCAGCTGCGAAGGGGGTAATGAAGAGAGGTGCACCAACCCAACACCAACACATTTAGCACCCACCCACGCACACACACACACACACACACACACACACACACACATACTCAGCAGCAACCCCAGGTAACCCAACCATGATGGATAACAGAGGAGTGAATGACACGAATACATATCAGCTTTCTAAACACGCTGCTGTGTCATTCATCTGCATTTAGACCGGGGAACACATCTGTCACATAAACGTAAACCCACACACACACACACATTACTTTGACCCACTTATGCTATAGTAGACAATACAGTCGACCCAGATATCAGCTGGCATCCATCTCTTTGTGGAGGACCGGAGGCATCTCTCTGTCCAAACACGGGGAAGGCGGAGAAATTAATCGCTTGTCAACATGTTCAATAGATTCGTGCAGATGGACACTCCATCACTCTCTGGACTTTGTCGCCGAGCGCTCGTAAAAGCCTGACCTACGCTGCCGTCCGCCCTCGCAGCGATCTCAGCGATTGTTACAGGCGTCCCGACAGGCAAAGACAAAAGGGAAGGGACGCGCGGAGGAGCTACGGCGAACAGATGCCGCGGTGTCACTGTTCATGATGACTCATTAGGGCTCAGAGTACACGATATCAGCACAGCAGCAGACGCTGGGCCGCAACAGTTGACTTATCTTAGTGTTGAGTCGTTTTGGCCTGCCGCGGCGTGTTTTACACGTTGGCCAATAGGAGCATTCTTCTGCGCAGCTGCTATAAACTCAGCAAGGTGAAAGACAGAGGAAAGGCCAACATTGTTTCTAAAGAAAAATGTGTTTTTCTGGTTTGTTTTTCGGGACTAAAAGAGACGTGATTTTTCAACACCGCGAGCAGAAATGAGAAAAGAAAACCTGGAAAGAATAAAACTAAAATCCATGAAACGGGTCGGATGGTTTGACGTGTTGTCCAACCACGTCGGAAAGCAGAGCTGTTTTAAAGTTGTTCCGAGCAGCTACACTTGCAGTCAGAGAGGAAAGTGTACCGTCATTGAGGGGAGGGGAGACACGATAATCATTTAAAAACGCGGCTGTAATAAAACACACTTCCTGGCAGTCTCCCCTTGGAAGACTTTCATCGCGTTGCATTCATTTGTTCACGTCCAAAGTTGACAGAAATAGCTGCATAAAGAATGAAAACAGATCTCGAGGGAGAAACCTGCGCGCTCGCTCACCTCCGCACAGCCGGCCGTGGCGGCCGTGGCACGAAGTGGGTGTGAATGGTAAATGGGCGGCATTTTTATAGCACCTTTACCCAACCGCTGATGAATGAGGCTGGGACATGATGGCGTCCACGGTGTCGTGCCTGTGCATGCAAAGCACCGGTCTAAGCAATTTGGTCTCCAGTGTCCCTGACATGTGGACAGGTGGACAGTTAGCGGATGACCTGATTTGCCCCGTGAGTCACAGCCAGCTCATACTAACTGCTATAAACACTGCCAGTCCTCCACTCTACCAGCTCAGCCATGGTGTCTGTGTATTATATAACTTTTTGAAATACTAAGCATGGGCACACGAGAATATATTCTACTTATTACATTTCTAGCTACGGCACTGCAGTCCTCTAATCAGATCCGTGTCTCCGCTTCAACGGTTGAGTTTGAAACGGAGCTACGGACCTTGAAGCCAATGTCCAACGACGTCAGCCGCACACCTCTCAGACGCGTCCACGGAGATGAGATGAGACGAGGCGAGGCTTCGTTTAGTCGAGTGTCCCTCGAAGAATCTCTGCATTCCTGGAAATAAGAGACGTGGGCAGTATGAGACGATAAATCAAGGTTACCATGGCTACAGTGCCAGCGTTACAACGGTGAGAAATCAACACTTCACGCCACGTAAAATACAAATATAGACTCAGACACAAGTATTGATGAGCAACATCAGGCACATGGGAATAGGGGAATGACGGGAAAGAGCCACAGGTTGGCTGAGCCTTTGTTCATGGGGGGGGGTGCTAAACGACACCCAACTATGTTTTTTATTAGTTTTTATTACAAATCCTTCACACAAGATAAAATATATTTGTTAAGAGGACGTTCTACAACCTAAAATCATCAGCGATTATTCAAAAATACAGAGTAGTGCAGCTACCTGACTGTAATAAATCACACTTTTGTGTCGCACATCACAAACTTTTAAACTGCGGTGTATGTGAATAAACAACAAAGGCTGATTAGCATGTAGCTAAACTCCACATTAATCAAAGTACCGTTGATAAATGATAGACTGATATCAGCATGAATACAGGCTCGCACTCCCCTGACGGTCAGCTGATGGCTCTGACCCTGGCCCTTTCTCCCATAAGCACTCTCTTTATAGATCTGCCACTGAAACCCAGTGAAAAGTCCATAGCAATATATTCCCCCTCTCATATCTATCCACTACAGTCACTACCGATCTCCTTCTCCCCCTGGGCTGCAAATTATCGAGAAACGCCAACGACTAGCTGAGCGGTAATTTGTGGAGCGGCGGACCCTCATCCCCTTGACCTTCTCTCCCTCTCTCCTCCTGAGACGGTCAGCCTCTCTTCCATCAATTCTTCTATTTCATTTTTTTCTCTCCCACTCGTGAATGTCAGCCACCTTTTCTTTCTTTTTCTCCCTCTATTCCTCTCTCTCTCTCTCTCTCTCTCTCTCTCTCTCTCTCTCTCTCTCTCTCTCTCTCTCCAGTAATGATTTACACACTGCCTTCACAATAAGGAGGGGTGGAAAAAAAGCCGATCTTAAATAACGAAATAAATGTTTTATTAGGAGAAGCCTGACTGATAATTCACGGGAAAGGCTGACAGCTGTAGGACTGCAGAAATAAAAAAATATATATATACACACGAGGTCTGTGCGTATCAAGCCTCTGTCTGGTCATGCAGCTGTCACACTCATGCCGATTTATCAATCGTCAGGCCCGCTCTCCTGCAAAATCAATTTGAGAGAAAGTGCCGCAGAACGAAAAAGGGCAGCGCGGGTTGGCGTCACATGACTCAGGAGAGAGTACCCTGGAGAGAGAGGCAGCGAATGTGATCGCTTGGTATGCCGAACACACACGCATGTACTGCTCGGTAAGAACAGAGGAGGGGCGTGCGAATGCGTGCAGATACTGAAGATTAAATTGGAGCCGAAAAAACAAAAAAAAAACATAAACACAACGGCACAATCCTTTGAGTTGGCCGCTGTTGCGGTGAACTTTTCTCAGCGATCTGGCTCCTGTGCAGACAGAAGGAGGAGAGTGGTGTTATAAGAATGAGTCAAGTCGAGTTGCGCATTAGTGGGTGAGAGTGAGCATTTCACCGTGACACCCACCTTCTCAACATGAAGACCTACAGTGGGCTCCGAGAGGCGGACGTATCACTGATTGATTCATCTCTTCAGAAACTCAGAAGAGGCAACAGAATGAGAAACCATGACTAAACGGCAGACCTACACAATACCGTGACATTCCCTCGCTCGGCGTCTTGATGGTGTTGATGGAGACTGCTGTCCGACATGATCTCCGGTATGAGTTCGGTTAGGTCGGGATCTGGTGACTGAAGGACGTTCACGTCATGCTCACGCTCATCAAATCAGTCAGTGACGCCTCGTGCCCTATGAAGGTCATCCTGGAAGAGATGGAAAGTTTTCCTTCCCTTTGAGGGGACAAGTGGACCGAAACTACGCCCCAACAGGGCAGAACAGAACCACTAGATCCCCTCACAATGGAGGTTGCACCATTCGCCGCACATGTATGTAATATGGTAAAGAATGACTCATCCGACCACTTCTTCCACAAATTTATAGACCAGGCTTTTACATGACATCACTGAACTCTCATTCAGGAGTTTATGCACCACAGAGCTGCTATAATATCCTCTCAGGCAGTGATTGACACCATCAGAGTTGGTTGTTTCCTCACATATCAGCAAGCATCACGGTCCTCAAATGTGTGCTGTGGACCACGGCGCCGCGTTTTTCTGCCGTAGATTACGTTTCCTAGTGGACCACCGGCGCGTTGATCAGGCTCAATCAGTGCCTGAAGCTTCCGCCATCTGTGCTGGGAGACAAACTCCAAGTGGAGTGGGCGCGGAGAGCTTTTCATACATGTCAGAGAGCATGATTGGAAGCTAATAGCTTAATCGCGCCTTGCAGCGCACCTGTGCGGAAGCATCTGTATTCGTTACGTGTCTCCACTCATCTGTTGCTTTTTCCTTGAATTCATCGCCTGCCTGTAGCTACAGTGACGTCTTTCACGGCTCGTTATGAAGAAACGCTGTCGTCCTACTTGATCTTGTTGTTATTCGGTTTGAACCAGACTTGACAGCAGCTCACATGGACCAACAAACCACTGCATATCTTTTTGAGGTGGATCAAACCTTTCCCTGGTTAGACGAGCCGCCTCTGATCTGTGCTACATTTGCAGGTTAATTGCTGGGACCGCGTTAAGCCTCCCCATAGGACCAGCTGCTATGAAGGCCATTGATCCCACCAGCTGGGCTTTAACCACGTGATGCTAGCATCTGGTATCTGGACTGTGGCAAAGGTCACAGGCCTCCTGTCCTATACACGATGCCTGTATCACTAACACACACTCACACAGACACACACCTGATACTGTGCAAGACCGAAGACTGAAAGCAGCATTTGAAAGACAAGGATGAAATGCGCGAATGTATCGATTTACTTGTTTGTATCACAGTTTTGTTAGCACTATATGACAGTAATTTCTTATGATATCATGAATTAAATTAAACATTATCTGGGCAGAAAATGGATGCATGATTGAGGTCATTTTTTGAGAAGGGTTGAATCTGAGGCGAGCTGCCTGTGGATCCCTGAAGATGTTTCACCTCTCATCCAAGAGGCTTATTCGGTTCTTCAGTGCAACCGAGTCCAGCTGCCCCAGATTCAACCTTTCTCAAAGAAAGATGACCTGAGGACGGCTGAGAAAGAAAAATATTGGAGATTTTTCCGGACGGTTTTTGCTAAAATCAACATTCAAATGTAAGATTAATATCCTCTAAGGCACAGAGGGAGACTAAATCACACAAACAGTGTGTATAATGTGCAAATGAATCTTGCTGGATTTTTTTATTTTTTATTATTAGGTCTCGGGATCAAGGAAGGAAAATGTTTCCATCTAATCAAACAACCTTCAGGCTTTCTGTGAGAGACGCAGTAAATAATTATGTCAGTAGAATGCGAAATGTCCGGCGTACCTTGTTGCCATTCTTGTTGATGTGAAGGTTTTATTCTGAACGTCCATGGTTACAGAGAACAAATGCCTAATCTTCCCCTCTGTGACTGCAATGCAGGGCCAGAATAAGACTGCAAAAACAAACGAACGGTGACGCTTAAAAAAAAAGATTTGCATGCTGCCTCACAATAAGTTTTAAATAACGAGGACAGGAAGAGAACAACATCTGATAGTATACAAATAAATTAAAACTTTGCTGCATCAGAAATGACAGGTTGCAAAAAATAACTTAATTCCAAAGAAAGACGAGGAAGCGTTGTTGCTGGAGAGAAAAACACAAAAACAAAACACGACCTGAGTTTTGCATCGTGACTCCGTCACCATGTGAGCACTGTATGGATGTCTTGAACTGTGGGTGGGCTACATTGTGCTGTAGAATTTGTCATCCGATGTGCAAAAAAACAAAAACGTGCAAATACCCAAACTGTTTTTCACATAATGATGTCACCGGCTACGAGTTTCACGCCCGTTTGTTCAGCCTCCAGCTGTATGTGAGGCGAAGATAAAAAGGCGTCGGAGAGGCGTTTGCTCGACTGTGTCTCAGAGCGTGAACTGTACACAGCCCACACACTCTGCTGATGAGGAGAGCCCTTTGCTAATAATACAGCACTGGCCTCCAGATTTGGACGGACGCAGCCTCGTGGTGATGGAGAAGGATCGGCGGGAATCTGTCAGCAAAACTTGATTCTTGTGTGAAACTCTTCCCAGTTCTCCGGGGAAACCTTTTTTTCTTCCTCTGGATGGCAACAGGCTCATGAATAAACAGAAGGATGGCGCATGTGACTGTGAAAACACATGGCTCGAGCTGGTATAAATGTAACCGCCTCTGCCACGCAAGGTTTTCATTCGATTTAGAAGAGCAGAGCAGAAACTGCCAAAATGTCAGCAGCGGTATCGCTCCGCGGCCCACGGTGAAGAGAGATTTTGGATCTGTTCTTCCTGCAAAGGAGTGCAGCTCTACAGGTTGATTGATGACATTTAGTCTATGTTTAATGGATCCACTTGTATCAAATTGTGCTCACCGTGCACATGGCATCACGTTGGATCAGCTCTCTGTGGTTCGTATCGATGTGTTCTACCTACAAGGCCACTCTTTTATACCTCTGCGTGGTAAGACGAGTGGATTCTTGAAGCGGCGAGGATTCAGAAAAATAACGTCTTTTAAAAGGTTACGTTACTAAGAACACAGCTGGCGATAGGAACTTCTGGAAGCTGCGGGGAGCGAAGATACTGTCCTACAGCACATCTCCGCTCTCTAAAAAGAGTTATGTGCTGCCAGATAACAGGAGGGCTGTTTCAGGGTTGCTGCCTTTGTGTGACAACGTATTAAATTCCTACATTGAGGCAAAACAACTGTGTCAAGCCCAGGTAGCCTGTCAGTGTGAAAGAGGAAACGTGTGGTACCCTGAAGTCCAACCCTCAGTATTGATTCAGTGAAGATCTGGGTTAACAACATGCATCTGGGGTGCCTTTGCTTTGTGCCAAAGTTCCCCACTGTTCCAAGCAGACTGACTCCAAGCATCAAAAAACAAGGCTAAAGAAACTCGTGTTTCATTAGAGACCGAGCTCTAGCGGGTTTAAAACCCGAGGGTCAAGACAAGATATAGGAACGGGAAAAAAAGAGTAAACATTTGTCTGCTACAAAAAATTATGTTATTTTAGATTTGCCTCAAATCTTTTATCTCGTAAATACAATTTAAAAAAAAACCCTCCTAAGGCCTCTACACATATTTAAATAAAACTCTGGAGAAGCTAAATTATGTGTTGAGACCTTAAGTCGAGAATCTGATACAAAGTTAGGTCAACTGAACATCTCTCCCTTCATTCAGTCCTCGCTATTCGAGCTCCTTCCACCCTTAATACACTTTACAGAGCACAAACTTTAAACAACATCTGAATGATTACACACGGCAAGATGCGGAACATCTATTTTTTTCTACCTCTGGGTCACTCCTGGGTACGACCAAGAGAGACGGCGAAGATTGAGTTTTTCCTCTGTGCAGAGCTAGCTGATAATTTAATGCCGGTGAATCAATGATGGCAAATCTAAAGATATGTTCAGACAGAAAGCATCTATAATTCAGCCCACGTTCTGCCTGAGCCGGCCTTAAGAGTGAAAATGTCTCAGATTATATTATCACGTCGTCATCTTTCACTGGGAAACATTTCCCCCCAAATATACCTCAGTCTGTTTTCCATCTTTCATTACATGAACAATATTAACTTTACTCACAATGTCCTAATTCAATATCTGAGTATATGGGTGACACGGGGGGGCTGCAATCTGGGAATTTTTAAAGTTGGAAATTTATTGGAATAAACTGGGAATAAATTTCTTACTACTAAAACAACCACACTTGAATATCTGTACTATTCCACTGCTTACTGCAGGCACAGATGATTTCTGCACTATAAGTTAGATGCTAAATAAGCTATAGCTAGCATCATTTCATTGACCATGTATGAGTTCTTATCATGATGCTAGCTTAGCCCCAGTTCCTAAATTACCCCCGATTTCCAGTTAATTTCCATAATTCCCATTGAACGTTTCCAATTTGGAAATTTTCTCTCCCTGATTAAATTCCCATGGAAAGTTATTGGAAATGTTCCACGCCTTCGCACCCCTAGTGACACACTGTATGACTGATATGTCTTGACCTGAAATGACAATCACCTCCATGAACACGAGGATTGTTCCCGTTAATTAGTGGGTATATGCTTTGGGCTACTTTGGGCCTTTCTTGAGCTCCCCTTTAATTAGAGATAGAGCATATGTTCCAAGGACACTTTGCTCCGCGCTGCCATGATTTGAGGCGTGTAGCGAACACGCTGGACTTGACAGTTTCAAATCCACCCCAGAAAGTCAGGAACATGTTCTGCCCAATAAGAGAATGACCTTTAAAGACAGAGGAAAGATGAAAGGTCACAATTAAAAATGTAATACCGCCCCATTTATTCCAGCTTAGCTTCTCTCTGTAGCTCCATCACACCGGGGCAATTCCTGAGATGTAAACATGCCAAATCTGTGAGCAATCACCGGCGGTAATTGCTGCCGATGATTAAAGTCTGGTAGCGACTTGCTCGTTATTTGAACTGAGCGCTGTAGACCGAAATCGTGATAATAAAGCAGCGTATTCCCACAGGTGTCTTTTATGTAGCAAACTGGCAATTTGTGCTGGCCCTAAAAAGAAACTCTGACGCCCTGTCCGTTTGAAACAAGAGCAGAGAGTGGAGTGAAGTCTTCCTGATAGATTCAAGCCGAGACTTGGGTCAGATAAACAAACCAGCGGGAACAGAACACAAATCGATAGGTTAAGACGGGGTCAGGAGTTAGTGGGGACAGAGAAAGTCAGGTTAGGTCAGGAGTGGGAGCCGTTTGTCCAACAGTGAACACGTCTCTTCAACTTCCAATTTACTGTTTGCAGCTGCCTATAAGGTTCACTCTGCGCTCAGAAGATTTTAAAAAATGCAGCTTCCAAACCTTATAATTAATTTCTGAAATATTCGAGAGGCCATCAATGAAAGATTTTGATGCAGTACAATCGCGCTGCTTTTCAAAAGGCCGCCAGCTCTTTTTCTGGAGTGCCCATCGAGAGAAGAAAGCCGGCTCAGACAATGACACCGGATCATTTTCAGGGCGCGAGATGAAAGCGATCACCAGCAGGTGTTTCGATCACAGGTGCATTAGCAGCGGATATTAAAGAGTGGGCATTGTGCTCGGTAAAACTCATTCCGCATTTCCGTCCGCCGCGGCCCCGGTACTATGTGGGAGGGTCATGACCGCTCAACCAGAGCTACCTCGCCCATCAGAGATCAGACAGACACAGCGGGCCGCACACTGTGACCACACCGCCTTAAATAGCACACACCGATGCCCGCTCACACAGACGCACGGTGAGTCACGACGGCACAGAGCTGAGATGGTGCTCAGCGGTGGCGGTGGTGGTGGGGAGACAAATGGCTGTGCTGACGATACTTTTAAAAGTTAAACTTCTCTGGATCTCACACATTTATTTTATTCCTGCCAGCTTGTTTTGTTGCATTGATATTTGCAGCAAACACGATTAATCAAAAACAGAACTTTTTATGGGTGGGAAACGTGGATACATCCTTATGCTGTTCATTTTGTTCTTGCAGTAAAGTAACTACAAGAGCTCCAGTATCCATCATTTCAAAAAATATGACGGTGAGACTTATTCTCATGTGAAAACGTATTGCAGAAAAACAGAGCACAGACGGATAGAAAACTTATTTACTTCTTAGCCGTGATGAAAACATTCAAAAGAATCCTTGTTAAGTTGTATCGTATAGTTTTAACACAAGGTAACAAAGAAGGGAGGCGCTTCATAAAGCTACTTAGCACTGCGCTGCTTTGGGCCAACGCTAACTTGCTCACAATGAAATGGCAACATAGTGATGTTAAGTTGGTACAATGTTTTCCAGTGTGTTAGCTAAGAGTTGCTAAAGGCCACTGAAGTTGACGTGCAGCTGAGGCTGATGGGGACGTAGTTATAAACCAGTGGACTGCACAGAAATACAAAAACGTTAACCTCATGGTGGGCAGATGAAAAGTCAGGGCAAAAAAATGGCATTCATGGCAGTTTATTTCTTTTTAATAGGTTTCAGTCTGAACCAGATGGTTTACTGACCAGAGCTGCCGCCCCTGCTGCTGCTCGTGTGTCCCGTGTTTTTGTGTCAAAGCGTCTAATAGGGACAACAGTTTTTGAATTCAGTATTCAGCGAGAGTGCTGCACAAAAGTCGTGTTTTCCTCACCTTTTGCTTGATCCTGTCTATGAAATCTCTGCGGGCATAAGGTCACAACACCCACAGGAACATCAGCAATCTCCAGAGCCTCACAGCCTTGAAGCAGCCGGGTCACCGTCCGCTTGCCTGCCTCTCTGTCTCTTCTTGAAGTCTCTTCAGTTTGCAGTCTGTACCTGCACAGTTCAACTCAAATAAATACGCTGGCCACTGAATTCAAAGTCTTCATCCATGCTGAGATGAGCTTTCGGGACACCTACACAACACACTATGCTCATATTTTCACCGCCGAGATTTCAAAACTAAACTTTGTCAGACATTCAACGGATCACGTGAAAGGAACAGAAATCATTTAGTATCTTTGTCGACTCATGCGGTCACACACTTACAGTAACATAATAACAATCTGAGCTCGTCTGAGCTGCGTTGTTGCCTGTTTTGTGGCTGCAGCCTGTAGCGCTCTAATTCATAAATGGCCCCATTAGTCAATTTGACACAAAAACATGGGAAAATAGGATCCAACTGAAGTTACCCTTTAAGTGTCACTCTGTCACAACGTGAACTATTTTAAAAACAGACAGACTTGTAATGGTTTACAAAGGCACAGACAGATGTCACCCTGTCTATATGTGCTGTCTTTGATAGGATTCATCCTTTCTTTTATTTTGAAGGATTTGACGACTTTGTAGTGTTGAAATGTGGCACGCATAAACACACGAGCGAAGCGTGCTTTAGTTTGCTTCCTGTAGGACTGGAAGTGATCGCATGGTCGGTGTAAGTAGCCGATACACATGGGATCCACCGCTCAATGCTGCACATGCTTCTGATCTTACCCTGAGTGGTTTATTTTACTGCAACAAACACCGTTCCTTGGCCACTCACACGCCGATATGCATGCACAAAGAGCACTGGACGTACACTCTGAGTTTGTAGTGTCAGCTCAACCCTCTGACAATATTGAACCTTCAGTAAGTTGAGAGACTGGTCAGTTTGACTTTGCAGAAATGCGCTCTATTGCATTTTGAGTCCCAGGCAGGCAGCTCGCTTTGATCGATGAACAAAGGCTTATAAGAGGCAGAGTGGAGCTGGCACCTGTGAGGCACATTGAGTTTGAATTGACAGCTGCTGAGCTCTGAGGTGCGTCTCCAGAGTAGGCAGGCGGCGGAGCCCCAGAGGCCGTCTATATTCCTGCACAATGTTGAAATATTGTGAGTTCAATAGACGGCCTGTCTCAAACAAAGTTAATGTGACATCAATAGACTACAGCAGAGTAAAGCAAAGCATCTGACTCAGACAGCTATATCAAATAAGCTTGGCTGAAGCTAATATCATAAAACTATTGAGCGTTTACAAGAACTAGCATTCGAAATGAGTCGTAAATTAAGCCTCACGCTTGATGAGTTTACATAATTCAGGCTCTGGGTGCTATGTATGTCAGCGAACATTACGGTCCTAGTTACCAGATGCCTTGTAACAGGGAGGCATTTGATTGTTTGCGAATATTTTGATATTGCAAAATGACAAAAATGCTTTTTAAAAAAATGTCGACGAGCATCCGCTCTAAAGACGGCGCTTTGTGGGATCGGTCTTCAGCCGCTCCAAGAGCATCCTGAATGCAGAAGTAACAGGGGCTTTTAAAGGGTAAATATAGAGGCAGCGTTTTATGTGTATGCAGAGTACCCGCAGGCCGTTTGTGAGGATGTACTACAATGTACCATGTGAAATCTTCTGGGAGAGTACGGACGGGCTTTTAGCATGCGCCAAAGCTTAAAGATCCAAAAAAACTCGCTGTGATGAAATTCCACTCGTGTAGCTACAGTCAGCCAGCGTCTCTCTCTGGCTCTCTCTGAACTCCTGATGTAGTTGAAGTCCGTGTTGAGAAAAATGTACAAAGCAAAGCTTAAAAATAACACGCGCTAAATAGGCAGCATACTAATGGAATCTCGCTCCTGTGCTTACGTGGTCTCGCTGCTGCAGCAAATTTATGCCAAGAGGGGGAAAATTGAATGAGCATCTGAGAGCAGAAACATCAAACCCCAGAACAGAGCTTGACCCGGGTTGATTAAACGTGTGGTGGAAAAGAGAAAAGACACGCAGACATGCATTGACTGAGTGAAGAGGGGGGGAGGGAAGGAGGAAAGGAGGAGAGTCAAAGTAAATAATTGAGGGTGCCAGCGAGGAGGGAGCTCTTACTGTGTGATACCTTGGTCACTTCCTACCGACCACACAGGTCTCAGAAATCAGCGGAACATTACCTTTAACTCGGACATACATCGGTTCCCCAGCCGCTTGGATCGATGGCCACTGATCGCCCTCCATGCTTGGCTGTTAAGGCCATTACCACAGTTGTCTCCATCGATCACTGGAGAAATGTTTGTGTCCTGGTCCCAGCTGACGATAGTTGTCCTGTGTCGAAGGTCTGCTGTCCTTGACACACAGCGGGCAGTAGGGTTCAATAATAATAAAGGGAAGGAGGATTCGTTAGGAAACTGTGTCACGCCAGCCCTTGGTCATGAAAATGACATTTACAGCTGAAATCATGTTATGATGATGTTAGGATGGGTTTTTTTTTTAGTTCAGAATGGGTGGGTGGTCGGATTAGGTGCTAAATAAGTATCTGTTAAGTCGCTGAGGTTATGGCCCAATGAGGAAAGCACCGCATGTAACATTCCCAGCAGAACTATTAATGCAAACAAAACAAACGTGAGATTTTATTAAGAAGTCGTCAAAGGAAATGCAATCTTTTACAAAACGCATCTACAAAACAAGACAGTGGTCATTCCCGGACAGCGGCTCTTTGAAAAATCGGAACATTTTCAAACATTACAGGGAGTAATGGGAAAAAAGAAGGAGCAGCAACAGCGAGCTGTTAGATGAAGAGCTGCAGGCAACAGACTGCACACCTCCAACCTCTCACGAGGTAACCATCTCCTTTCACTCTGCCCTGCTGTCTCGCAGACTCGTGCCGCGTGCAGCATAAAAAAGAGACTGTTACTCACAGAATGATCCAAAAAAGGCTAATTATAATCAAACGATTACTGCCTGTATTCATACAAAGTACAAAGATCTTTCTTAAAATGACAATAGTTTTTTTTTTTTGCCATGTTAAGATCTAAACGTGTTTAATTTCTAATTAGCCTCAACATGCATGAGCGCGTGGATCAAATTCCACGTCAATCCGTCTGATCCCAACAGATTTTGAGATATCTCACTCAGAACAAACATCAACCTCACGCTAAACGCTAAATGTAAACTCAGAAGATCGACTAAGTCAGTGGGATTCGTCCCCTGGGGACCATGAAGCACATTTCATGACAGTTCGTGCAAGAGCTGTAGTGGCTGCAGTCTTGGAGTGCCGTCGCTAAACGATCTAATTCAATTTGTTTTAACTTTGCATCCTCTACTTGCACATTAAGACACGACTCGCATTCACTGAACTGTGTAAACTGCAAATGAATTCAACTTGTTCTACTTGGATGTTTTTGCTCCAGAGCTTTGGAGAGACGTCTAGAAGAATCCACTGTACACGAGTCAGTTACTTACAACTGACTGCTGGAACAAGACATACAAAGACGCTCGCTGCTGATGTGATAAGATATGATGGTTGAATGGAAAGCACGCCTTCGCCCACTCATACCTACGACACGGCACACGGCAGAGCGTGGAATCACGGAAGATCTGCGAGCGCGTACATTATCGGCTCGGCTACAGCACAGAAAGTTGGAGTACTTTCACAGACAAATTTCTTCTACAGATTTAGATTTTGAGAAACTTTTCACCTGCTAACAGACAGATCTCTCTGAGGTCAGTGAGAGAAAAAAGAAAGCCTGTGTGAGAAGCTGAGTCTTCTGAGAACAGAGGGCTTTGTACTGTGATTGATTTTAAAGTAGGTAGACGATAACTGGATCCAGTGCTTCTGAAAAGTCCCCTCTGGCATCACGAATCCGTAGTTGCATCAGTTATATTTACACTTCAGTGGTGAACAACTTCTGATTGGTTGGAAAAGTGTTTAAAAAAAGGCCATTTTAGAGCACAAACAAACTAAGATATTCCTCATAAAGAATTACACTGCGGCGTTGTGCATTTTTATTTCGCACTAATGGAATTATATAACTATGAATTTTTATGCCACGGCTCGGCTGAGGATTCATTTTGTTGCGAACATGACCCAACCTGCATCTGATCATAAAAACTCCATCATCATTAGATGAGGTAAGATGCTGTTCAGGTAAACCCGGCTCTGCTCTCGTACCCGGGGTGGCCTTTCATAAACACTAACGTAATCCTGCGTGCCGAAACCAATTTGCACACCTCATTACGCCGCGCCTGTGAAAATATGTTTGCAGACATCTTAAGACAACAACCTGGAATGATTTATGAGGCTAAAACAATGAGAATTAATCCATTGTTTACAAGTGTTTGAAGTTAATGCATCGGAGCAAAGGGCTAAAAAGACATGAATAATGAGCAAAGGGGGAGCTGAACTGTAACGCTAGTAAAATAGTCAACACGCAGTGGGTAAAGGCGGTCGCCGCTCTCCTCCGCGGTGTTGTAAAGAGACATAAAAAACGCACGCAGCGCTGATTTCTGTCCTGATAGTTTTGTTTCCAGCTAATTGAATACATTTCATGACTGCAGAAGCAACAACTCGCAGAGATGCAAATTACAAGTGAAGGCAGTGATGGGTAAGCAGGCCCGAATCCAGCATCAGCACTATCTGGCCATCAGCAGGTGCCCGTGTGCTCCATTAGGATGCATTATATAACAAACACTAAGTCAAGTCTCAGTGGGACGGTCATCTCCGCCTTCCTCTCTCAGTCAGTCTGAGGCGCGGTCTGAACCACAACGCTCAGCTTAAAACTAAAAAACACGCCGCAGCAGCAGCAGCAGCAGCTGCACTCAACCGCTTCTGAAATCACGTCCCACGTGAGGTAACTTATATTTGTTCAGTGGGAAGATAATTGTTTTAAAAGAATTTACCGCGGGACACGCGTCTCAGGAAGCGTTTCCTCCTGCTTGGATCTGTCGGATTAGAGCTCACACCCGCTGATTATAGTAAATGATGTCTTTTTGTTTCAGAGAGCACTGACGGAGAGCAGCGGATAAAAAGAAGGCAACTTTTTTTTTTGACAGACTGCTAAAGTGCCAAAGGCCTGAGGCAAAGATAACAGGGTTTTACTTTCACATTTATATTTCAAACTCTGAAATGATTTTTAATGATTTTGGCAATAACAAAATACTTCTTCTAGTTAAACTCACATAACGAGAATCTACAGCCATACAAGCACCAAGCTCCAAAGTGGTGCTTGGCTGCCATGTTCACTACAATGCTGAAATGCTCATATTTAGGAGGTATGGCATGTCATGTCAGGCAAATTACTGACTGTCTATTATACTGGGAGTAGGAAAAGAGTGAATTATGTAATGATTTCAGATTCAGCCCAAAATCTCCCAAATCACTGGCAGACATCCTCTGGTCTTTTCAAAATTTGGCGTTGATCCATCGAGTGGCGCGGCTTCATCACTTTCCGGCTGCACCGTGGCTGACGGAGCTGATGGTGCCCGTTCTAGACAATGATTGCGACTCCACCTCAAGCACTTCGCCGTGTTTCAGAAGCAGCTTTCCGCTGCGCAACACAGAGAATATGCAGCTGGTCAGAAGACAGACACAGAAGCAGAATAGAGAATACGGTGAATTTTCAAAATAAAACATCCTGTTCAAACCTCAGGTTGTGAAATCAACCAGAAGGGAAACTCTTCAGCTGTGTGGCCTACTTCCCCATGGTAGAGGGTGGCATCATTGACCTGCTTGTGAATTGAACCACCAGTCGAATCATGGCAGTAGCTCAGTCTGGACCAAAGAGGTGCGCCAACCAGAAGACCAACTGACATGATCGTCTCTAAAGTCAAGCCATATGCAATACACTAAACACACAGTACACTAGTTTAATGGTCCAACGTCAACAACTCTGTAGTTGTCCCTCTTTAGTTCAGGCCACAGAGTACAAAGCTTCACTTAAGACCTGAGGAGAGCAACTAAGTGGAGAGGTGGACGCCTAGACTCATCTGTTGACATCTTCCCTCATCACCTATTTAAAGACAATGAACAGAGAGAAGGGGGGAGAGAGAAAGAGAGATAGAAGGGCCAAATAAAATATTAAACAAAAAAAAAGAGGTCTATATTTAGACACAAGTGGTGGGGGGAAGCTTCAGTTGTATTATTGATGCTGCCGTGCAAGTGGGGGCTCTCGCGGTCCTCGTCTGAGAGGAGGCCTGTGTGGGTTGCTCGGTGCGACGTGGGCTTTTCTGCGGGGAGTGGTCACTGCATTAACGAGACACAGCCGAGCAGTAAGAGAGAGCGAGCTGGGGAAAATAGTACGCTATCAGGTTCAAATCTGGGCGAAGAGGCTTCAAAACGGCGGCTGAGGAGACGAGACCGCCGCAGCTGTCTGAGCGCCGCTCTCCACGGAGAGAGCGCTGGCGTACGGAAATATTTGCCTGCGCTTTTCTGACACAGTTTTGTTATTCCGCTCAGATGCGAGGCTGGTTCTTCTCTGGCAGAGGCAGAGCCTTCATGTGGAGGCACTGATCCTGCTCTTTTTTTTTCCCCAACGTGCACACACACGCACACACACACACATCTGGGTTCATAGAGTAAAGATGTGGGAGAGGTTGTGAGGCACTGATTCATGCATCATCTTGGGACTTTTTTTTTAACAAGTTGGCGATCGGCATCATCTACAAGCAACGAGGCGTGATTCATTACATCCCTGACCTTCAGAGGCCTCTCAAACATTTTGCTTTCTTACCACTGTTACTTCTTTTTTGTTAAACAGGGGACGACACTGTGGCCGTCTTTCCATTCCTCGGGTAAAGGACAGACTCAGTGCGACAGCAGAGCATCAGAAGTGCGAGTGTGAACTTCGATTTTATCCTCAGCTCAGCTCTTCCAGAGTCAACATCTCACTTTCACACACACACACAAAGACACGGATAGAGGGAGTGACCTTGATGTACTGAAAGATCAATACATCTTAACTTCCACGGCTTCAGATTATCCTCTCCCATATTACATCACAGTAATATCCGCGCGCTTATACTGTAATTCAGTTCAGAGCCAGACAGTCTCGTCTGTGGCGTGTCTGCTGGACACTGCATGCAGCTGGAAGCCTTTAATGCTCACAATACTTATGAATGTGGATTGATGAGGAGTAATCAAATGCGGCCGGGTCGGTCCCGTCCTGACCTCGATGAGGACACAAAGACGGTGCGGTTTTAGATAATCTGCTACACACGGTTCTGTGTTTCTGTGAGAACAACTGCTAAATTACTAAATCAGTAGCGATCCAGGTTTTTTTCCGGACCGTGCAGTACGTGACTGTGGGCATGTGGCTTCTGTTCCTTCGTAACATGTCTCGGAGCCAACCGCTCAAACATATACCTGCTATTTTTGTGCTTCCTTGACCTTTTGTTACATGGATGGACGATAATGCCCTTTCCCTCCTTCATTTGGTATTTAAATTCCCGTGGACAAAAGTTCTAATTACATTCCAGTCTAAGAAACGTGTTCATTGTGTCCCTTCCCATGAAACACCTTTAAAGCAGACCTTTGTGAACCGTATGTTGTTTATATCTATTTGTACTTAGGGCCAAGCTTCTTCTGCTCTGCCTTCCTTGGCATATTGAACAGATCTTGGCGCGTTATCACCACCAACTGTTGGTGAGTGTAACGCTTGGGGCATGCTTCCATGCGTGCATGTGCATCCTTGTGCTCCAATCCAAAGAGTATATTTAATGTAACTGACAACGTTACAGAAAAAGCACATAGCGTGTTCGGAAAAGCACATAGCGTGTGCATCCCCGAGGTCTCTCCGTAATCCCATATTTACATCCATGTTTGCCAGCTCACGGTCTTCTTTCAAGCAACTACTGCAGATTTTAGTCAACATCCATGGCTTCCACAGGTATTGCCCAAGGACAGCTGGGCATCCTGTTCAGGAATCCCTTCAGTATCAGTTATTGGCAGAGCAGTCTGTCAGTCCAACCTAATACAACGTGTAATTGGCAAATCTCCGTCCATCCCAGGATCCCAGATTTTTTTAAATTTTTATTTTGTATTTCAGACCAGCTGTTTCAAACCAGAGCTGTGAGGCACAACACGACTACAAATGTGATTTTGGCAGCTGCGTGGGCAGATTTCTGAATATTGTCTGTTGTAAACCAAACAACAGTCTGCAGTACAAGTGCAAATGGTACATCTGCAAAAGTTTCAAACTAAAGATTTCGCAAAACACTCGAGTTTTAATGTTTGATCGAAATCCTCCATAAAGATGTACGCGGCTTCAAACCTGGCAAACAAACGCACGCAGCGACAAATCTGAAACTTGAATTTGAAAACAAACGCCGCGGCTGTAAACTGTCACGACTGCAGCACTGTTCGCTGGTGATAATGTTTGCAGAGATGTGAAGTTTCTTTTGAGCCCATCAAAGCGAGTCTGAAACTTTTCATTTCGAGTTCGAGCTTTCAGAAACTGGGTTTGAACTTTCTCACGCTTTTTCTTCTTCTCACGCTTTGAAGGGTGACATGATATTCATGGTGCACAGGACAGGTTACACGTTGTGCCAAATCTTTTCACGCAGAATTTCAAAAGGACTAATTAACAGAAAAACGCAGCCATGAAGACACACAATCATCGGACAGCAGCTGAAGAAGTCTTTCTTTGTAAGTTCTGTAATTGCTGTTGATCAGTAAAACAGGAATCTTCCCTCTGCTAACAGCGTGGGCGGAATTGATTCTTAATAACTTGGTAAAGAATAACTTTTTCTTCCTTTTTTTCCCCTCTCTTGCTAGGCGTCATCCAGCGTGATGTCTTCAGGTTCAGTCTCTACTGCAGAGAGAAAGTGCCAGACGGAGGCCTTGAGCGAGTCAGTCATACTCCTTTTGTGTTGCTCAGCAAGAGTACATCCCTTCATTAGACTGTATCTCTTGACAGCACGTCATGCTTCCACAGCTTCTGTGACAGCTGAGGCTCCCACCTACACACTGCTCATGCCTGGCTAGTTGCTCAGTATCGCGGACACATGCCACAAACACATAGAATAAATATTTTCATATAATAAGGCGGGTAAATAAAGCAATGTCATGAGCATAAATACACGCTGAGAAAAAGTGAGCGTCAGGCGGCGCAGGGCTGCAGCATGTGGTCTAAAGCTCCATGGTAGCTTATAACGTTTAAATCCAATTTTTACATTGAGCCGAACCTTATGTCTGTTACTTTGTATGCAAAACAGAAAACCAATTGTGGATTACCAGGATCCACGGGGACAATATATAAATCACAATCACGCAGTACGGTGGTTTGTAAAGGCTGCGGTCTCTCTGATGTGGGCTGTGTTTAATAATAATTTACGGTTTTGCGGGCCTCATTTGTCAAATTGCTGCAAAAGTCGCCACCCGGTCCTTTACTCGAGTTTTTCCTGTGGGATTTAGGGCGATGCATATGAACAGCGCGGCGTTTGTGGAAGCCGCAGCCAGCCTTCCACAGCGCTGAAGGAATCGGAGCCCGAGATTGAAATCAAATCCACAAGGCCGTCTGTGATGTGATACTGAGAATTTCTGATGCCTGATTCATAATGTAAGATCCCTTCAGGTACTGAGAGACCACTGTACCACTTGCATTCATCGCAGGCAGTACAATACAAGAGCAGTGGCATTGAGAGGACGAGGAGAAATCAATCTGCTGTAGACTAACTTCTGACAATGACGATGAGGTACACATTGCTGTTATCCAAAGACTTACACTGATGTCAATCTACGATGGGGAGTCCGAATAATGAAAAGGTATCCATGGAAAAGGACTTATAGCTGAAGTTATGTCATAACAATTACAAAAGGAGCTTGGTCTGATAATAAAAGCAACATGAGACCACCAACTAAACACCAAAGAGGCCAAACCCATCCAGTTTTGTAACTTGGGTGAGAGGCTGGGTGCACCTTTCGTCAGAGGGACAAACCAATTAAGATATTAAGTGCATGTCTTTGGACTGTGGGAGGAAGTACCCCGAGAGAACCCACGTAGCCTTCTTACTGTGAGGCAAACTCGAGTTTGTTGTTTTATTTTGTAATTCTCGCCTCTCTGTTTCGAATCTGTTCCACCCCGATTGGTTCCACCTGCCCCTCGTTAGGCTCACCTGTGTCTGGTTGTCCCACCTTGTGTATTTAGTCTTTGCCAGGTCGTGTCCAGTCCTGTGTTTGTGTCCAAGTTCTGTTTCAGTCTTCTCCTGGAGCTCTCTATTATGGATTCAGTTCTTTGGATTTATAGACTCGGTTAGTTTTTCCTGGACCTCCTCAGCCGCCTGCTGTAAGTTATTAAAGATATTTTTTTTGTTTGCCTACCCTCCATGTCTGTATTCCTGTAGTCCTCTTCCTCGAACTGAAACGCGAGCAAGCAGCAACAGTGATGAACCACGGTGACACCCCAGAGGCTAAATCCTCTCCAGCTAAATATTACACATCAATAATCACAAATGCTACAAAAGTTATGTAATATTATCGATTATAAGCCAAGAGAGAGCGTATAAACAGACAATAGCTATGGCTGTGGTAGAAAAGTAAACACCAGTGACAGAAAGTTACATTCTCAGAGTAGCAAACACTTAAAGAGACACAGAAAAGTATTATTATCATAAAAATGGATCGTCTAATCCAAACATGCACAACAGAGCAAATGCAATCAGTGACGGCATGAGCGCACGAGAAGTTTGCACAAATAGTAGATCATAAAACTTTGCATGGATACAATATCTGAGCACTTCGCATGCATCAGACAGCAAAATTAGATCAGCGAAATTAAATGATGAATGAGCGAGTTGTAAAAGAATCCCTCTGTCCGCGCACGACAGTAAATTTAGAGATTCTGTTTCCAGTCATCACATTCTGGGCCGATGAAGCAATAAAAATAAATAAATAAATAATAATAATAATAAAAAAAAACACTTCCATGTGCACACTGGTGCATATTTCCTCATCATCTCCAGCAGAAGAAGAACGCTGTCACATCAGCGCAGAAAACCAGCCCAATGTCAGATGATGCATTGTATCAATTTCAGATGGGTGCTCAGCTCATGCAGAAGGAAAAATAATTAAATCACAACCTTTAATAAAACATAAGGACGGCATCACACAGTGAGGAAAACTCCATCTGCAGACTGGGAGGGAAATGACTGAAAAAAAAGGGAGGAGGAGGGAAGTGATGGAAAGTTATGAGTAAGAATGTCTTTGTCTTAATTAGCCTCTCTGGGCTATTTCATGTACACTGTGCCGGCAAGTGCATGACATTTTCTCTGCTCTAACCAGCTACTGCATACTAAAGTTCCAGTGACCCCAAAATGGCAGCTGTTTTTTTCTTCTTCTTCTTTTTCCTCCATGGCTGCGGCCTGCTCCACAACGAGGCCGCTTAATTAGGCTTTCGTTCGCGGAAATGATGAAATACCTTTCAGTACGTATCAGAGACAGTTCCACGCTGCGGTTCCACTGAGATGGAAAACTTCAGCTGGTGATCTTTGGCTTCCTCAGGCATGATGTGCATGTTTTTACATTGTGCTAATTATCTAATTGCTTTGATTCAGCTGGATTGTTACTGTTTAATGTCACTTGCACTGACGTTCATTAAACGGCAGGAAAGCGGTCTCTGAAACTGAGAATCACCGCGTTGACTCTCGGCCGTTTTATGGCGTCGCGTGTCTGTTCGTAGTTTGAATTCTCTGCACCACAGAGCGCCTCAAACATTTCCACAATGGAACAAAAAAAAAAAAATTGTTCTGAAATCTAAAATGCGCACTGCTGTCTGCCAACAATCCCACAGTACAATGAGACAAAAATTAGCATTCGCGCGACGCTACACCTGTTAGCCGGTCACAATGATTCATACAGAATCACACAGTTTCCTGCTCGCTGCCGCGTAAACGGTGTGATTTGTGGACACGGGCGAAGACTCTGACCAAACATCCGTGCCAGCTTTCAGTTCTTGACAGCTGATATTAAATTCTGTGGACACATTTGGAAAGTTACCCGAAAAGCAGAGACGTTACCGAGCACTTAACTGAACAGAAAGAGTGAGTGCTGAAAGAGTAAAATCTTTTTTTTTTTCAAACTAAACTGCCTCTAATTGCATTCACCACGCTACAGCAGAAATCAGGAAGAAAAAGCGAGTCGAGGCATGATGCCAACATATGAAATTACAGCTATTGATCTCCAGCGCTGGAGAATCCATTTCCACTGTGTTTGAATGCATTATTAAGGAGATACTGTTCAACACAACAGGTGGACGGCGGCCCGGCAGCGCAGACAGAACCGAGGCTGCTCCGCGGTGTGTAGGACTGTGATAAGAGCTACTGGCAGCTGCTTGTATGAGATTAGTATCTCCAGTGTCACAGATTGTTGTGCTGTCATGTCTAGCACAATGACTTGCCCAACAAAAATAATCATTTTCATCCAAACCCTATTATTATTTCATGCACACCATGACTAACAACATTAGAAATTCAGCAGCTGTTACAATGTTTTTTTGTTTTTTTTTTATAATCACAGCATAACTCAATATGCTTGCAGGGTGAACTTGTGGCATCCAGAGGAAAATGTTAATTTGAGAGACTGGTAAAGGCCACAGAACTACAATGCGCTTTGAGGGGCTACTTGAGCGGGCTTTCTGCACGCCTATAGGAGGCGAGGAGAGGAGGGGAAGGGGAGGGAAGCAGGGAGTAGTAGAGGTGATGGGAAAAAGGTACAGCGTGTTTCTGCACGGAGGAGGAGTGAAGGTTTTTCTTCTTAAAGCATATGGCTCTGAGACTTGTTTGTGTGGGAAGCACTGAATAATGAATTCATAATGAGAGCTAGACTTTGGACATTTTGTAACGCTGCTTTGGTCCCACAGGGTAGAAGAAGTCTAGGCTTTTCTGCCTGATTATACAGTAGATACAGTAGAACGAACTCAACCCAAACACAAATGTACAATATTGAAACTGCTATTCTCCCCTTCCTAAAGGACTGGAAAGCACCGTGCTCTGTTATGTGTAATTATATAACCAGCGCAGATTTACCAGATGGCTGTTTATGATGGAGAGAAAAACTTGTTTGCTCACATTTCTTGGGGCCAGAGAGCACGGTCTCCGTGTTGCATAACAACTTGGAATTTCATTTTCATGTGTTTATATTTTACCCAAAAGCGATACAGCTAAAAGCATCACTCTGACTCTGTGCTGCTGTCACAGCTCTCTGCTTGGACAGAGCACGCGGCTTCTTGGCGTCGACCCTGTACCCGCTTTCACTTCTTTCATCTCTTTCCCCCCAAAAGACCTCGAGATGAGCACCGATAGCAACGGTTACTGGACAGCTCCCCTCATGAAATCACTTTTTTCACACACCTGTAAGCTTTTCATAATATCAGCACTGGATTACAACCAGAGTAAAGTCAGTAAACCTCTCTCTAAAATGGGACATAATCCACAGGGCGACGTTCAAGAAGACAAGAGATAAAACAGTTATGTCACACATGATATCATTATTTACTTTGCCAAACATACTTTAAGATTCAGCACACCGTGCCTCATAAAGCGGATCATCCCAACCGGATGTCGACGGCGGCTTTAAGATGAACGAAGGAAGTGTTTGAGAGCAGGATTCAGTTCAAGTCTCTCTCAAATGCAGCATGTAATTACTTAACCATTCCCACCCACTGATCCAATTGCCACAGTAATACAGTATATTGCACCAGCTATTATTATGCTCTTGGTAGGTTTTGCAGCGCAGAGGTGGAGTTCCTCCTCCTGACAACAATTGAATCACTTTCTTGTGTTAATATCCAGCCTGCAAAAAGGCACCTGCAGCTACGAACCACTTTGCTTCAGAGACCCGGTCCGGATGGTTGTAATTAAGCCACGACCTATCTCACCTCCCTCATCTAATATCCTTTTGTCACATGCAGACGTTTGTCTCTCGTGCCGTGTCCCTCTCCCCCGCGTTCATCCTCTGAGAAAGAAGAAAAAATACAAATAAAAAAAATCAATTTGAATCTGAGAGCCGGTATGTTTTCATTACTTATTCAGAATGTTTTCATTTTATTCTCTACATTGACTGAATAAATAAGTGGCGAGTGGGCAACGAAGAAATAATAAAATTGTCCTTCTTGAATAATAGATGGGGTAAATTGCTTGGGGACAGATTATCATTTTAGAAACTGAATTATTGAGATGATTATAGCGGTGATGTGGAGAGCAGATCGCCACTGCAAGAGACAGTGTGAGGTGTGTGTGTGTGCGTGTGTGCGTGTGTGCGTGTGTGTGTGTGTGTGTTTGGGGATGAACTAGTCTCTGACCTGAAAAATAATCTATGCAGTTTTTCAGGCTGAATTTTCAGCTCGTCATCAAAAAAACATGTCTGACCTGAGGAAAACCGAGACTGACGTTCAAACTAAGTGAACACTCGACGTGGTTCAGCTGAAGAGAGAGAGAGAGAGAAAAGAGGCACCAACAGTTGGAAACTAAGCAGCTACACCCTGAGCCTCTCCTCTGTGATGCTGTGGCCAGATCTGTCCTTGGTGCTGAATGTTCGGGGACCACAAATCGCTGCAACTTCTGATCTGCATCCACCTACTGTGTGTGATTGTGTGCGAGTGTGAGTGTGTGTGTGTGTGTGTGTGTGTGTGTGTGTGTGTGTGTGTGTGTGAGAGAGAGAGAGTTTTCCGTGTGCGCAAAGCAAAACAAACACAGCTGGCTCTCTCCTGGCACCCCGCCACGCAAGCAACCCCCTTCTCTCCCTGCCTACAAACGCGCGTTTTCCAGATGAATAATACACAGCGAGAAAATGACAAATAGTCGAAGTGATGAAAGATTTAGCACGCGGTGAGCCTGAAAGCAAAATGGGTTTCATCTCTTGACTGTGACGCTGCTTTCTGGAGCCCGATTAAACGGGGGACGGCGCGTTTCCCTCCCCTCCCCGGTCGTGATGCAGTGAAGCAGCTCGCTCTGCGCAGAACCAGGATGGCTGTATAAAAACGGCTGCACTTCCACAGACGGATTACAACAACACGGGGGACACGAGCGGGAAGTCAGTGCGGCTCCTCGACCCGAGTAATAAGAATTTATTTGAAAAAGTCACAAACCAGCACAGACGCCGACATGCAGGCCGCAAAGAAAGGAATCTGTTGGAGACTCTTTCTATTTTCGTGCCTGCTTTTGGAAAGTTCATCTCAAGACTTTGGCGGACAGACGCAGTTCATTTGCACGTCCGTGCCCAAGGATATGGACATATGCGCAGCCACCTTGCAGAACAGTGTGCCGGGAGAGGACTTGAAGACCACCGTTATGCAACTGCGGGAGACGGTTTTGCAGCAGAAGGAGACCATCATGAACCAAAAAGAGACTATCAGAGAACTGACCTCAAAGTTGGCTCGTTGCGAGAGCCAGAGCGGCGGCGAGCCCGGGGACGCACGGCCCGGGGGCAGGAGGAAAGACGCGGGGAGCAAAAACACAATGGGGGATGTATCGAGGGGACCAGGGGACACTTTGACGCAACTATCACAGACTTTACAGTCGCTGAAGCAGAGATTAGAAAACCTGGAGGTAGGCTGCTGCTTCTGGGGACATTTTTCCAACAGTTTGGGTGACTGCGCAAAGCTCCATCGATCAAATCACAACCACTTTTATTGGTTTCTATAAAAATACCAATATTAATATAAATAATCGGTTATTCTGCTCTAAATTCCAATCTTAGATTAAAATATGTCTTGTCAGACATCAATCAACTCGCTTGTCCAGCTATACTGCAATAAGACTATGCGAAAAAAGTCAATCTGTAATAAGCCCCACTCAAAATTCATCATTAAACGCTTCTTTTTCCCCCCCTGACAGCAATTCAGCAGAAGTAACAACTCGGTGCAGGCGAACAGCCTCAAAGATCTGCTCCAAAGTAGAATCGACGACTTGGAGAAGCAGGTCTTGTCCCGAGTGAACAGCATCGAGGAGGGGAAGCCGGGACTCCGCAACGAGACGGAGCAGCGTGGGAGAGTGGAGTCCACCCTCACATCTCTCCACCAGAGGATCACCGACCTGGAGAAAGGTAGTTGGGAGGAGATGCGCGCAAAAAGTGGAGAAAAAAAAGAGCAGGGAGTGTGTGGTGTGTGTGTGTGTGTGTGTGAGAGAGAGAGAGAGAGAGAGTGAAAGATGGAGGAACGATTATCAGTTATCGAGTGCGCAAAGTGAGAAATGAATCTCTCCTTTGCGCATCCTGTTTGGTTTTATACGCTTTTATGACCTCGGTCGAATTCATGTTTTAGTCATCTGCTCCTCAAAGCCGGAGCAGCGCGGTGTATTAGGCTGTTTCCTGCTTTAATTCATGCAGATTAAACCGCTTCAAACACGCAGTGAACGGCCCGCCCCTCCATTTGCTCCGCGAACCGCCCGAGAACTTAAAAACCAGCGGTGCGCTCTCGGCCTCAGTCTGGGACACCTCTGCCACCGAGGAGCTTTAAAACCACTTGCGCGGTGGTCAAACAGGGAGGTGTGGCGGTGAATAAGACGAGAGATGAAGGTTAACAACGTCAGTGATAGATTTATGATGAGAGATTAAAGCAAATCTCGAGCGTCACGATTGTGGATTTGTTGTGTAACATATAATTCCTATGCAAATCCGCAGGATGTGCGCATTGGGTCTGATGCATGAAGGGGGAAAAAAACATAAGAAACGCACTGACAGCGTCTGAAGAGAGGTGTTTTATATTTACCTCCACACAGGTCAAAGAGAAAACAGGCCTCTGGACAAGTTCCAGCTCACGTTCCCACTGAGAACCAACTACATGTACGCAAAAGTGAAGAAGAGTTTGCCAGAGATGTACGCCCTCACCGTGTGCATGTGGCTCAAATCCAATGCGTCCCCGGGAGTGGGCACACCTTTCTCCTATGCAGTACCTGGTCAAGCCAATGAGCTGGTCCTCATAGAGTGGGGAAACAACCCAATGGAGATACTGATAAATGACAAGGTATGCCAGAAACACGTTTTTGGATTTTTTTGGTTTTGAGTGTAGCAAATAATTCACACATTTCACCGTCTTCTAGGTTGCAAAGCTGCCTTTCCTCATCAACGATGGGAAGTGGCATCACATCTGCGTAACCTGGACGACACGGGATGGCGTTTGGGAAGCTTTCCAAGATGGAGTCAAGAGAGGGAGCGGAGAGAATCTGGCTCCATATCATCCCATCAAACCACAAGGCCTGCTGATACTCGGTCAAGAGCAGGTGAACACATTATGCCTCTGCTTTCCAGTTCCTGAAAGGCATCAAATTCTGGGACAATCTACAAATAAACTACATGTAGAGAGCGTCTTTACTACTTTTACTCACCATACCACACCAGACAGGACATAATACAGAGGGATCACTTTGTGATGACAGGAAACAGCTAACGAGGTGGAAAAGTCATTTTTCCTTTTCATTCTGACATCACGATCAGTTTTCCATTTTCAAATCCGCCCTCCCTGTAATTCATGTAATAGGTTTAATAAGGTGATTAGATCTTTAACTGGATCTCATTAAGAATCCCAGTGGGTTGAAGATGCATATCTCTCATTCAATAATAATAATAAAAAAAGATAGATAGATAATCCACAGAGGCAATTTTGTTCTTTCAGCGATGCCAGTCTGAGAAAAAATCATATCATCCTTGATTAAATCCATTTGTCTTCACCACAGGACACGCTCGGAGGTGGATTTGACGCCACGCAAGCTTTTGTCGGAGACCTGGCAAATTTTCACATCTGGGATCGGAAACTGTCTGTGGGAGAGATATACAATCTAGCAACTTGCAGCAGCAAAGCGCAAGTGGGCAACGTTTTTGCGTGGATGGAGACGAGCCTTGATATTTACGGAGGTGCCTCGAAGTGGACATTTGAAGCTTGTCGCCAGCTCAACTGAAGCCGCAGGGAAGAGAAGACGAATGAGTTTGTTAAAGCCGCTCTGTTTGTCACAGCATTTGAAAGATCAGGAGGTGATTGTTTCGATGAATAGCATCTGGATTTGTTATAGATATTTGAAAACATCATTTGTGGACACTTGATAGATTTTTACCAGATTCTCATGTTGGGGGACAGGTCACCGAAAATGGACACTTTGGCACCCTGTGGTGCTCGAACGCACATCAGGCCTACTTGTGGCTTCATTTGAAAAAGCAGCTGACGCTGCTCCGGAGAGCGGAGGATGCTCTCGGAGACCAAAATGACAGGCCAGCAACAAAAGTACTGTAGGAGGTCATGTAGTTTTTAGCAAACAGATGTCACGCAATTCAACAAAATTGACTGACTCCTTCAAACGTCTTTTCTGTCTCGACTGCCAGGGATTCTCACTGTGAAAAGGGACAAGGTGGACTTCTTCAACAGGAATGTGTTTTCTTCAGGAGGTCATGAAATAGACGACGTTGTTTCTCTCTCACTATTCTTTCTCTACCACCACCTGCTTGACGTGATTTTGTGTAAAAGAATGACGTATTTATTGCCAACATTTTGAGCCTGAGTGCCTTTGGGCTGTTGAAAAAAAAAGAAATCTCAGCACATTCACTATGATTTGCAGAGTGTTTGTTTATTTTGGTGTAAATTAATTTCAAAAGAGGCGTTTCTCGCAACACTCTGAATGAGGCTGGATCAGATTGTTTATCGTAAAATGCAATTTATTGACGATAATGACGCATTTTGCAGATGTTCGTACGTCAGTGGGAATGTTCTCTGTACAGTAACAGCATGTCTTAACTTCTGTAAATGCTGCGTCAGCATCTATGATCTTTGCTTTTACTATCCTACTTTTGGGTTGAGATTTTATACTGTATTGTTATATGCTTAAAGCATGGCAACACTGACAGATTAAAAAAAAGTTCTAGTTTTTGTAATAAATTGTGATACTTGAATCATATACAGTTGTAAACTTTTTTTATTTAAAAACAACTCCTGAACACTTAACCCGTCCTGTTGAGTTATGCATGGTAAGTTTGCCAGTTGGACCAACCAAATTTGGCTGTTGTAATTAACAACGGATCACTTGATTAGCATGTAAAAGGGGCCGTCCGCAAGCTATGTTCCACATAAAGCGACAACAAAGATCAGACACAGATTTAGCAACTAAAAAGGTTAGCATTTAGCAGCTAAAGAGACATAATTTGTGGATTTATATGTTGGTGGAGACCAAAAACGGAGCTAAAATGAGAGTGAATATTGGACACAGCAGACTCCAAATGAATGCTCGTGTTGGTTTTTAGCCAGATGTGTAAATAGGCCACTAAGACCAACACTAAATTTACCTCAGAGGTTTTGTTGTCAGCTTGTTGGCACCAGAAAATGAAAGTTTAAGATGAACTACTGTCTCAGAAAATCCAGATGATTGGCAGACATAAACAAATCGGTTATTTGGAGTGAACAGGGTGTAACAAAGAGCTGGACAACAAAATATTGATACGGTCCAAGCAATGTAATATGTATCCTTTTTGAGACTAAGCCTATGTGCCAAAAGTATAACAGTATCTTTAAATCAGCCTCCAAGTAGAGGTGGGGACATTTCTCAAAGCTAAGATGTCTCACAATAAGGGAAGATTCTCTGATTGCACTTCATCAGCAGTCTGTCCTCTGCTGGACAATAAAGTTGTAAAGTTATGTCTATAGTTTGCTCTCTTGCATTGAATTGTGGGTAAAAGTTAAGCTAACAAAGCATCTTTGGCTAACCAACATTACTTTGATAGATCAGCAACGACTGATAAAACATGAACCCAGCATTTTGAAAGTAGACATCTGGGCACGTTTAAAATGTTATGAATTTACTGAGAAGTGAATAAAATGATCTTGGTTACCAGACTCAACCTCTAGTCTAAGCTTTGAACCAATCATCTTAAGACGGGATGTTGGTTAAAAACAACCAACAACAGACAACCATTGATTCCTCATCTACCTTTCTCAATAGGTACGCGACCAAAAAACTAATTCAACATTTTTACGAAATTCAAAACACAGGTTTGGTCTACACATGGAGTCTATATTTTTCGGTGATTTAGCCTCATGTCTTCATCATATATTCCTCATATAACTGGTTACATAACTGTGCTGAAATCATACTTCACCCATTTACATAATGCTAATCAATAAAATCCCATGATATAGTGTAAGCCAGTGAATTTCTAACCAGCTATTGCTACGGTATAACCCAACAAGCATTTATTACTTTTGAGAGCTCAGTAATGTTTATCACGAGCACAAATACCCCGCGTAACAGAAACATAACTGCGTGCGGGATTTATGCCACCTTCCTTTAGTGAAGAATCGATCTATAGGCGGTGAAGTTCAAGAGGACTTCTAGAAGAGCACACACAGACACCAGCATCTGAACCAAGCCCAAATCCCTTCTGCACAGGAGTACAGAAACAGAAGTAACCGCGCACACATCTTTCCATACTGTAAACACGCGGCTTTCTTGGCCAACAAAAGGTTCACACTGAGGTCATACATCTCAGTCTATGCAGGTTCTCTGCAAATGAATCATAGCTGACACCGCTCGCATTAGAGGCTGCAGGGTCTGAAGGTCTTCCCTTTATTGCTAGGAAGGTCGTTTGATCCCACCACAGTCGGATCATGTGTCCCACAAATTGGTTTCCATTCTTTATCTCTGAGGTAGGGGGGGCGTCTTTGTATCAATAGGGTTTTCCCAAGACACCAGACAAACTTCAGCTCCTACCCATCGCACAGCCATTACAGACAGCTAGTGTGGCGCATCTGGAGTTGGATTTCAGTTCAAAGTCTTTCTGTTTGAAACCGAAAGTGACACACGACTACAGCAGCACACCTACATAGCCACGCAGACAAGCGCAGACCGATGCACACATACACAGTGTGATTTCTGCATGAGCGGTCAGAAGGAAATTGACTTCCGCCTCCACATCCACCTGCCCTCGTTGACCTACAGAGCACATTAGTCCAAATCAGGCCTTTTTTTTTTTTTTTTTTTTTTTATTGACCTAAATCGCGCCACATCTTTTGTCAGGTGTATTTTTGGCACGGTCAGATAATACGCAGTCTGTTGACCTCTGCCGTAATTGGTTTGCGCTCGCATGCACTCCAAGTCAAATTAGCTTAGAGGAGAAGGTCAGACATGAACTGTTTTTTTTTTTTTGGCCATCACATCTGGCTTCTCTTATCTCACGCTGTCTGCATGGCACATGTAAGTTCATCACATCTGTAACATTTTTCACTGAGAATTGTCCATGTCACTCTCCTTGGAATGACACGGAGGTACCGCACACAGGATTGAGCTGTTTTAATGAGGTGATAACAAGCCTTTATCTCATTCAGGAGACCTATTTGGCACACGTCAAATGATCGCACAGTATCAGCGTCCCATTTCATATTTATTTGCTGCTTAAAACACAGGTCACTCGACGAAAGTTGAAATCCGTCCAATGGTTATTGAAACAGATATAGGACTATAGGAAAAGTCAGTGGTTCAACCATAGACTATATGAAACCTGGATATAGTGTCTGTGATGTCACCCAGAGGTTTCTGAAGTGCTGTTACGGAGCTGTTATGAGTGTGGTAGCTCTGGCCGTCGTCATCTTCGTCAATTCAGCAAATACGTGAAGCATGGGTAGAGCTGAGGAGCTCAGACAAGCCACCTGTAACCACACCCTCCTGTCAATCAAAGCAGCAACACTTTATTATACATAACTTTAAGCCTCAATTTGATCTGAAGAGGTGAGAAAAACAATACAATTGTCATAAACGGGGAAATTAGCTACGACTAAACATTTTTATACCAGGGAGTTAACATGTTTACCATGAATCAGCTAATATTGTTCTCGCAGAAAGTGTGTAGCCAATGAAATCCGAATGAAACAAAATTATCTGATAATTTCGATACACTGAGAATCAAAAAGGAAACTTTAAATCCTTTCGTGGCTCTAGAGGGAGCTTCGCAACATCAGATGGATGTCACAAATCAGCGTCAGGGGCTGAATGAAAAGTAAAGAAGAAGAAGAAGAAATAAGAAAGAAGCGAGCAGGGGTAAACGGAGCAAAAGCTAGCAAGAGACCGTACCTTCAGTACACAGAAGCCACTGTAGCAGAGGGACAGTAGAACATAACCCCAACCAAAAAGACTGCTTACTGTGCTTTATAAGGCAAACACATGAAATGTCTCATCAAGTGGCTGATGAAAAATTCATGACAAGAGGATAGGAAAACAAATAAAAACTCTACAGTATGTGGGAGAGAGAAAAATGATGCTGAATAAGAGCCGTTTCTGCTGGAAATAAAAAAAAAAGAATACAATATTGGTGACACATGAAATCTGTTGATAAATGTTGTTCAGAGAAATGCATTTTTAATGGCAAAGAGATGATCTGCACAAATAGGAAAACAGTGATATTCGAGCATCATTTCCACAAACCACCAGGATCCTTTTATTGGATCATATGGTGCTCACTGCAAAAAAATGCTGAGGCATGTTTGGATCTTTCAGGTTTGATAGTGGAGAGTGATGGGGGGCAACATTTATGAAGCTAATCTTGTATGTCTCTCACAGAGGGTGTGTTTGTTTCATAAATTTGCATCGACAGTGTCCTTTTCTACCCGATTCTGATCCACTGCTCATCTCATAGGTGCTGTGAGTAATTCTCTTGAATTACATCTCATTACAGTGAAGCTTTGGCCCGTCGTACTGCGGATAAACTCATTTTGCTCACTTGTAATCATTTGCAAACAATTATAATTGGTGTAATACAGAAGAGTAATGTGGATGGATGCGCTTTAGATGCTGCCAGTGGAGGGCCAGTGCTTGTTTGGCAGAAAGACAGAAAAGGAGCTCGCCGGGTGAGACAGAATATACATGAGACACACATCCATCCGTACTTGTCCTTAATCTCAGAGCTACTTCTGCAGCTGTCAGGGTGGTGCTCAACCCTCCATGCCACTGAATGAATAATTGATTTCCTGCTGACAGGGGAAATTCCCCTTCTAGACTGCCATCCAACAAGCGTCGGTCCAAATATATGCAAAAGGAGAGAGTCCTTCCTCAGGGGAGACGCAAACACAAAACCACACGCCAGTTTTCTTTAATGCCTCCTTCAGATGCTTGCCAGATGAGTCGGTATTTAATTACTTATCAGGGTGTAAAAACTATAGTCGCACCATTTTGTTTGGACTTTATGTTCCTATTATGAACTGCAGTGTACACTTGGGATCCATACTGAGCCACATTGGCAGCGAGACAGACATTGTTCTTCCTGCTGGTGATTAGATGCGATTATCAAATCCGCTGGTGTTAAAAATGATACTTACCGCAGGATGACGAGCCAACACGACCACAAAGAAACAAAGCAAACCTTGAGGGTTTTATGTTTACTGTTATATAATGAATCTACAAACACGCTCTGCTAGCTCATTGGCCTGGCTGATTCAACAGGCTCTGTACACCACAGTGCAGGATAAGTTGACTCTGGATCTTTCCGTCAGCCATCTGACAAAATATCCTCAAATCAAAGTCCACTTTATTCATTGCACGTCATCGAGAGAAGTGGGACTAACGTGAACCGGTGTTGAGTTGGCTCTCCTTTGGCTGTTTCACTTCACTGTGCTGTGAGCGTTGAACTGCTCAGGCTGTCGTGCATCAGTTGTTTTTTTTTTTTTGTGCTGGAGAACAATGAAGCCGACTGAATTTACCCCGAACGGGAACCATCGCCTCTGACTGAACATCCACTTACAACAAAAGAGCACCCCAAACACTGCAGCAGCCCGTTGTTATCATTCAAAAGTAAGACTTTGGTAGTGTAAACTTGTGTGGTCAGTGCATCTCGCTTGGATCACCCTTTCTCTTGTCTAAGCGATGGCAGAGCAGATTAATGGTGCCTTCCAACATTTTTTGGCCTCCCTCTTTCCTTTGGCTCCGTGCCCCTCTCTGCAGCTTGTTACTTGTTTCCTCGGCACACTGATGGGTAAGGTTTTGCATTTTTCCTCTCCAACGGTCAGATTGAATTTAGAGGAGATTATACAGTAGTGAGAGGGAGAAGAAGTAGTCTATACGTTTGGATAATATCCTATCTACAGATTCAGTTTGCTACTCATGAAAAAAAAATTCAAGGACAGAGACACTGCATTGTTTCTGAGATGAAGCCACCCCACCGCCGTCATATTTAGACCTACATGAAGCTGCTTCTTCAGTGCGCACATTCGTCTAAAACTCTTCTGTTATTTGCTGCACACCAAAATTACGTCTGTCTGCGAATGAGCAAACACGTTTAATGTCATGAGAAGGCAAAATCTATTCAAAATCCGTCACAGACGCCGCAGCCGAGCGCACTTTGAGACTGCCGTTCCTTCGTAAATTACAGTCATTTGGACGGTTTGTGTCGGTGTGAAACGCACACACGCTTTGGGTTTTTGCTATCACACACTGCCAGATCTGGTGAAATTGTCCCTTTGCTTGCCACCTTTGTTGATTTACGTCCACAGTGTGAGATGCAAAGTGGGAAATATCAGCGGCTGCTTAAAAACATCCCACACACTCCGACTGTAATTACGACTTGGATGCAAACATCAATAATATCTTCCATAAATCTGAAATGACATGAACGCTGCATAATTCTATCTCGTCTTTATCGTCTCCCTCCATCCATCCCTCTCTCTCCCTCTCTCTCCCTCTCTTGGCCGCCTGCCATGGCTGAGCTTTATCCACAGGCGTCTTGTGACAGAAGCCGGCACAACAGGAATATTTTTCAACTAAGATGCCACAATTCCTGCGCCCTCCGGGAGCGACGCCAGGGGCTGTTTTCCATAATCAGGTCAATCACAAAACAGCCACCGCGGAGACCTCCATACCTTACCTCCACCTTCCCTCCTCTTACATTCACACACCAGGTAGCGCAGAGCGTGGCGGGTCCGCTCGGCGTGTGCGAGCGATCGCTAAGAGCGGGGTGGCAGCAGCGCTGAGGCAAGCAGTGACGGAGGAAACGCAGGTGTCCTCGCCTAACCTGACGGAGCAGGTGCAGCCATGAGGCAGCACATTCGATTTCTTTCTTTCTTTCTTTTTTGCTTTTAAAGATGAAAGTCATCAGTAAAGCAAACTTCTAAAGATTGAACTGAGCAACGAAATGAAATCTGTTTGTAGAGAACGAGTGAGATACTTCTCAACGGGAGCTTGACTTTAATGATAACAAACAAAAACTAAAGCCGGCCGTGAACTTGCAATTGAGTGAGGTGTTTAATAGAAATCCAAAATACTGCAGGAGTCTGGGTGTGCACTGGACCGCACGAAGTCGCAAACATAATTAATAAAAAGGCGGCAACACAAAAGAACAGAAGGAATTTCTATCGAGGCGAACTGATTTCAGTCTACACTTAGCAGCTCCAGCAAATCAGACATTCGGACTGTGTTTCGGGTCAAAGCAAATGCATCCCTTTTTATCTTAACGTGACTTCAATGCTCAATGCTCAAGGACACATGAACACGTAACAATGATCTGTTTATTCCAGATGGAAAGTGCACAATTCGAAGTGATTTGTGCTGCCCTGCCAGAAAAGCTCCCACTGTTTCACACCATCGAGCTGTCATTGTCCTCTAACAGCACCCGGGATTCAATTCAACACGCCGGGCGTTGTGATCAGCGCTCAGTGGTCTAGCTATTGGCAGTGCTGTGAGGCACAATAACTCCAATAAAAATTCTCAGACAAGAAAAAATAAATTGGAAAAAACTTCTGCTGAAGGTCACTAAAAGCAATTGCAAATGGCACAAATAGAGCAGAAATGCAGAAAATGCTATTTAATTGACGAGAGAGAGAGAGCGCCTAATAAATGAAAGGATTTTGAGTGTCATCGACCTGGGAGAGGCTCCAGCCCAACCTCGACCCTAATGAGAACGAGGGGTTACAGATAATGGATGGATGGATAAATAGACTATCACAGTGGGGTGATTTACTTGAAAATAGAAAACAAAAAGTTGCTCATGGCCAAGCTGGAAGCTGGAGTTGGAGAAAGCCGTAGAGAGAGAGAGAGAGCAACTGATCCTACCCGAACAACTCGAAATGGACAGACAGATGAAGGCGACAAGACTGGAAAATAAAACCACCGCCCTTTCTGACACACTCCATGTACGTGTTTAAAAAGATTACAGAAAACTGATCTGACTAACTCTGAAACACTCCGAGCGAGGTGCCTTCATCTCTATCTCTCTGCTCGGGGTGGCCTCAGCGTGTCATCGAGCCACCCTTTAAGGACCGCCCACAAAATCCTGGACTGAAAACTGGCGAAAGTCTGTTTTAACCTCTAACTCCACGTTTAAGAAATATATAATTCAAAGTCTTTTTTTCTGTGTTTTCATCAACCATTTTCCAACATATTTAATGTATTTTTGAAAGAAATGTCAGAATTGCCTTTGCACAGGCTTTAAAGGTCAAGGCGGAGAGTGCTACCAAGCTGAAGGAACCAGCAATTAACTGAGGGAAGCGTGCACAGTGCAGCGGCTGGAAATCATAAAGCAAACACGTGACGCTGTGGAAAGAAGTGTTTCTAAACAAATACCTGAGAGTCGTGAGGAGAAAGCTCCAACCTGCGGGTTTGACAATGAAGAGAGCAGCCCCCCCGTCAGATGTATGTCTACTGCAAGCCTCCAGGTCATCCTGTCACACTGAGGGACTGCACTGCCTCAGGGGTATAACAGAGAGTGACATGACCGGGTTTTAAAGAAGCAGGATGAGATGCTGGAAGATGGCCTTGTCTATTATTTTTCAGAACAGGTGGAAACACCTGATGGAATCCATCAAGTCTCCTCTGACCCGGCAAAGAGGGAAATATTAAAGTTCACCTTGCCAGGCAGCTTCCAGTTTCCTGGAGGATCACCATGACACGTCTCCAGCAGACGCCGCGGCGTGGTCCGTGGCCGCAGAGACGCTCTGGCTCATTAGGAGGAGAGAACTGGCAAGTGAGTGCGCACACTTACAATTTCAAGAACACCGGGCGCTACAGATGCAGGGGGTGTGATTACTGTGGAGAGAGGAGTGAAACTTCAATTCGTCTGCGGTGAGGAATGACGTTTTCGACAACTCCAGGCAGACAGATTTGATTTGTTAACAAAAACGCATTTTCATTTGAGCTTTTTTAGACTTTAGGAAAGTTTTTGGTTTTAATAAATGTACAGAAAAACTCAGACACAGGGCACAAACTTCGGCGATGTGGAGTCATGTCATGTGCTTTCTAAATAATAGAAAAAGAGAAACTATCTGTCTAAAATAACTGTCTGAGGCAGATTTGGAGGGATGGGTGAGTATAAGGCCAGAGAGAATTTCTACTTCTTCATTTCTTACTCGAGTCAAATTTCTTTACAGAATGCTAACTGTCTGTTGGCAAATTGGTGCGTCACGCAGCGTCTCACTGGCGTGTGGTTTTACTCCAGACTGATTTATCTAAACGATGTGTTCGCCTGCTTTTAAGTGTTGAAAATATCAGCTTGACTTGGCTGTAAATAAATGCTATTTTTAGATGATGTAATGTTCGCACTTTGTCCAGATCCTGGGCTTCTGTTTGCCGCAGAACCAAGCGGCAAGCAGAGTTCACAACACACTGAATGTTAAAACGACCTGCAGGAAAACACAACGTAAAGACCTTTTTTCGTGACTGTCATCTAAAAGATTAGATGGTCAGCATGTAGCCACTACAACAAAGGGACAGATCTGAGCTGGGATTGTTCTGGGTTTTTCAGAGCCTCTCTGATGTCTGTGCTTGTAATACTTGCCCACCAAAGGACACCAGATTCTCTTTTTAGTCATTTCCAAGCAGCAATCTGACATTTTTCCCTTTTTAAAAAAAAAATCTACTAAAATCTAAGAGATGAAGCCGCTTTCGCTTTCATGATTCCCATTTTATGTTTCTTCTCGTATGCACAGAGACCCTTGTCACTGAAAACTCCCACTGTTGCAGACATCAGTGAAGCTGCGGGCGGATGCGTGTAGGACACACTCTTAATTAAGAGCATGAGGAACGGCGCGCGTGCGGCACGTCATGTCAGAAAAATACAAAACAGACCTCCTCTGATTAGTGAGCCGGTAAAACAGACGAATGCAGCCGCTTACATGCGTGGCGCGCGCTTGATGAGGGGGTTGTCAGCCATCGTGACACGTGAACAATGAGTGCGTTTGTGGTAATTGCTAGTTGATCCAAAAAGTGAAAGCAGCTCAACGCACGTCTGCCAACACCCGGCCCAGGCATTACAGGAGGATTTCATCACTTCAACCCATGGAAAGTCCTCAACAAAATAAACCACCTTTTCTTTTTTATTTCTGCAATGCAGCTCTCAATTGAGGCTGCCATGACCGAGTGGAGCTAGAAGATAGTATCAAACATAAGAGCAGACAGTCTGTCAGTGGCCAAGCAGAGAGCCAGCTCATCACCGGGCGAAAAATAGCAAGACTAGAAATTGAGAGGAGGCGCTGGCTCTGTTGACCAGTCATTAGGCTCATATCCATGTTTTTCCAGTTGTGATATTTGATGTCAACTCTACTTTGGCGTGGCAGGTAAGAACATATAACAGCTTAACAGTATTATTGCCATTAGTCGTCACGAGTGTCCCCAAGGATTATGAACTTCGGACGATGTGGCAACTTTTTTTTGACCTGATGCAACCGGCCCTGTCACGCAGCGCTCAGTGGGATGCGAGCCACACAATGGGACTGCGTCATCTCCCTCTATATCCCATGAATAATCCATGACCTGAGAGGCAGCAGCAGCAGCTCCGGGTACGCCGTGAGAGGCTTTCATGAAAACAAACTGTCAAAACAAGATGCAAGTGTTTACATGTCCTCGACAGGAAGGTGGGAGAAGTTACAACGGCAATCTTGTGTTACTCTTACTAAATTTTTGGCGGGGGTGTGTGTATGTGTGTGGGGGGTAATTTAGCCTTATTGATGCTACTGTATTTGTATTTTGTACTGTGAGACGATTTACAGCGTGTTGTTCGGGTACATTTCAGATGAACATATAAGCCGATCCAAGTCTGTCGAGGTTTATTTTATGGCACAAGATACATCATTTGTACTGAACATACCTTCTATTTTTTAAGTCTGTGTGTGAGAGTGTTATTAACCACCGAGCCAAATTTGAATGATTAAAAATATCAACAAGTTCATGAAATTAGGTGTCAAAATCGGGTAAAAATGAGCTGTGTTCTCAGCTCCAGGGGTGCAGGGGTAGGCTCAGGGCGGCCTCAGCGTGTCATCGAGCCGCTCTTTAGGACCGCCCACAAAATCCTGGCCTGGAAACTGTTTTAACCTCTAACTCCACATTTCTGTAATATGTCGTTCAAAGTCTTTTTGCATGTTCTCAGCAACTATTTTCCAATAGTTCAATGTATTTTTGAAAAAAATCACAGAATTGCCTTTACACTGACTTTAAAATTTGTTACAATAACACCTGCACTAGTTCCTCGTATGCGAAAACCTTGGCAATAAATCTGATGCCGAATAAATGAAGAAAATAGTTTTGGAGTAACGATTACCATATTAATTCAACGACAGGCAGCTGTTCTGTTCAGTGTACATGTACACTGCATGACATACAGTATAGGATGTCACTGTCACGTGCTACAAAAGGTCATGGAAAGTGACTCGTTCTATGAGTTTACATCCATGAAATGTAGAGTGATATATCACGACGTGACTCACAATAACTTTCATTCAGAATTAATCAGCTAATCATTTTGTTCACAAATTGTTTTGTCTATAAAATGTCAGTAAAAGTGAAAAATGTCGGTAATAATTTCTCGCAGCCGAGGGTGATGTATCGAAATTAGCCGTTTTATTTCCAGACCACTCGTCTAAAAAACTCAAATATATTCCGTTCATGAACGACAAAGAAAAAGCAGCAAATTATCACATCTGAAGGAATTTTATTTAGCAAAACAGCTGCTCGTTTATTTTCTGTTCAACTTAATGATGAATTGTTGCAGCTTCACAGCGTACTGTAACCTGCATAAACCTGTAACCTTCTGGCAGCGTGGACAACCACCAAACCCTGACACTGAGCACAGATCACGACTGTCGCCGTGATTCTAATTCACCATAATGAGTGGATGGAGTAGTAGTAGCAGTAAAACGCTGCAGGGAACTGATTCTCCAGTTCACTTGACGTGCTTTGAATGTGGTAGAAAGCCTGCAGAAACATGAGACAAACATCCAGATGAAGACAGGTTCATGGTCCCACCGTGAGGCGTTAACCACTGAATCACTGCGCCACCTACAGGTCGTCAACCACGCTGTGCGGCAGCTGCTTATACAACAGCTGCCACAGACTCTAGAGGATTAAACTAAAAAGTTATGTGCCTTCCCTAATATAGTCTTTTCTGACAGGGAGACTATAATAGCACAGTCATCTGCTTCACCTGGTGTAGAACATTCCTCTAGCGATGACTGTCCCATCTTTCCTCCACATTCTGCAGCACAGCACTGCTGCAGCGCCAGGCAGGTTCACATACCAACTCCCTATAGCACATTTAATGAGCAACCTGCGTGCGTGCGTGAGTGTGTGCGCGCGCGCGTGTGTGTGTGTGTGTCACAACTTCAACTTTTTACAACTCTCCTCCTCCTCCTCCTCCAACCCCACAGAATATTTCCTGGCTGTTTGTCCACACCCACACTGTCATCCTGCCGACTCACTCATCATGTTTGGGTGTATCCGTGACAGACTCAGCGTCATTTAGAGTGAATGGGTGTGTGAGCGGGTGTACTGATACAAATATAATTTGGTCATTGAGAAATGGTCGCTCTTGTTGGCCGGGAACATTTTAGGGAAGATGATTATTCTTTTTCCTCAGTTAAATAGGAAGATAGATACCGCTCTGTATGTTTGTATATTACAAACGCACCTGGAGCCAGCAGTCAGTTAGCTTAGCTTAGCTTAGATCCACCTAATAACCTACTAGCATCGTGATAAATCGAAAAATTGTTTAAAAGAGGTGATTATGTGCTTAGACTACATCTTGGTCCGGGAGTCTAGCAACTGTTGCTGCACTTGGCACATAAGTAAAAACATGTAAAACATTTTTTAAGACTTAAATTTTTGTTCTCTTTTTTTGTTAGCTTCAGCTGGCTAAGCTAAGCCTAGCTAACTGGCTGTAGTGTTAAACTATTCCTTTAATTCAGACCGTCCACACAAAGGCAGTGACGATTGGCAGCAATTAACACGTCACCTTCATGTACTGCTTTTATGCGAATCTGGAAAAGTAATTTTAAAAAAAGTGTCTTTTTACTTTTATAAAGAATTAAAAAAACATCTCAAGCCGTATATTCTCTGTGACAACTACTCCACAAATGAATTAATTACCCCGTGTAGACTGTGTCTCCCTAATTTGTCCAAGGGTTTCAGGATGTTATGGCTGACTGATCTCCCCCTAAAAAAATGTCCTCCTAATTACTGCTGGGTGTTGAAGATGAAAAGATCAATTTATGTTCAAATAGACCTTCGTAGATCATGTCAAGCTAATTGACACTGGAAACTGCACGGGGGATCATCATTACACTAATGGACAACAGCCATTATAGTGGCAGAGATATAATCTGTCTTCAATTAATTGCTGTTGCCATGGAGGGCCGGAGCCTCTTAAGTGACCCTGTGTCAGCTCTCACCGTGAGCATCGCTGTGCTAATGTGTCAGATGTTTCCGTGATGTGAAACTGGAGGGATTTCGCTGCTGAAGCCGTGTGCGGATACAGCATAGATCGAAAAAAAGAAAAAAGAAAAAAAGGATGATCATTAAGTGGAGCATGAAAGGAAGACAATTGATTGTCTGGTTAGGCTGTCTAGACTGTAAGTGTAAAAAGAAAAAAACACATAATAAGCAACTCTATGTATATGCTACCACAAGTTAGCCCGCTGGGACACGTGTCAGGAGGAGAGGAGAGAGAGAAACTCTCTGTAGAATAAAGGATTGGCGTGAAATGGTGCTTTGGGACTGCGGGATAATGGCAGCCCGGCACCATTTACTTTGTCTAACCTTTAAACACATTAAAAAATCTGCAGTATCCTTTAATAAAACTCACACACTCAGTTTTGCCCTTTCCTGCTGTAACCTCTATCTGGGTCCTCCATTCAGGGCAAGTGGCTTTGTCAAGAAAATGTTAATAAAGTTGGGTTCGGTTGGAGTCTGCCCCTCAGGTTCCCCTGTGTGTTCCTGTTGTGCTGAATAGAGGATGTGGCTTTTGGACAGTACAGCTCTCAGAGCAATTAGGTTCCCTCTGTGACAAGCAGAGCGGAGGAAGGGTGATACACAGAGGACTAATGATCCAGAAAAGTGTCTTCAGAGTGAAGTGAGTGTGTATGTTAATCTATGTAGGTCCACCTGGGTCGATGTAATCACTTAGCAGTATCTAGATCATGCATAAAGACGCAGGTGTATTGAATAGTGTTTGCTTTAGTGTGCCGTAGTGTCTCAAGGTGACTTTCTACTGCCAGCCAACTGCATCGACAGCAGCACCCTGCAAAGATCCCAACTTTATCAAATCTCTCAGGAGGAGCCACAGCGCTTCAGGAGCCAGCAGCTACACGTCAATCATTGCTGCTGCAGTCCAGTGACGGTCTTCACCGCTTATATACACTAAAGTTACCCTGATACTGTCTCGCTAGCAGCTTTTCACCGACGAGAGATACACAGCGAGTCACCTAACAAGCTGATAGTGTGGAGAGAAAAGTCACAGACACACTGACAAGAAGAACTGAAAACTAACTGAGGAATTACTTAAGAAAAAAGTATTTAATAATTGGCTCTAGCTGCTCAAACGTGAATAGTTGCTGTGTTTTTTAGGACTGCTGGTCACTTTGGGAATTTGTGATGGATGTTTTGCAGAGACTAAACTCATTAGCTGCAGCCCTCTATGCACTTTATGTAAATTATACTTTGACATTTGTGATGCGGTTGCCAACACGTGTAGAATATGTGCATTCGACTCCATTAATCCAGCTTGCATCTAGTTTTTTTTTTCAGTACTGGCCTACACATTTAAAGGATACTGAGATCATCAGCATCATGTAGCTAAGCATGGCAGACTAAGAGCTTTTTGAACACAAAGTTTCCACAAAGCCTGCTAGTCCTCATGATAAAAGTCCTCAGGCTTTTAACCGTAATTAACCCTGATCCTTGTTTTAGACTGCGGGTGTGTGTGTGTGTGTGCATCCTTGAATTTGATGTCTGAGAAGGTGTGGGAACCCTGCGTTCAAATCGAGGGACGCCAGCCTCGACAGAAGTTGAAGAAACAAAAGAACGCGGTAGTTAAGCTAGATTAGTTTTCCTCTTTTTCGACTGATGCCCTCTGTGCTCCTCTGCGTGACCTGCAGCTCAGAGTTTAGTGTTAGCGCTAACCAGAATTATCCGGATCTCTTCTCTGGCACACAGTTAAGACAACAGGTCTACTCGGACCAGTCACATCAAAAAGCCAGCAGCTCTGCTGGTTTGGCCCGCGCCGCCTCTGCTTTTAATCCGGCATGCTGTGATAAAAATAACAGCGGTCAAAGACGTACTGTGACTAAATCAAAATAACAGGTCACTGAGAGAAGAAGAATACTGGGGGACGCAATATACAGTAATAAAAACAGATTTCATCCGACTACAAAGTCTTGAGACACCGGACCAAAAATACCTGTCTGTTGCGAGATGTAGCACGAAATGTTCACGCTCTCTCTCCTACTGTCCTCCCGTTTTATTGCTAGCTTTCAAGACTCAGATCACACTTCAACTTGCTGCTTTTTAGCTGTTCTGACTCGTGCGCTCTCTTCATAGATCATATACCGCGTGCAGCTGTGCGAGTATCGCTGGTTTGTGCTTGTAAGTTTTGCAGAGAGGCGCTCGATGGCGCGCACGCCGTCCTAACGAACTGTTTTTCTAATCAAATTTGACACGCGCGAGGCGATGACGTATGTCATTCAGCATGACTCATGAATCACATAAGGTGGCTGCTCTGCGCTAAGATGACTCAGCGTTGTATCTGACGTGACAGCTGCTGAGGATATTGGATGCATTAAATACTCCACTATAAGGTGCTTAGATAGGGTTGTAATGTTACTCTGATAGAAATGATGGAGGGGGTGGCATGTTGTGACTGAAAGCTTGCGGCGGTGATGTATTAAAGGTAAATCCGAAACGCACGTACAGATTAAATTAAGACAGTCTGCGGGATGAAATCATCAGGTACACTTCAGAGTCTGACATGCGCAAATCTTCCACGGAACCTAAATGTGTTTCAGACCATTAAAAAAATGTGGCGGAAAATAATCCTGTGCGTGTGACTGGCAGAGCAGTGGTTTACCATAATCCCAGGACATTGACTCTGCCCCCCCAGGCCAGTGTGGAGGTTTTAATCCAAGGTCACATTATCAAGCATGTCTGTCCAAGCACAGCGTTACGTTACATAATGTGCACTTTTTGGATAGGAAGTGATTCAAACCGTCACATTTCATTGGTCACTTTGTTTGGAAATGTTAACCAAGCTTAACCGGCAGTTTATTTATTGTGCAACTTTAATAGAAATCTTCCACGAAATGTTCTGACCGGAGTTGCAAAAATACAGAAAGGAAACAGGATGCAAACATAAAACATTGTTCAAGTAAACTGCAGAAAAATGCAGCCTGCTCATCATTTCTATTACTTTATAATGTGCTTTTTATTTTGTTGACCACTGTCTGCACTGCCTATTACCTTTTTCAAACTGCAAATGACACTTGAAAATGTGTTTGGCAGATGAATAATTATTTCCCACAGTGTGTGTTCGATCAACAGATCCAAAGGCAAACCTTCGTACTCCTCACCCTCCTTTCTTTACTCAAACAGTGACACATTTCAGCCACCGGCCTGTTGTTAATGTGGACACGCAATTGCTTTCGGCTCATCTTTGATGTGCAGAATACAGACTGCTAACAAGATTGTAACCCCCCTGCCGCCCCCGCGCTTCCTCAAGACTAAATTGCTTCGCGGCTGATTCAATTTTTTCCCCCCCGATTTTCACCAATCGCATATTTATGACCAAACGCGTCAGCGCGGGCTGTATGATGTAA